>JAYESD010000009.1:91927245-92406113 GCA_036927565.1 Tuctoria greenei | reverse complement strand
CACCTGTGAACGTCAGTAACACGGGAAAGCTTATTTTTATACGGTTATATGAAAGAAAGATGAAATCCTCTAGTTACTGTCGCAGATAAGAAGTAATAAAATTCATATTGAAAAAAGCAAGAGCAACCATTGTTTTTGTAGATAGGTGAATACCAGAGCTCAACGGAATCCTGTTGCACAGGTAGAAATTGATCTCGAAAAAGTATATATATGATGGATGTAAGGTATTATTTTGACATGTCCGTTCACTTATTAATGCAGATAAATAATAAAATAACATGATTAACTCCTCTAGAAAGAAGAACAGGACATCGCACCTCTATGATCTGACAGGAGGCTTTGCTGTAACTGGGACAACACGAAGTGTGTTTCCTAGAGACCTTCTGTATTTTCTCACGCAGAGTGCTAGTTTGTCACATATATATAGTAGTAGGATTGGTACTAAGGGCCTGTCTGCATGATGGCTAACTTGCTTAAGCCTAAGCTTAAGTCACTTGCCACACTTTTGTCACAATTGTGGCGTGCCTAAGCTAGCTAATATCAGTATGTGTTTGGATTGCTACTATAATCTAAGCTTAGGCATGCTTAAAAAAGTTTGGTATGTGTTTATTTTGTTATCATAATTAAGCTTAGGCAAATAGCTAAGCTTAGGCAGTTGATTTGAGCGCCACAGTTGAGGCAGTTTTTGATTAGGCAATGGAAGCAAAAATTGTCTAACTTCCGTGGCACGCCTAACCTTAGTCAACAACCAAACGCCCGCCTAAAACAATGTGACATGCCTAACATTAGGCTTAGACAAGTTAGGCATTGAACCAAACAGGCCCTAAGCTTGTCCTGGTAGCTGGTAGGAGTCTAAGGGTGTGTTTGGTTCAGCTGTGAATTTTTAAAAATCTGATTCTAGCTGTGAGCTGTGGAGAAGCTGTTGTGAGCTATCAGCTGTGTGGAATCTGAAATCTGTTTGGTTGTAAACAACTGTCAATTGTGGTTTCTATACAAAATACTTGTTATACCACTATAGATTCCTAATTTTGTGTATATTAATAATACAAATATAAAACTGATGTAATATGAAAATACAAAGTCACAAATTATCACATAACTAGTAACTCACATGTATAAAAATTTTCATTACAAAAATACTAATGATCTCACACTAACAAATTGTCCAAATCCTGCAAGAAAGATAATCAACACGCAAATCAGCCACAAACAGTTGTGTACAATGTTCATTCAGTTTCAAGAAAAAGCAGGAAAGGAGAAGCAAAACAGTGGCCACAATTCTTGGCCGGTGGCAAAATAATTGCCGCATCAGGAGCAGACCGTGCGGTAAAAAACAGTAGCGCAGCAGCCGTAGCTTCAAAACAATCTCACAATTCTTGGCCGGCAGCAAAACAATCACCGCATCAGGAGAATGCCGTGTGGATCCGTAGCTCACGTGCCGTAGCGCAGCCATACAGAGCGGAGCAACAGGGACCGTAGCAACAGGGGCCGGAGCGGAGCGGAGCAGTACGGCCGCCTTCTGCGCGGCAGGGCCATCCAGCTGGGGCCGTAGTGCAGCAATGGCGCCCTCCGGCGCGACAGCAACATCCGGGCGGGACGGTACCGTGGCGACAGTGGCATCCACGCGACAGGTGCGGCGGCGGAAGAAAAACTCGACCAATATCGGCAGTGGCGGAACCCTAGAGGATACTAGGAGGTGAAGATGCGGGAACTCACGCAAAACTGCCGGTGGAGGCGCCGCCGGCAGAGGTGTGGCCGGTGGAAGTGCCGCCGGTGGAGGTGCACCGGCCTCCTGCGGGAATAGAAGCGCCGAGGGGATGAAAAATAGAACGAATAACGTTTCGTTTTCATATAACCAGTGGCATGGTGGGTAATTTTAGGAGAAAAGATAGAAGAGGAATCAGGGAAATCTGGGGTCTAGGCAGATTTTGAGTTGCACTAGGAAAATCTGCAGATTTCCAAGAATCTGATTATGTAGGGAACCCCTTTGGTTCTGATTTGTGCTTTTTAGTAGAGAATTTGTTTGGTACAGCTGAACCAAAGGGACCCTAAGTAACTGACGGCTACCAGAAATTACGTCCAAATCACCTCCTCCGTTTCATTCCGAATATACCCCTCAAAATGGTTGACCACCACATTATCTAAGTTGGCATCAAGATCCATATTACTCTATATCTTATTACACGTTGAAGCCGCCACACCGTCTTATATTTGGTGCTGACACCATTGTAAACTTCATACTTTATACGCCATTAGAGCATGGGTATGTGGGTATTAATGTTTGATTTTCCAGATTAATGTATATATGACCATATTGTGACAGCCATTATTGTTGTAAGAATTGTATCTATATAATACTGTGAAGAAATTGTAAAATGAAGGTAATATATTATTATACATGAAGGATGTTTACATCATTATTTTACATATAACTGGTGCAATGCACACATCATTGTATATACAGGGAGAGTACTAGTAAAAGCAACTATGTATGTATTTAGGGTGGCTCTACTATACAGTAGAGCAAACTCTACTATAATATTATGGGGAGGAGCAATACTGTTGTGAAGGTGTAGATTTCTGTGGTAGTTTTTGGATAAAAACTGTTCATAGCTCCAAAAGAGACTTTTAAGTGTGCAATGTCATTCTTGCCCCAGGTTAGGCTGTCTGTATGTATAAATGAGAATAATGAAGTGTGTATAGCTATTTACATTGAACAACATTATAAACAACTTATTCATTAAAATTTTGCATTATTTAGGAAAAGAATGAGATTTTCTCATTCAATAATAATGAAGGGTATGTAACTATTTTTTGCTACTTTTTTATTCAAACACTTCATCCAGCCATAATGATGTATGTAAATATTTTGTCACACCCAATTTTATTAAAAATAAAACCAGTTACAAACTACATGTACGCCATAATTAGTTTCATCATACATGTAGGACAAAAAGTGATAAACAGATCTATATTGAATACAAACAACATTTATACCTTTAAAAGAGTTTTGAATAGCAGCGGAAGAGGAAAAACTCAAGGACAAACACAGGCACATCGACCGGCAGCAACGCGACCTTCTACGCACTTTCTTCAGTAGAAACTTGTCTTTGTTGATTTTTTTTTCACTGAGCAATATCTATGAAAAATAATAGCAAGCGCATGACTACATAGAGTACTCAGCAAGGTCAATCAAAAGGAAACACTGATAATTATTTAAGAACTAAGCATTAAACCTATCCTTAGCTTTCATTAGCATCCTACGTCTAGGTCAATATTTCCAACCATAACATAAAATAATAATAATAAAACAATACCAACACAACTCTAACCATCATCCCAAACCACTGACTAATTATGATTTTGACACCAAGCCGCCCTTGTCTTGTTAGCACAGCTGTCATGACAATTTTCAAATATATGCAGAGAATGTATCCTTTACCCACAAGTCATGATTTCATTCTCTGTTGCTAGATAGACTAAGTAAACCTCCCTACTGCCGGTGGCGGCCAACCACAATACACACAATTCCATAGGTGTGCGGCCAGGAGATCACTACGAGGTCTTTACAAAGGTCTTCCCGACTTGTACTAGTCCTCTAAGGTTTCACTGCTCTGACACCTAGAGTCTGTTTTTCCTCCACAAGGAGAAGCCCCCTCTTGATCCGTATGGATCCCAATGTAGTATCTCTTAACCAATTCCCCGTCCCTTACAATAGTTACTAGTACTACGCTGGGAGAGGCCTAATTAATCGACAAGGTTGCCCCATTCTCAGTCTTGTGGTGATACTGTATAGCTTAGTGACTTCCTCCATAAATCGGTGCTTAGGATTCCGCAAAGTTCAAACCTCAATCCCCGATCTCGTGCACGTAGACCCATGCCAATCAAATCGACTCGCTAGATTGCTATCTACTACTATTCATTTTCCATAACACAATAAATAATCATAAATCATAGATGACATATGTGATCAATGTTTTCCCTATCTACATTGCATGGCTAAGCATAAAATCATTCCCAAATACCACCCAATCCATACCCAAGCGACATGGTGAATAGGGTAAAGCAACTGGTAATCATATTTTAGGATTCATATTAAATTAGCATGAATCTAACAAAATCCTTACAAAAAGATGCAAGATGGTCAAGGGCACTTGCCTGTGTTTATATAGCTAATCGGTCTTCTTGATTGAATTCTTGGTCTTCATATCTTCGTGTCACTTCTTCATCGTAATACGAATGCGTATATAAACTACCGTCAAAGTAGACATAAAAGCAATAAATAACAGTACATTGTACATACAAAAGATGTTATAAAAATTATTACATGAATATTTTACGGTGGAGCGAGGGCCTTAGCACGATAACGACTTAAATTGGAGTTATGTGCATTTTATCATGTTACATTTATGTTTCTAGTTTAAATGATGTATTTATAATAATTATTAGGGTGACAAATATACTTACTATTCATTCCATAACTAAATATGATTTTATATGTAAATTAGTAATTACTTGGATCATATAATTTTGCATATTTTATGTATGAGGGTTCATATTATTTTAATAAACTCTAGATGTTGAAATATATTTTATACTGGACTTTACTATTTTCTAGAGATAAACTACTATTTATATGCTACTATAAAATTTATTAAATTAATTATGCACTACATTAATCAATTCATATTATTAATGGTGCTGAATAAAAATTATTATGCAAAATAATATTAAAATATTTTATTGAACATTTTCTTTTATGTGTTGTTGTCGGTACCCTGGGTACCGTGTGCCCCTTGAGATTGCAAAGGTCTTAAGGAAATGTCATCTACTTGATTTGAAGACCTTCGGAGGCCCACATGTCACATAACCGGAGCCGCTTTCCCAATATGGTTAGTCCCAGGGTCGCCACGTGTACCATCAAACCGGAGCTACCGCCCACAAGGGGGAAGCTCCAGGCTATGTACCATAACGGCACCCCCGGACCTAACCCCAGACCGAGGGAAGCTCTGTAACTGACACGTTTGGTAGCACCGGACCTATCTGTTCCTCACAGCATGCTCCGGAGCTGCCACGTGTCCAACCGTCGGATCTTCAGCCTCAAACCTCCGGTAGACTCCACAACGGCTCCAGATCTTCAAAGGGGAATCAAGGACTTCAAGACCCGATTAAGTGTCATTAATACTATATTAATGACACACAATCGGACGACCTTAATTACCAGTAACGGTGCTGTCAAAGCCCGTAACTCGGTCATTAAGGATAATTAAGCGCATCAATTGTGTATCAATATTAGTAACTGTCGGGGCCACATGTCGGGCCAGGACAACTTGTAACGGCCTGTCCTTGTACTATAAAAGGACGGGCCGACGATACATAGGACACGCGCTGACTCTACGCTCTCACTAGACTGATCAGATGGATCTGACCTGCTCTGATCCGATTGCGCACTCTCAACTCACGTTGAGTTCATACATCCAATACAACACCAACACACCCCATGGAGTAGGGTATTATGCTCAGGCGGCCTGAACCACGTAAATCTTCGTGTCTCCTGTGTCATTTTACACTTCACCTTCTTGAATCTCCGTGCGCCCACACCGAACTTTAAACTCCGCAAACACTTTATTAGTGTCGGGAGATCTACCGGATCAAAACCACCGACAGTTGGTGCGCCAGGTAGGGGGCGCCTGAGATTTCAAGAATGGTGAACTCAGCAGCTGGATCATCCAATGGTCATCCTGCTGTTCAGGCTACTGGGGGCAATCCCTCCAATATGCAGCCACCAGCAGGAACCTCAGTGGCAGCAGAAGTCACACTTCCACCACCGCCGCCTCCACCAGCAAATCAAGCTGGGCAGCGCGATGGTGCACCAGCGCCAATCACTGCGTCGGCGAATCATGACAACGTGGAACACGCGCTCCATGCAGCACGTGCTCTCCTTCAGCGTCCACCACCTCCGGACGCATCTCGGGATGCAATGGAGCAGTGGAGGGCTGATGTGGAACACTTGGTTGCAGCAGCAGCCGACCGCATCAGCAACCAGGGTCCTCCTCCTTCAGGACGGGCCCCGTCGCAGCGATGGACCTTGTCTGGCAGACTTGGTCCGCACGTTTCCAACAACAGGAGACGTGCTGCATCACAGCAAGTGACGTCGTTGCCCTCCGGGGCGCGACGCACTCACACGGTATCAAGGCTTTCAACTCATGACCTTCGTGCGGAGCTTGATCGTCGATACTGTCAACAAGACGGCCGAGTCCATATGGAGCGTGCTCGTGAAAGACGAGAAGCTCAGGACATTCCTGCTCCTGAAGGAGTCGGAGAAGGCTATTCAGCCCTGGCCATGCATCTGCGTATGGTCAGGTGGCCACAGAAATTCTGGCCTCACCTGCCGAGGAAGTTTGACGGGACCATTAATCCCGTTGAATTTCTTCAGATTTACTCCACTGCTATCCTGGCGGCTGGAGGGAATGAGGCCGTAATGGTCAATTATTTTCCAGTGGCTTTAACTGGGACCGCCCGGTCCTGGTTTATGAGCCTTCCACCCAACTCCATCAACAGTTGGGAGGAGTTGTGCCGGCAGTTCACCGCCAACTTTGGGAGTTCATACACCCGACCAGGCAACGAACTGGACCTTTTTGCAGTCGTGCAAAAAGGGGGAGAATCCCTGCGATCATTCATCCAGAGATTCTCTCAGATACGAAAAACTATCCCTTCTATCTCTAGCGCTTCTGTCATTGTGGCATTTAGACAGGGCGTACGGGATATGAAGATGTTGGAGAAACTGGCGATCAAGGAGATCACCAGTGTCACGGAACTCTTCAGCTTGGCTGACAAATATGCTAGAGCTGCGGAGGGCCGTGAAATGCACTCCAAACCACCTCCGGAGGATCACAAGAAATCCTCCAAAGGAGAAGCCACTACCTCCAGGAGTGGCAAGAAGAAGAAAAAGACCAACGGCAAGAAGAAGCCATCGGCGGGCGCATCTAATGCTGCAGCTGCTGCAGCTCCGAGTGGCCGGGGGCCACGCCCCGAGAAGCGAACTCAACCATCTTCTAAAGACAGTGGCAAACCCAAAGTGTGGTGTCCAATTCATAAGACGGACAGCCACAGTTTGGAGGACTGCCGGGAGGTCCAAAACCTTGCCGAGCGCTACAGCAATCGCCGGGAAGAAGTTCCTTTTCAACAGAGGGAAGGAAAACAAAAAGTTGAAGAAGCTCTGGCTGAAGAGGAGTTAGGTTTTCAGGATCCCAAAAAGGTCTTGAAGGCCGTCTACACCTCCGTCGACGATGATTATAACATCTTTGACAACGAGCATCGGAAGACCATGAACACCATTTTTGGTGGATCATGGGACATCACCTCCCGTTGCGTCCTCAAGATAATGCTTCGGGACATGGCCGATGTAGCTCCTACAGCCAGGGCGGAGCCTCATCGGAAGTGGATGGACACGGCCATCACTTTTGATGCTTCGGACTGCCCTCGAAGCATGGTTGGAGCAGGCCAGTTACCTTTGATGGTATCTCCTACCATCAATAACATCCAGCTCCACCATGTTATGGTAGACGGAGGTTCGGGGCTGAACCTCATTGGCTTCAAACCTTTTACCAAGCTTCAGCTCTGACCTTCGGATCTCCATCCCTCCCGACCTTTCTCCTGAGTAGGTCCGGGAGCCATTACCCCCCTCGGTGCTATTACTCTCCCTTTACCTTTGGGACCCGGGAGAAGTATCGCACTGAGAAGTTGGTCTTTGATGTTGCTCAGATCAACTTGCCCATCAATGCCATCTAGAGTCGGCCTGCCTTGTACAAATTCATGGTAGCTGCTCATTATGGCTATCTGGTGTCAAAGATGCCAACACCAGTAGGCGTTCTCTGGATCCACAGAGATCGCACCGCCGGAGTAACTGCTCTGGAAGAACTCCAAGCGCTTACTACAACGCAAGAGGAGGACTCCAGACAGGAGCAAGCTCCAAAACCCCCTAGCATTCGTCAGCGAGGCTCGACTCCTGCACCTCGTGTGCAGCCAAGCGGCGATACCGACATTCCCTGTCAAAGTCGTCCAAATTGGTTCCGATACCGCTCAGACCACCAGTATATCGGGTGGACTGAATGACAAATAGGAACTCGCGCTCATCGCTTTTCTCCGGGCTAATGTCGACGTGTTTGCCTGGAAACCGTCACAAATGCCTGGGATCCCAAGGGAAGTGATTGAGCACAATCTGAAGATCTACCCTGACGCCCGACCCGTGCACCAGAAGCCTCGGAAGTAATCCGTGGAGCGGCAGAACTTCATTCGACAAGAAGTGAAGAAGTTGCTCGAAGTTGGATTCATCCGAGAAGTCTTCCATCCAAAATGGCTGGCAAACCTAGTCGTTGTGCCCAAGGTCGGTGGGAAGCTTCAGATGTTTATTGACTACAAAACACTAAATAAGGCTTTCTTCGACAAGCTGCGGGTCACCCGCACAAAGCTAAACCCAGACAAGTGTGTCTTCGGGGTTTGCTCTGGAAAACTTCTTGGTTTCCTGGTAAGTCACCGGGGCATAGAAGCTAATCCGGTGAAGATCAAAGCCATTGAAGACATGCGTCCACCAGCCCGCATCAAGGATGTCCAAAAGCTGACTGGAAGTCTAGCAGCCCTCAGCCGGTACATATCAAGACTGGCAGAACGAGCACTTCCCTTCTTCAAGTTATTGAGGAAGTCCGGACCATTCTAATGGCCTGAAGAAGCAGAAAAGGCGTTCTAGGAGCTAAAACAGTTCCTCACCACCCTACCAACTCTGGTAGCTTCGAACCCTGGTGAGCCTTTACTGCTTTACATTTCAGCAACTGACGAAGTCGTCAGTATGGTCCTGGTTGCGGAGAGACCAGAACCATCCCATGCTCAGGAATCCAGACCCCTCCGGGAGGGTCCGTAGGTTCCTGAAAGCGAGACTGGGTCCCAGTTCCCAGACTTGAGTCCACAAGAAGTTACTTCAGAAGACCCAGACCCCTCCAGGAGGGTCCAGGTCACTTCTGAAGAAGCTCCGGGTCCCTCCAGCAAGGACCCGGAGGTCCCCAAAGAAAGTCCGGGAGGGTCCGAGTCAATGAAGAGGAAGCTTCGGACCCCTCCAGGAGGGTCCGGACCATCCAGCGCCCAGTGTACTTCATCAGTGAAGTACTTCATGACGCCAAGACTCGATACCTAGAGGTGCATAAGCTGCTCTATGCAGTTCTCATCGCCTCCAGAAAGCTTCACCATTACTTCCAAGCTCACAATATTTCAGTGGTGACTTCTTACCCACTTCGAGCCATCCTGCATAATCCCAATTCAACTGGGAATATTGAAAAGTGGGCAGCGGAATTGGTCGAATTCCATCTCGAATTCATTTCAAGGCAAGCAATCAAGAGTCAAGCATTGCCGGATTTCGTGGCGTAATGGACTCCCTCTCCATCAAACCCTGGGGGCCCCAGTGAGCAGGAGCCAGAACACAAGGCTCCGGTCTTCACCGAGCCTCACTGGACCCTCTACTTCGATGGCTCCATGCAAAAGCAGGGGGTCGGAGTTGGAATCCTTCTCCTCGCACCAACCGGGGAGAAGGTAAAATACATGGTACACCTTGACTTCAAGGCGACCAACAACATGGCGGAATATGAAGCACTCATCTACAGACTAAAGGTGGCACTATCATACGGTGTCAAGTAGCTGTTGGTCAAGGGAGATTCACAGCTCATCATTAAGCAAGTGAAGGGTGAATGCTCCTGCAACAATCTCCAGATAGCTGCTGACCTCCTTGAAGTCCAGAGGATTCAGAAGGACTTCGAAGTCCTAGACCTCCACCATGTCCAGCGTGTCCACAACGCTGAAGCCGACGAACTCTCGATGAAAGTGTCAACCGGAGCTCTAGCTCCTGACGGAACTTTTGTCCTGAGGTTGTCAAAACCCACAGCTCAGCCTGCCAAACTGAGCGAAGGGGGCGAGATCAGCATCCCGAAGCTGACGGTCCCGATGGCCCTGTTACCATGGCAGCCATCAAGGGTTGTAGGTGCTGCCAGAAGCTCTGAGCAACCCAGCACGCAAGACTCAAATGCTCAAGTTAGTTCCAATGCATGGATCTCGGAGATCCGGAGCTACTTGAAAGACAACATCCTTCCTGACGATGATGTATCCGCTGACCGGATAGTCAGAATGGCTAAAAGATACATGTTGGTAGAGGGGGATCTCTACCGACGCGGTGCCAACGGCGTCCTAATGCGGTGCATCACAAGGGAAGAAGGCTGCAATCTCCTCGCAGAAATCCATGGAGGCGAGTGTGGGAACCATGCGTCTTCCCGCACGCTGGTCGGTAAAGCCTTCCGGCATGGCTTTTACTGGCCTACAACACTCCAGGATGCAACTGAGCTGGTGAAGAAATGCAAAGCATGTCAATTTCATGCAAAGCAAATTCACACACCGGCTCAGCCTCTACAAATGATACCTCCTACATGGCCCGTCGCTGTGTGGGGGATGGACATCTTGGGACCTTTCCCAAGAGCCGTAGGAGGTTACAAGATCCTATACATCGCCATTGACAAGTTCACCAAGTGGCCGGAATCAACTCCAGTTGTGACAATAAACAAGCAATCTGCCATCAACTTTTTGCAGTCCATTGTATGCAGATTTGGAGTCCCAAACAAAATCATTACTGATAATGGGACCCAATTCACAAGTTCGGCATTTCAAGGATATTGCGAAGACCTCGGCATTCAAGTTTGCTACGCCTCCGTAACCCACCCGGCAAGCAATGGCCAGGCTGAGAGAGCAAATGCTGAAATCCTGAAAGGACTCAAAACGCAAACTTATGAGCACTTAAAAAAACATGGAGACAACTGGATTGAAGAGCTTCCGCCCACTATATGGTCCAACAGGACAACTCCAAACCGGTCAACCGGAGAGACACCCTTCTTCCTGGTGTACGGAGCCAAAGCGATCCTTCCTCCGGAGATCACCTTTGGCTCACTCCGGGTCCGAACCTTCGACGAAGCCACGCAGGACCAGCTCCGGTGTGAAGACCTAGACCTCCTTGAGGAGGGAAGGTGCCAAGCAGGTGTTCGGAATGCCCGATACCGTCAAGCCCTTCGGCGCTATCATCAGCGGCATGTACACAACCGACAGCTCAAGGAAGGCGATCTGGTGCTACGAAGAATACAATCCAAAGAAGGTTTAAACAAACTCTCCCCCAGCTGGGAGGGACCCTTCCGAGTGATTAAAGTATCCCATCCCAGAAGCGTTCGCTTGGCTACCGAGGATGAGACACCTCTCCCAAATCCTTGGAATATTGAGCACCTGCGTAAGTTCTACACTTAATATCACGGAGGTGAGTCTGTAGTAACTTGAGGTGTATGTTATAGAGTCATTGTACAGAGTCGGGTAGTTCCTCCGGGAGAACTGCCGGACCTTTCCTGGAAGGTTCGCAAATTTCATGCAACACTTGTCACAGTCTCAGGACTAAAAGTGTGGCTAGCTACCCTGGGTCAAACGAGAAATGAAACACACTTAGCCTGGTTCCGTACCCTAAGAGTGTACTTGTTTCCCCCGTACCCTAGACCTATAATGAAAGACATCTTAATGTGAAACAGACTCCGCGTGCATTTATTTTGTACAGGCTTAACATTTTTTATTTTTCTCTTTCTTGTCTATAACAAAGTTGTGCAATTCTTAAGAAATTTTAGTTCGACCAGTTCATGTACAATTCGAGCTGTATTGTCAATTCTTTTGGATTCAAATATTGTTCATGGCCCACTCGCCTGAATGCCGCCAAGCAAATCTAGGGCCGGAGTGTGCTATTGACTTAGCCTGGTCAAGCACCCTAAGTACGCCACTCTACCTATACCCCGGCAAGCCGAAGTAAGGCAGGTCCAAGTACAATTGGATCTGGAAGAAATAAGGCAATGTATTCGGTTCTATTCAGAATTGTGTTTGACCTAAAACTTTCTCGGGAATCGTAAGCTGCAACGAAGTTATAGGCAAGGAGCGAATTTTACTATTTTTCTTGGCTTCAAGTGTGCAGGAAAAATAAAGAATCCACGTTGATGGAGAAAAGCCGGGGCTAACGAAGCTCCGACTCCCCCTAGGTGGCTTGTAATCGATGTTAAACATTGAAAACGAGCATCACCAGAGTAACCAAGCTCCGGTAAAGCTAGGGGGGCCAACCGTCGACGCAGAATAAAAGATGGTGAGAAGACCCCACAAGCGGAGTCTGCTGCCAACAAGCTACACATTGGCAAAGGTCACTGCCGGAGCTACTAAGCTCTGACACCCCGAAGGGCTAACTATCGATGCTCTATGCGTTGATAGGGACTATCCCCGGAGCTACTAAGCTCCGACGGTAGTCAATGCTGGAGCTTCTAAGCTCCGACAACCTCAAGGGGCCTTCACTATCGAAGACTTCAGACCTACACTCTACAAGTTCGAAGCAAACGAGTCTTCAACAAAACACAATGTCCTCTTGATACATGTTCACAATCAAATTGTGTACATCTACCAGGGGCCAAGTGAAGACAAAAGTGTTGAAGACAAAAAATGAAATTCACAAAAATTTGGATTTCATTCATCTGGAGACAAGGGATTACAAAATTGGGGAAGAAAAAGAGAGAATACAAGTGGGAGCTACAGAGATGGTCCTAGACCCTATGGAAGAACTGGGCGACCTTCTGGGCAACCTCCGACACATTGGCTCGGGTGGCTTCACCGTCTCCTTCGATGGGACTTTCAAGCACCGCATCTAGAGGAAATTGGGGATCCCGGCTGGTGTAGCACGTCAGCACATATTCTGCGACGTTCTTCGCCAGGGACTGCCCTCAACCTCCAACTGGTCCGCGATGACGTCACCCACTATGGAGAGTTTGCTACCCGCCGAGCTCAACGCCTGCAACGCCAGGTCTGGCTCCGGCTCCGGATCATCCGGACACACGAGACTGAAGCCCATCGGTGTCAGCGCATCGTTGGCTTTGCTCAGGAACTCCCAAACCTGTAGGGAGTCCACAGCCCTCAAGCCCTTCAGTTCCTCCAAGGATCTTTTGGCCGCCGCCAGTTCAGAATTCTCGCGATCAAGGCGCTCAACCTCTTTGGCATTTTGCTGAATCTTTTCAACAACCTGCTTCTTGAGTTTTCCGAGCTCCTCCTCCTGGAGGTAGATCTTGTTCCGGCTGTCAACCAGGTCCTTCTCCCTGCCCCTCACTTTCTTCTCCCTGGCAGCGATGGCACACTCTTGCTGGTAGAGTTCCTACCCTCGCACCCAGGCCTTCTCCTCCTCCTCAACGCAACGCTCCTCCAATTTCTTGGCGCGTTCCTCGAGGCCCTTGTCAGCTAGAGCCACCTTTTCGGTGAACTCCTCTTCCCTCTTCAAGACGTCATCTCGCAGCTCTAGGAGTTTTTGCTCTTCGTCTTCAAGCCTCTTCTCCCTCTCCTTAAGTACCTCCCGGCGCTTGATGAGAGTAGTGTTAATGGCTTCAAGCCTTTCTTGGCGATCATCAGCCGCACTATTAGCTACCTTGGTCTGCTCATAAACGGCCCAAGATTGAGCGTCGAGGGCACGAGTCAAGCTCTCCCTATCATCCAACAATTTGCCCCAATATTCCAGGCGGACCTTCTCCTGCTTGACCCACTCCTTGTCGTCTGTCAGCCTCGACTGCGCCAGCTTGGTCTCGAAGTAGAGCCGATTACGCCACCGCCTAAGGATTTGGCGCTCCTCTTCAAGAGCCTTGCTGTCGTGGTAGAACGCCAGCTGGACTTGACGCAGACTGGAGCAAGCGTTGTCAATGGACAATAACAGGGGAATAGAGTCCGGACCTGCTGGGGTCTCCTCCACTGGTTCCAGCGGATTCTTGCTTACAAAAATTGGGTCCCACTCCACAAGAGTGGTCCCCTGAGCCTCCACGGCACTAGGGCCGTCCTCCGGGATAGCCTCAGTCACCACCGAGGAGGGTCCCGCAGAAGAAGTTCTGACCTCCAGAAGTGGTTCCGAAGGCCCTGTCGCCAGGTCTTCGTTTGCCCCCTCAGGCAGGGGCCAGCGACTTCATCTGGGCACCCTAGCCCAGCAGCAGGCACCTCCGCCGTCATCACTTCCGGAGCAGGGGCAACTTCAGGCTCTGGCCTGGGCTTCTCCTCTGCTGGTGGCTCAGATGTTGGCACCTCGACCACCATGGGTTCGAGTGTTGATGCTTCCGCAACAACCAGCCCTGAGGCCGAAGCTTCAACCTCAACCGGCCCACGCGTTGGAAGGTCTTCAACCGCAACCGACTCTGCAGCCGGAGCTTCAGTGGCAACCGGCTCTGAGGCCGGAGCTTCGGAGGTAGATGGCCCAACCTACGGAACTTCAATAACCTCCAGCTCAATCGCTGGGGCTTCGACAATTTCTGGCTCTGGGGCCGGAATCACTGCATCCTCCAGCTCAACAGCCGGAGCTTCCAACATCTCAGCATCAAGACCCGGGGCTTCAACCTCCGGGACAGGTGCCGCTGGCGCATCTTCTATCCCGTGGTCCGGCGCTACCACGGGAGTCTCGGGAGATGAGTCGAGGTCCATGACCACGACAGCTGGCGCCGGAGCTGCCGCAGCTTCGGCCACCACTTGGGGCGGCACCGGGAAAGGAGTAGAAGCCTCCGCCCTCATAGCTTCAGTCGCTGTGGCTGTGGGCGAAGCCTCACTCCTCTTCTTGGGGACGCCGCAGATGATGGATGAAGAAACTTAAAAAAGAATTACTACAACAAAACAACTGCCTGAGGTAAAGATTAAAAATTACCTCGGAAGGCTTCCGCACCAGCTTGCACGGAATCTCTTTCCCGGGCGTTCTGGGCTGACCATAGCCGCCACCGGCGTGGTAGCTCCAGAAGGCCCCACGGAACTTGTTGCAGCCGCAGGCATTTCCTTAGTCGAGGCCCCCCTCGACCGGGAAGGACCTCCGGACCTAGAGGCCTCAACTGGCCCTGGTGCTGGAGTCACATGCCCGGAGCTAGCACCCTGGGAAGACGCTGCTGCAGGTACAGCCGCTGCAGTTGTAGAAGACCTCCCCCTCTGGGGAGAAGAAGCTGCTGCAGAGGATGCATGCCTGACGGACCTTCCGTCGGCATGCTTCAGCTTCTTCTTCCGACTCGAAGGTTCGTCTGCCGGCTCCTTGCCCTTGCCGACGACTTCGGTCCTTGGCTTTGGGGCAGGGTCAGAGCCACCTTCAGAAGCCCCAGGACAACCTCCCTTGAGGTCGATCTTCTCTCGACGACACCGAGGATGTCAAGCACCGGCATCATCCGCCGGAGCTCCCTGATGAACTCTACTTCCACGTTTAGAGGCAGGAAAGCTGGTGGCAGGGTCAAGTCATCACCCGCAACGTCGATGCCATGCTGGAACTTCTTGAGGTGAAACTCCAAGGTCGCCCCCTCCATGTTGGACTTCAGTCTGGTCACGACCCGGTCGTCGTCCATCACACCGTTGAGGGCCCAAGCGAGTTTTTCTCTCCTCTTCAGCAGTGCCCACCTGTTGACCAGGAAATTGCAAAATACCGCCTGAGGAGTTAATCCTCCTTCCACACACTAGAGGATCCTGGTCAGAGCAGGGTTGAAGGCATACGACAACACCGGAGCTTCACTCTAGACTGTAGTGTCGATATTGAGGAGGCCTACGGGCAGCTCGAGCTTCTCGTGCTCCTCCACCCGGATGACTATCCAGTCCTTCTTCCAATCATCCCACTTTCCAGAGGGAAACAACCGTAGGTATTTGAATGGGCACTTCTTGCGCTTCACGAAGTAGTAGAAGCCAAGGTACTCTTTACTCCTACCGGTGGTATGGACGGTGAAGAAGGTCCAGAAAAGCTCAATGCAGGGGGGGATGCCCACCCACATTTCACAGAAGTGGACGAAGACATACACTAGAAGAATTGAGAGGGGGCCTAGGTGGTACAGCTGCAGACCATAGAAGTCTAGCAGCATCAAGAAAAAGGAGGAAAAAGGTGGGATCAACCCCACCATGGCGTACGAAGAGAAGTACACCATCTCACTGGCGTGCTCCTTCTCGAACGGGAGCTCTCCCCCAGTGCGGACCAGGCGGTTGAAGAAGTCCGGGGACCACCCCATGAGGGCCCGGACCTTCTTCGGGTCACCTTCGGTCTTCAAGCGGCTCTCGCGGAGACCTAACTCCATCACGGCACAGCGAGGCAAGAGAGGAAAAGGAAGCACATGTTGGGAGTTTGAGCGCAAGATCAGATGAGAGGCGTAAAGAACCCCAGGCAGTGCACGCTTTCCTTCTTAAGTAAGCCCTCGTAGCGCTTGGATGGAAACCGCAGGGAAGTCGAAGATACTACTCAAAAATTTCACCCTGCCGATGACAAGAGGGCCCGGGACCACCTCGACGATCAATTCGAGGTTCTTACCCAGGTGAGCGGTTGTCATCATGGAAGGCGGGAAGCCCGAAGGCAGCGGCCTAACAAGGCGCGCGGAACCGATACGATTTTCGTATTTGGAACCGGCGACCTTCAATTGCGTGAGATCCGCACGCCAAAGATCTCATTTGCCACACCCGAGACATGCCACAAGACGAGGATTTAACTCCAAAACTATCGCCAACAGCACATCTGAAGACTTTTGAAGACTCGGCTGAAAAGTCGAAGGATGGACCCACCTCTGGAGGAATGACTTCACCTAAGGGGTCTTCCCCAGAGGTGGGCCCAGGGGGCCACTGTCGGTACCACGGGTACCGTGTACCCCTTGAGATCGCAAAGATCTCAAGGAAATGTCATCTACTTGATTTGAAGACCTTCGGAGGCCCACATGTCAAACATAACCAGACCCGCTTCCCCAATATGGTTAGTCCCAGGGTCGCCATGTGTACCATCAAACCGGAGCTACCGCCCACAAGGGGGAAGCTCCAGGCTATGTACCATAACGGCACCCCCGGACCTAACCCTAGACCGAGGGAAGCTCTGGAACTGACACGTGTCTGGTAGCACCGGACATATCTGTTCTTCACAGCATGCTCCAGAGCTGCCACATGTCCAACCGTCGGATCTTCAGCCTCAAACCTCTGGTAGACTCCACAACGGCTCCAGATCTTCAAAGGGGAATCAAGGGCTTCAAGACCCGATTAAGTGTCATTAATACTATATTAATGACACACGTCGGACGACCTTAATTACCAGTAACAGTGCTGTCAAAGCCTGTAACTCGGTCATTAAGGATAATTAAGCGCATCAATTGTGTATCAATATTAGTAACCGCCGGGGCCACATGTCGGGCCAGGCCAACTTGTAACAGCATGTCCTTGTACTATAAAAGGACGGGCTGACGATACATAGGATAGCGCTGACTCTATGCTCTCACTAGACTGATCAGACGGATCTAACCTACTCTGATCTGATCGCGCACTCTCAACTCATGTTGAGTTCATACATCCAGTACAACACCAGCACACCCCGTGGAGTAGGGTATTACGCTCAGGCGGCCCGAACCACGTAAATCTTCATGTCTTATGTGTCATTTTACACTTCACCTTCTTGAATCTCCGCGCGCCCACACCGAACTTTAAACTCCGCAAACACTTTAGTAGTGTCGGGAGATCTGCCGGATCAAAACCACCGACAGTTGTGATGCAAAACAGTAGGTTCTAAGGGTCATGTGTGATTTTCAGCATGAAAGAGGCAAGTTTGACTAAAAACAGAGCATTGCAATGGCTTTTATGTGAAAAACCTACTACTGCAGTGGCTAAAATGCCATTTTCTAATACAACCAGGGCTTAAGTATTAATCTGCAGGTAAATTAATGATTACAAGAAGTCCATGGTTGGTTTTATTAAAAACAGGGACCTACATGTATTTTTTTATAAGGGCCTTGGGGTTATGCACTAAAATACGAGAGGGCAAGTGCGGGTTTAACATGGCCCGTAGGATTTAAAGAGGTCGGTCAAGATTAGATCCAACGAAGGGGTGCAAAGGGATCTATTGTGGGCCAATGGATTAACGACGGTCGGCCTAGAATTAAAAGGATCAAGACGGTTTGGCCGATCTAATCTAAGGCGTTCATCCTGAATCTAACGGGAGAGAGCCTACCTTCTTCTCTACTGGTATCGACAACCACGGTCCCCGGCAGTGCACCATCGCTAGCACCACAACTTCACCGGAAAATGGCCATCTACGACTATGAGGACTAATAATTGAAGGTGAGGAGCTCACGACGTGGAGAGGCGTCGAGGAACGTCGGTCCTCGTGGGTGCACATCGCTGGGGCAAGTACTCGTCTTCTTCGTGCTCGGAAGCTTCTCTGGTTCAAGGTGAGTCCGATGGAGTGGTTAGCAGGAGGAGAACAATGAGTAGAGCTTTGGACCGACTTGGGCGGGGAGGAGGGGGGCGACGGGCCATAGTAACTCTCGCCAAGGCTAGGGTTTCTCGGCATGGATTCAATTCGAGGAGGGACGAGGATCTTAGCTCGCAACCCTAGGAAGCAAATAGACAGGTTATAGTGGTCATACCACTACGTAAGAAACCCAAATAGGATATAAAGATGGGCGACACACTCAAAGGCGGTGTCTCTGATAATGTTAAGTGAGATGAGCCCGCTTCAGCAAGGATCTTACATGGCTCGGCTGAAAGTAAAGGAGACACATTAAAACAAAGCCCGTCTCAGTTAAATTAGTATCCGAGACACGCTATCCTCTTTGAAAAGCGGGAGATGCGCATAAAACACAACACGTCTCCTATGACTGACGTCTCCCTCTCCTCTGCTAAAAGAAAGACGCGCTCTAATTGAAAGCGTGTCTCCGATTCCTCATGTCACCTTTAGCTTCGTGATTTCTCCATTTTGCTTCGGTTCACTGTTGATATCACACATCACTGAACTCAAAGCACATTCTCACTTGATACCTGAATATAATAAAATCCTTCCTTATGATACTTGAGGAACACGATGAACACACCACATATTCATTCATTCACACAGTTAAAGAACACACAAGATAATATCCAATCACATAGATAAAAAAAGATAGAATTCATTCATTAACACTATTTACAAAATAGAAGCTACTAAAAACAACAAAGAAAACCTAAATCCTACTCCTCCTCCTCCTCCTCCTTCTCCGGCGGCGACTCCGGCGCCGGTGCAATAGGATCCTGGGCCGGCTGCTCTGGCTGCGCCGACTGCACCGGTGGTGCAACCCCATGGACGAGGTTGCTCTCCGTCGCTTCTACAAGGTTTCTGCAGCGCTCGAGGCAAAGCACCTGGGTCATCATCTCGAACAGAATCTCTAGACGATCGACCACCCCCGTGACGGCAAAGAGGTAGTGGATAATGGTACCCATTCTAGTAAACTGGGGAAGGGTACCCAGACCCAAGGAACTCATGGCGCAAGACGTATTGTTGTACGCCTATTGCGCCATAAGTAGGCGCTGCTCGGTGTTGAACCTCTCGGGGGAGCTGCCACACATTTTCTTGCAGGGTGGCTCTCTTGGCGGGCTTGGCGGCGAAAGGTCAGCCATGGTGGTGGTGGGTCGTCGGGGCGGAGAAAATGATAGAAGAAAATAAGAGGATTCAAAGTGAGCGACTCGCTTGTGGAGAACTCACTCGTGATGGCGCGTCTTAAATAAAGTTCACGCGGAGTCGTCGATGGAGCGGTTGGTTTCCCGCACATTGATGGAATGATGGGACGCATCGATACCGCCTGGGGGAAACGAAAGGTCGCGCACGGACATCGCACGCGTCTCTGCACCACGCCACCGTAATTAAGTTCTCCGCAGACCTTGTGATGTGCGTCTCTCTTTCGACAATGGAAGACGTGCTCTAGCTTAATGCTCGACTCTATTTTATATGGCGCGTCTCACATTTATCTCCCTCGTCTCTTCGACAATGGAAGACGCATTTTAGCTTAAAGCTCATCTCTCTCTGTTATAGCGCGTCTCACATTTATCTCCCTCGTCTCATTGCCTCCGATGCTCATTTACTAATCGACTAACAGTCCTTTACTAATTGACCAACTCTAGTGTGACCGCCTCCTCTGTTCGCCGTCGATGTTGTCGTCGTTGTCGCTATACTTGTAATCCTCATAGTCGCCATCCTCGTCATCGTTGTCGCCTTCTTCCTTGTCATCGTCATTGTTCATGGCTGGTATCGGCTTGGCACGTAGCCGATTGAAGGAGGAGCGCTTGGCGTGGTGCAAGAACCATCCCCATATATGTACATACGACACACCGGTCACATGATTGTTTATAATTAAATCTGCAATGGACAGATGAACTTAGCTGTAGTTTTGTTTTTCTATCTTGTTTGTGTTTGGTATTTTCGATTTCTCCGCGTAGGGTTTCTCTACGAAGCCTGAATCAGGAGATTTATTGAAGAACAAGCACAATATGAGTTTAACCATCATCCTCCTATTAATGAATTTCCTTTGTAGACTAAATGAGAAGGTGGTTACTACCCCTGACAATCTCCTTCTCTGAGGACTATCTCTTGGTGCCTCCAAGATGCGCCTTTCCAAGTGGGTTCTTCCACCCAAATGTCCATCGCTCAGGAGCACTCTGCATCCGGATTCTTGATTAAGAGACTGTAAGATAGACCTATTTTGCTCATATAGTTAGTACTTAATTATTGTCGAACTTATTTGAACTGGTTTCTTATGTTGCTTAAATTATATTTCGTAGGTGTGGTGGACTAGTTTTACAATGAAAACTATACTACTTGAAGTTTAGTGTTTGCTTCATCGGCCAAATGCACCCGATGTTGAAAATGATTGCTATAATTTACTTATCAAGGTTACACGACACTTTGAGTTAGTGACATTTGAGTAGGTTATTTATTCCTCCTTAGACATTTGTTAATTTAAAAGAATTTCAATATTTTCAGGATCCAGGGGAATATAAGAGACGTGTTCAGGAGCAAGCTAGACGGTACAGTTTAGATTGATCGATGGGAGCTTTAGGAATAAGTTTAGATTTGAAATTAGTTTATAGGGCACGCAATGTATGAACTATAAAATTCATTGAGTTGCAAATTATCTCTGAATTGCAATATCATTGCGTTTGTTTATTCCTGAATTCCAATTAATCCATGAATTGCAATGTCATTGCATTTGTTTATCCCTGCAACGGTTCACGATTTCGTGCGAGTGGCAATGTGGAGAGAGCATGAGAGACGAACTTTAGAAAGGTGTGTCTCAGAAACCTGATATTCGGCAAAAGGGAGACAGACCTTACATGGGATCGTCTCCGATTTGCGCTGAATATCTTTTGTTCCACCTCGGAAATCCGAGCGCAAGGCAACGATCATATAAGGCATTGCACACAGTTGCCAGTTGGATACGCCAAAATGTCCTGGATGTTGTTAGTGGCTTCAGCACATCGTGGCGTCTAGGACACTCTGGGGTGTCCGGTGCATCAAAATAATATAAGACGTGCCTTCCGTTGGCCTGTCTCCGATTTACGCCGAAGATCTTTTGTCCCACCGCGGAAAGCTAAGTGCGTTGCAACGATCATATAAGACATTGCGCACAGTTGCAGTTGGCAAGCATCAACTATGCGAATGAGATGTTCCTTGCTTTAGCACCATTGCACATCTTTCGCATATTGGATGCCCGTTCTACCGACAAAATAATGCGAGTCTCCAATTTTTGACGAAGAGCTAATGCGAGACGTGCGTTATATACGTCCGTCTCCAATTGTTGTTCCTAGTTTTGGCAAACGGAATGTCTTCAGCAAAACATGGCGCATCTAGGACACTCCATCGTGTCTGGGGACTCAAATTAATGCAAGACGCATCTTCTGTTGGTGCATCTCAGATTTACGCCGAAACTTTATGCCCATCGCGCGCTCTCTTACAACATTTGGCAAAAAAATTTAGCTTTTGCGCGCTCTCTCGACCTATAAACCGCAGATCCTGAGCACGCCGCCACCGTCGACTCTGACCTTCGCGTCATCAGAGAGTTGAACACGCTCGAGCACGCTGCCTCGTCCCCTGTCCCCGGAGCACGTCGCCGTTGTCCCTCTTTCTCAACTCGCCCTTCATCATTGTCGCGCTGCCGGCGTCGACCCCTACTTCGTCATCAACCCCAACTTTTGTCATCAAAGAGTTGAGCACGCTGGAGCACGCCGCCTCGTGCCGTGTCCCCGTAGCATGCCGCCGCATCGACCCCGACCTCGGTAATTGGTATGTTCTCCCTGTCCCCGGAGCATGTCGGCCTGCTGTCATTAGAGAGTTGAGGAACCGCCACTCCGGTGACTCCGCCAGCTTGTCCTGGAGCACGCTGCCACGTCCCCTGTCCCCTAAGCACGCCGCCGCCTCGACACTGCCCTCAGAGCGTGCATTCTAGTGATTTATTTGAATTTGAGGATGTCCAATGAAGGCTTATCGTTAACGAAGTCATTGATCCAAAGGGAGAATTTTCATTACAATATACATTCATCTTCCTTGTTTATGTCCAATGCAGAAGTAATGTATTTGGTTGGACTATCAATGTATAATAAATTCTGATTTGCAAACCCTTGAAACTGCAGAAATTGTGGTTGACACTAGTATTTTCCATCCAACCGAGTTTGATTTCTACCTCTGCAACCATGCTGGAATTAAGGTACCTATGTGATAATTAGTGTTTCTCTCATGAGTTTTTGATATCAGGCTATAAAAGCATTAGTGGAATGTAAATTGTTTGTGTTTTAGGGGCCAAGCAAACCAGCTCAGTACAACCCATGAGAACAATTTCTCTGCTGATACCTTGCAGATGCTCACCAACTACATGTGCTACAAGTAAACACTATTCTCCATTCACTAACAGTTCATGTGTTTCTTACAATTGTATAACAATTTGTTCTTGTGTTTATTACAGTTGAATTTTAGGATGTCTCAGTCGGAGCATTAGAGGCGAATGCTCATCAGTGAAGTCATTGATCGGGAGAATTTTCATTACGGTATACAAGATTAGATGATGACAGTTATGATGTGTGTAATTAGTTACATTGTAATAAGGATGAACAGTCTTTGTTGTGTAATTAGTATAATTGATAACCATGATTGATACTTTGATATATTTGATTGGTCATTATAATTTAAAGTGTGATAATTTTGTCTATGCATATGCTCATGAATAGTATGTTGCTGACGCTCGAAATACGGCTGCCAAATCCTGGCTAGCTCCTAATAATAGTGCCTGTAAACAATCCGCGACGAGCTATAGCAGAGAGCGTCTTGGATAACCTACATGAAGAGACAAGCTTCTTTAAATCCTATCTCACATAAGTTAATGAATCTGCGACACAGTACATAATAGAGCATCTCAGATTAGTCAATATATCCGTGACCTGCTTTGTAAGGCCTGTCACGCTTGTAAGTTGCTGGGCGACGCGCGCTAGCGGCGTCTCCAATGACACCATAAAGAACTATCAGTTATGACAAAAAGAGAGGAGCCACACTTCTTTTGAGCGTGTCTTGCACCTAGTTTGATCGGCGACGCGCCTTGAAGCCCGCCTCTGATACCAACGTAATGCGAGACGCGACGACGAAGACGCACAGTTTGTTCATCTCCCTTCATCATTCGGGCCTGTCTCTTATGAGCCTTTCTTACGTAGTGTACGAAGACGTGAATGGGAGTGAATGGCAGCCAGACCTCATCGGTCTTCGTTGGGATGGCGTCGGGGTGGGGATTCTTCAGGAGACGTCATGTCGGGGACCCGTTCTAGAGCACGGTGAATGAGATGGGATGGTTAGCTTGAAAGGAAGTCAAGTGGATATGTTGGAATGACAAGAAGAGCAGTATACCTCATGGAACTTGTCAGAGCTGTAGCATCATGGTGTTGCTTCGCGTCGGGGGAGGCCGACGAGGATCGTCGTGTCCCAAAGAAGTAGCGGTGTGCTAGAGTGGCCTAGAAGCGGGAGCTTGATGGAAATTGCACAAGGAGGTGGAGCTCACCGAGTAGGACATGCGCGATGGAGCAAATCCGCGAAACATGCACAAGAGGAAGCGGTATCAGTGAGAGGGTGACGCACGGAAGGAAGGGGAGATCAAGGCACCTAACACCTTATAAGCTGCAGTGCCAGCACGGACGCCGAAGGGGGTTACGTTTTAGGCGCGATAGTGGGCGTTGTTGTCCGCTGAGCGCGAGCCTCGTGGGGAAGAAACTGACGCTAATGGGTGGGGACAGCATGCAGAGGAAGAAGGGAAGAGCACAGTTGGGCTAGGGCGGTGGTTGCGGCATCGTGGTCGGGCGGCGCGAGCAAGACTCGGGTTGGGCAGGGAGGTGACCCCTTGTGCGCACGAGCTGGGCCTTGGGCCGGTGCAAGCAAAGTGGGTTGGAGGAAGAAATAGGAGGGGGAGGGAGAAAGGGAAAATCAAAGGGAGTGGGCCGGTTGTGTTTGGGCCTGGGATGGCTTTTTTTTGTATTTTTCTCAGTTTAAATTTAAACGAATTTTTCTATGATTTTTATCGATGCATGAATTCAAATAATTTAATACACTACTTCAAAGTTTTTTAGTACAATTCTACACATTATTCTCTTCTTTTATTTATTTATTCATTAATCATTATCATTAATTTTTTATTTAGTTAACCTTTGTTCTATTTTATTTTTATTATTTTTCACTTTCAAAAATCTGGGTGTACATATGTTCATCACAAATTAGATTTTCTTGAAGGAAGTTTAATTATTGAACTATATATGAATAAGAAACTAGTAGTATATTACATGATCATTGTCTGCATCCAAATCAGTCGAAAACTTGACCCGTATATGTTTATCTGAACTAACTAACCAAAGATACATACATTTTACCGATGCGAGTTCTCCATCTGTCATTACATCATCAACAACAGTCACCAACAAAATGTTCTACTCTAGACTACATTGCAATATGGCTCCAAATAATTTATTGCAGTAGATAAATTTAGCTGCTAAGGAAAAGCTCCCTAGAAGACCAAACAGATTACACCCCTGCTTGCTTTGCGCGCGCAGGCACCTCGTTTAAGGTTCAGTTGGACACCTTGATTTTGTTCGTTTCCATTTCCAGCAATGGTGCCAGAAATGTTTCTTAGTATTTCTGACAATCACAGATAAAATCTGCAAGCACACGGAATACCGTTGTAATACTTCCCCTTTAGAGTATTACCAAATGCATTGAATAAGAAGGAATATGTGTGTCAATCTTCAGGCTGGCGGACCCAAGGACAGTAAGTTTCTTTGTTACCCTAAGGATAGAGAGGAAATTGAAAGGATTGTGTTCAACCCAGAGCACTCTATGGTGGTTGTTTGCTCCAGGCATGGGCTTACCGCTGTTCTTCCAAACGACTCCTGCTAAGAGCCTAATTTTTCGCCCAAACCAAGCTAAATATCTTGTATTTTGGAGCTAGCCATACGAATAAGAATGTGATTCAATAAAAAATTTACTAGCCGGTTTACGAAACACCGACAATTTGCATGCCAGGTAGGGGAACGCTATTACGCATTCTTCATCAGCATTGTCATGGCCTCATCGACACCAACGAGCATCATCGGTGCCCCCTGATGCGATAAACGGCATTGGCACCCCCAGTGACATCCCCAAAGCATCCTTCGTAGGAATGGACAACTAAGCATCACCATCTCTTTATGGGATAATAGAAGATACAACCGGTTACGACCTTAGCTCCAACTCCAACACCGAGGTAAGTGACCACTCTCCATGGAAACACCGCATCATGGATACCCGCCACAGCGTACGATTGTAGGATTGAATAGCATCTGAAAAGCTACCAGAGGAGGTGAGTGGTGTTGACGGATGTTATATACCAATTTCACCCGTCAATATAAATCAATTATGTAAAGGAATTATCATTTCTTGCACACACCACCTTTCTATTTAACCTATTTCCACTTGTCCTTGGAGAAATAGTGCATGCAGACATTTATTGCAAGAAATGAGGTAAAAGAGGGGGAGCAATCCTATAAAATATCATCTTAGCCAATCAAGTACTAACATGCGGCACCACATGGATCGAATGGCCCACAAATAGCAATATCCGAGGCCATCCAACGGTGTATCACCTATATCAGTAAGGGGGACCCACTTGTTAGGGTGTAAGGATCGAATGCCCAAGAGGGGGGTGAATTGGGCTTCTTTTCAAAAATTAAAGCAATAAAAACTTAACTACTAAAAGCCCAATTCTCTATGCAAACAACCTATGCATTCAAGTGAATAGTAATCTTGTGGTAAATGAAATGCATAAGTGTAACAGGAGAGAAAGAGTGTGCAAACTCCCGAGGAGACACGAAGACACGGAGATTTATCCCATGGTTCGGCAAGATCGTCAAGATCTTCCTACATCCACGTTGTGGCACCCACCAAAGGGTATAGCCACTCCCAAGTCACCGAGACCGGGGATCTTCACTAAACTTCTCCATTCGGCAACCTCAGTAAGGTGGAGCTCAATCCTTGTACAAGTTGGATCCTCCAGACTTCTACAACCGTCTTGGCAAGCTCCAGAAGGCTCTCTTCAATCACCAACTCTTACATGGTGATTACAATCACCAAGAGAAACTCTCTTACAGCTCTCACTATACTAGAGACTCCAATCACCGAGAATGGAAGCACACAAGCACTATCTCTAGCAAGTTCTAGCCTTTCTCTTGGTGTACAAGTGGTGTAAATGATGTAGAAGTGGTAGCTCAATATCTTGAATGCTTGAGAATGTGTAGAGTAGCTCTGTGTATCAAGACTTATCGAAATGACTGGTTGAAGGGGTATAAATAGCCAGCCTCCACGAAATAGCCGTTGGAAAAGTAGGCTGACATCATTGTTCTACAAACATCGGATGATCCGATGTTCTCCCTTCAGTTGTCATCGGTCGAATCCAAATTAGCTGACGTCACTGTGTCAGATATGACCGTTGATAGACCGATGTAACACTTGCCTCATCATCGGATGATCCGGTGGCACTTCATCCAAAATTGGTCCAGAAATAATGCTTACTGGAGTGATCAACCGAAGTGTTATAGTTGTACATCGGATGATCCGGTGTTACACTTGGTCCAGGGTAATTGCTTACTGTATTGATCGACCGACGTAACACTTTCTCCATCATTAGATGATCCGATGAGTACTAAGTTCTGAGGTCTTTTTCTTCTGTTAAAACAACTCGACCGATGTATTGTTTTCTGGAAACATCAGTTTATCCGATGACTTGATTTTGTCTTCTTTGAGTTGTTCTAAGTGATTCTTTTAGAATTTGCTCGAGTGACCTCTTATACATTGGTATGAAATATTCTTCTGATGATTACCAAGTCTTGGGTGTTGTCAATTTTGATGGAATAACTTTGACATATGAGCTTTTTCTTTTAGTCTTCATAATAGTCGATTGACCTCGTGAAATAGTTTGTTTAGGGGTCTCCAATTATCTCCAATGAGCAATAGATGATATACGTGTAGAGTCCATTAAGTGTGATGAGATATACGAGAGACCTTGCATCCACAAATTCATTAGTAATATCCAACGGTTGTCATTAATCACCGAAACCATACCTCATGGGGGCCTAGATGCTTACAATCTCCCCCTTTTTGGTGATTGATGACAACACAACGAGTAAAGTATAATTGTAATGAAATTAAGAATATGATACTCAAGAGGATATGCAATAAGTACAAGATCCAGCACACAAAACTTGAAGACTCAAAAGTGATCAATAACACATGAGAGAATGAAGAGGCACACAAATACTCAATGAATAGCAAAAGAGTAGGAAATCTCCCAAATTACAAAAGACTCCCAAAAAGATATACTCCCCCTACAACTAGGACTCCCCCTAGGACTGAGCTATCCCCCCCTGACTCTTCTCCCCCTTTGGCATCAAGACACCAAAAAGGGAAGCCGAGTGCCTAAGGATCCTGAGCAATCGGGGCGATGATGAACTGGTCGCCGTCGGGGGTGCTGTCGTCGGAGCTGCTGCCTGCTGCTGCCGAATATGGAGTGGAGGTGACGAGGGCTGCAGGAGCTGCTGTCAGTGCCTGCTGAGTCTGTACTGCAGTTAGTGGGGCACTAACAACAGACGCCAGAGTCTGCTGGAAGAGTCTCGTAGCCGGCAGGGGAGAGTGGATAGGTGCGCCTGGAGCTAGCAGTGATGACATGCTGATCATCGGAATCGGCATAGTCGGCACTGGAGCTGAAACTGGAGCTAGAATAGGCGGACCTGGAGCTAGACCCAGAAGCTAAGATGGCAGGGCAATCCTAGTCTGAGTGTAGAGGTTGGTGGTCAACCCCAGGATGCCTATCATGGCCTACTGCGTTTGCTACTGCTGGTCAAGAGAACGTTGGTGCATCTGATCAATCAGTCCAGTGAGCATGTCAGTGTCCTCTCGCCTCTCACGGGCTATCTATCGCTGCATCTCCTGCTGCTGCTGCTGCTGGAGCTCCAAGAGACGCGCAACCTTCTCAGCTCGGGCCTGCTCAGCTGCAAGTCTATCCAGTCGCTGCTGCTTAACCATCTGCTGAAATAGAGAAGTGAGCTCAGATGGCTGAGAAACCTGTGCCTCGGACACTGGAGGTGGAGTAGGTGGTGGTACAGTCGAGCCTCCAGCCCCCGCGTCGTGCTGCCTAGGTGAGGAAGGAGGTGGGAAGTACTCCTCGACACTGTCACTGGTGTCACTCTCCGACCAGATGTGCTGCAGATCCCCACCCTGAGCCTGAGCCTGTGCTAGGATCTCATCTTCCTTTTCCAGGTCTGACCAATCTTCCTCAGATAGACGAGAACGGACCTGACGCTCAACTGGACGGCCAAGGCGGCGGTCTCCAGGAGCTGGAACACGGTAGTGCCCAAACCGTGTGACGCTCTCGTCGGTGAGACTATCACGCACGGCGGACCCCTCTGGAGCTATCAGGTAGAGCAAGTGACTGATCCAGTGGCCAAACACAAGCTGCCTCATCATACCAACTCCATCAGTGATGACATCCTCCATCCCACAAATGAAAATATCCACAATATCGAACTCCATCCCGTTCATGACATAGAACAGGAGGGTCTACTGCAAGCTGGTGAACCCCTCAAGGTATCCATATCTCGACCAAAGTGTGCGGTGCAAGGCAAGGTGCACAGTGCGCGCAGCTGGAGTGAGTAGAGTTGGTACCCTCGGCTAGTCAGGTGAGAAAGGTTGGGCGAACAGTGATCGTATCTCCTCATAAGGTGGTGCCACACCTCCAGCCAGCGGCCTCCTCGGTGGGTCAGCCTGTCCATATACTCTCTCGTGCAGGCAGGTGTCATGGAGATCCACTCCTAGCAGCTATCCCAAGGTATGTCGAGTCAAGTGGTGATGCTGGCCCATGAACATGAAATCAGTGGATCTGCGGCCCTCAGTAACGTAGAGTGTGTCATAGAACACTCGGAACCAGTCCTCCACGTAGGCACCCCGCTAGTAAGATATCAGCTCCACAAGCCCTCTGTATCTCTCAAAGTAAGGGCATATCTTAGTCCCGACTCCAAGTGCAAGCTGATTCCAGTCAAGAAAGTTATGCTGGAAGAGCTTATGGCCCCAACGTCTGTACGTCTCGTACAGCAACGCCTGTGTCAGGGTCCAGAAGCGACTATCCACAAGTGGCTTTCTGGGCTGTGGGAACCACTCCTCAAGTAGAATACTCCATCTGAGCTTCCTGAGCTGCTTGACCTTCAACTTCCTGTAGTCTGTCAGGCGGACACCCTCACCAACCCGGACATTGGTGTCCATCTCATAGATGGCTCTCTGGGCCGCCCTGTCCTATCGAAGGTCAGTGGCAGAGGGTCTCGGTCTCGGACTGTAGTTGGATGACCCCCACGGGTCCTGACTGAGCGCCGGCGAACAAGTGGCACTTCAGGCTACTCTTCCTCCTCTGGCTCCTCAGGCACCGGAGGCAGCCTCTGTCGGGCCTCTCAGATCCTCAGCGATCCTCCTCGGCCACACTCTCGCTCCTCAGCAGCACAAGCGACCATCAGCGCTTTCTTCTCCTCCTTCGACAGCTTCTGCTTCTTAGCGGCCGGCTCCTTAATAGCCTTGCCCTTTCCCTACTTGTCACGACCCATGACGACGGTGAAGATGAGCACGCGGGACAACAAGCTCGGGCGCATGCGACAGCGACGCAAGGAATGACGTGACCGGGGGAACCCTAGCAGCGACGATGACCGCGGCAGTTGTGCTTGGGGCACAGTGGCAGCGACGCTTAGGGTGGCGGCGGCCGGACAGCGGCGGCGGCGGCCAGAGGGCAGTGGCACCGGAGGGCGGCGACGGCCGGAGGGTGGCGGCAGCCGGAGGGCGGCGGCAGGGCGGGAGCATGGAGCGTCGGCGGCGGAGAGGAGGTGCGGGTCGAGGAGAGAGCAAGTGAATTGAAGCGATGCGCTAAATGGGTGGGGCCCGAACCCTAGCTCAGATTTTAACATCGGATGAACCGATGTTAGTTGGGAGGAGCATCAGTCGAATGGTACAGTAAGGGTGTTCCAGAGGCACCATTGGCATCGGATGATCCGATGTGGAAAAGATAGGCATCGGTTGATTTTGGCACAACTAAAAAAATGTGAACATCGGATGCTCCGATGTTTCTCAGAATGAACTCATCGGTTGATTTGACTTTTTGATTGAGCTGACCCTTGGCACTTGAGCACAAACTGATCCGATGATGCTTCTGGCCTGAGCATCGGATAATCCAATGACTACAAAATAGCAACATCCCATATATGTCCTTTGACTTAAACACACAATGAGTAACACAAGTCTTAGGACTTTTTGGGCAACCCCTTACCCCTCAAAAAACTAGTTGCCAATAACTTGGCTAAGCCCTAAATCAAATAGAACACCGAAAAATCAAGGAAGAAAACATCCAAATAAAATGTAAGGCCCATGCTTTGTGAGCTAGAGGATGAAGACTTCTATCTCTTTAAAGCATGTTCATTTAGGCATTAACGCACATAACATTTTGTTCTTTCCACATCATATGAGTTGAGATATTGCATTTCAAACAAGTCTCTTTCTCATGAAGTGGGTTCCCCTTTTTGACAATCTATCGTATGCAATGCCAAACAATTTTTAATGCAAGAAATTAAATGTGAGTGCAAGTCTATATGGCAGGCATCGTGCAAGACACAAATTAAATCTATCTTGCCAAATTTTAACCTTTCAAAGGCTTCTTCAGGGAGAGCAACTCTCCAAGTCTTGGGGAAACCCAAAAGAACCTCCATCCCAAGCTAACCCTTGCTCACCCCTATCCTTTGAAAGTTAGACAAGACCTATATGAGATGCATTCTTACATGACCATGGGAACTTACATGACGTTTGATGCATCTAGCACATTTAATTCACTTCTTAGTCTAGAAAAAGTTTTCTCATCAAGTGGTTTGGTGAAGATATCCGCCAATTGTTCTTCGGACCTAACACCTCGCAAGGAGATGTCTCCCTTAGCTTCATGGTCCCGCAAGAAATGATGGCGAATATCAATGTGCTTAGTGCGGGAGTGTTGAACGGGGTTTTTAGCAATCTTAACCGCATTTTCATTGTCTTAAAGGAGAGGCACACAACCAAGTTTAATACCAAAATCCAAAAGGGTTTGCTTCAAATAAAGGATTTGGGCACAACATGCACCGGCCGCTATATATTCCGCTTCCGCCGTGGACAAAGCAACGAAATTTTGCTTCTTGCTAGACAAAGATACTAGGGAACGCCCAAGCAAGTGGAACCCACCGGAGGTACTCTTGCGATCCACACGGCATCCGGCAATGTCCGAATCCGAGTAACCCAAGAGATGGAATTTAGCACCTTTAGGGTACCACAGGCCTACACTTGGGTTATGCTTGAGATACCGAAGTATCCTAAAGACCTCCTTCTGATGCGATTCTTTAGGTGCCGCTTGAAAGCGAGGACACAAGAATACACTAAACATGATATCGGGCCTAGATGCGGTAAGATAAAGCAATGAACCAATTATATAACGGTAATTAGATTGGTCAATAGGTTTACTGTCCTTATCCGCGTCGAGATGATAATTTGTTTCCATTGGAGTACTTCTTGAGCTACAATCTCCCATCTCAAATTTCTTCAAGAGGTCATTGGTATGCTTTTCTTGATAGGTGAAGGTTCCCTCTCGAAGTTGCTTGATTTTAAATCCAAGGAAGAAGTTGAGCTCTCCAATCATCGAAATCTCGAATTCCCTAGACATCATTTTGCCAAACTCATGGCTAAGAGCTTCATTAGTTGAACCAAAAATAATATCATCAACATAAATTTGACAAATAAATAATCTCCGTCGATGTCTTTGGTGAAGAGTGTAGTGTCCAGCCTCCCGATCTTGAATCCTTGCATGATCAAGAAATCCCGTAGTCGTTCATACCACGCCCCAGGTGCTTGCTTGAGCCCGTAGAGCGCCTTGTGCAACGTAAACACATGATTAGGATTCCTCGGATCTTCGAACCCAGGAGGTTGTTCAACATAAACAAGCTCGTTAATATAATTATTAATAAAGGCACTTTTCACATCCATTTGATAAAGCTTTATGTTATGATGTGATGCAAAAGCAAGAAGTATACGGATAGCTTCTAGTCAAGCGACCAAAGCAAATGTCTCTCCAAAATCTAGTCCTTCAACTTGCGAGAAACACTTGGCCACAAGTCTTGCCTTGTTGCGGATCACAACACTGTTCTCATCTTGTTTGTTGCGGTACACCCACTTTGTCCCGATGACGTTCTTGTCCCTGGGTCGCTCCTCCAACACCCAATCTTCATTGCGGATGAAATTGTTAAGTTCTTCTTGCATGGCCATCACCCAGTTTGGATCTTGAAGTGCTTCCTCAATGTGAGTGGGTTCTACACATGAAACAAACGAGTAGTGCTCACAAAACGTAGCGAAATGGAGAGAACGTGTACTTACTCCCCTTGATGGACTTCCGATGATTTGATCAATCGGATGCACCTTGGAGATGCGTCCATGCCTCATAAGTGGTTGTGAAGCACTTGGCGGTGGTGATGCGTGTTGTTCTTCTAGTGGTTGGACTGGATCATGGACTTGTTCTTCTTCTTGATGTTGTGTGGCTTGTGAATCTTGTGTCGGCAATGGATCATCTTTTTCTTTTTCGTCAACTTGAGGTGCCATAGATGTGTTTATGTTGGAACTTGAAGCTCCCCCTTGATCATGGCTCTTCTCAAATTTAGGCTTGATGTCTCCAATAGTCATGTTCTTCATAGCTTCTCGTAGAGGCTCATCATCTATTTCAACATGACCAAAACTCTCCTCTTGGGAGCCATTAGTTTCATCAAACTTAAAATCACAACTTTCCTCAACTAAACCGGAGGTTTGGTTGAATACTCGATATGCTTTTGAGTTTGATGCATAACCAAGAAAGATACCAACATCACATCTTCTTTCAAACTTACCAAGCCTTTTCTTGTGGTAGATGTAGCACTTGCACCCGAAGACTCAGAAATAGGAGATGTTGGGCTTTCTCCCAATGAGAAGTTCGTACGGGGTCTTTTGAAGTAGTTGATGTAGGTAGACCCGATTTGCAGCATTGCACGCCGTGTTGATTGCTTCGGCCCAAAACTTCTCGGTCGTGCCATAGTCATCAAGCATTGATCGTGCAAGAGTGATGAGAGTCTTGTTCTTCCTTTCAACGACACCATTTTGTTGAGGAGTGTATGTGGCCGCAAATTCATGCTTCACGCCTTCACGATCACACCACTCCCCAATGTTGTAGTTCTTGAACTCGGTGCCGTTGTCACTCCGGACCTTGATGATGGGAAGTTGAAATTCCCTTTGTGCATGATTAGCGAAGGTCTTGAACACTTCCGGAGTTTCACTCTTGTCACCTAGAAACAAAGTCCAAGCATAGCGAGAGTAGTCATCAACTATAACAAGAAAATAGAGATTACCGGCAAGACATTGATATGTGGACGGTCCGAAGAGGTCCATGTGGAGCAACTCAAGTGGCTTGGAGGTTGACACCATTGTATTCATAGGGTGGTGTGAAGCAACTTGTTTCCTGGCTTGACAAGCGCTACAAAGCTTGTTCTTATCAATGTGACATCCTTCACGGCGGTTACCATCCCGAGCTTGAATGACTTCTTGAGCTTGCTCATTCCAATGTGAGCTATGCGTCGATGCCATAGCCACCCCAAACTCGTCTTGGTGAAAAGACAAGTGGTCAAGCTAGAATCCTTGTTGGAGAAGTCTACTAGGTAGAGATGTCCATGCCGAAACCCTTTGAAAATTAGTTCTTGGCTTGTCTCACTAGTCACAACAACATCATTTTTACCAACCCAATTACCTTTCCCTTAGAGTTGTCACCAAAGGTGACTTGTTCATGATTGCCGTGGTTCTCTATGGTGGTGAACATACCATCATTGCCAGTCATGTGTTGAGTGCACCCGCTATCGAGTACCCAATGTTTTCCTCCAGCTTTGTAGTTCACCTACACACACAAATTCAATTTTTGATTTTAGGCTCCCAATCCAACTTAGGTCCTCGTATGTGTGATACAAGTGTTTTTGGGACCCAAAGTTGCTTGGGAAGCTTTCCCTTCATGCCCTTCATGTCTTTGCTAATGAACCTTGCCTTCACCTTGCCATCTACTTTACTCAAGAGATAATAGTGATCATTAAAGGTAGACTTGTAGTTAGTAGACAATTTTGGAGAAGGACGGATAGGAAGAGGACACTCCCTTGTATGGTGACCGGTGACCTCACAATGTTGGCAATAGGAACCAACTTCCTTGATGAAGCTTGTTCTAAGCTCCAGTGAGGGCACCTTTCCTTTGTTAGGCACCGGGAAGGATCCAAGTCCTCTCTTGTTGAAAGCCCTTGCTTTTTGGAAGAGGATTTCTTTGTGCTTGACTTCTCCCTTGGATAGTCTTGCCACACTAGTGTGGAGACTTTCAATTTCTTCCAACAAATCCTTCTCCCTAGCATTCTCTTTCAAAGGCAAAGACTTATGCAAGACATTAGCGGCATGGGAAGTAATAGATACCTTGTCATTAAGGGTTTCTTTCTTTATATTTTTAAATTCTTGATCAAGAACTTAATAAGCAAGGTTTAGTACTTGATTCTCTTTGATTAACTCATTGTGCTTTCCCAAGAGTGCTTGGTGTGCTACGTCAAGCTCATGATGATCTAGCTTGATTTGAGCCTTATCCTCCTCAATTTTCTTGACATGAGATTTGAGCGTGTCATGCTCCTTAAGTATGCTTTCATACTTGTCAAGAAAATTGAGGTTAGCACTCTCAAGCATAGCACGAGTTTCTTCAAGAGCCTTGACCTTACTCTTTTCCCTCTTAATGATAGTGTGGTATTCATTTATTAATGAAGCTAAGTCATCGGGGGAAAGCTCATCATCGCTAGAGTCATCACATACCTTAGTGTTACCTTTAGCCATGACGCACATGGGAGGTGGATGAAGAGATGAATCATCATTGTTGGCAATGGCAAGGCCGACCAAGCTTTCTTCTTCTGCTTCACTCTCTTCAGCACTTGATTCTTCGTCGGTGATCCATTCATTTGCCTCACACATGAACACCTTTTATGGACCTTTTCTCTTCTTTGTGAAGAGTTTTGCCTTTTTGCCTTTGTCATGCTTTTTTCTTCCCAAAGACTCTTGGTTTGGGCTTGTCCTCTTCATCATCCTCACTATCTTCAAGCTTGTGATACTTGCCCTTGTGGTTCTCTCTTCTTTTGTCCGGTTTTGGACAATCATAGGAGATGTGGCCTCGATCACCACAATTATAGCAAGTCTTGTTGTCATCTCTCCTTAGTAGAAAAGCTTTCTTCTTGGGATCAAAGGTGTATCCCTTATTGGTAATCTTGGAGTTCAAGCGAGAGAACTTTCTCATCATCAATGGAAGCTCATCATATTCATCTTCACTTGATGCTTGCTCTTCTTCACTTGAGATAGGCTCAACCACTTTCTTTTTCTTGAGACTTGTTTTCTTGGTGGAATCCTTTAGAGCAATTGTCTTTGAAGATGATTCCTCCATCATCCCAAGTACACTCATCTCATTAGTGTGAATCTCTCCAATAAGTTCAGAAACTTCAATGTGATCAAGAGATTCTTTTGAAGCATGGAGTTGATGATGTCGTACTTTGGCTTAGGAAGAATCATAAGAACCTTGCGGTTGATGAGTCCCTCTCCAAGACAAGCAATATTAAAAGCATTAATTTCCTCAATAAGCACATTCAAGCGAGAAAACATTTCATTGACATTTTCATTAGGTAGCATTTTGAATGCATTAGTCAAACAAACACAAATTTCACAAGCCTTTTCCTTACTAGCAATCCTAGCAAATACATCTTGACTAATGCATTCATAAATAGAATTTCTAGCTTTTGCATCCCACTTAACCTGATCACCTATATAGTTATGCTCACCAAACCCCACATGGGTCGCTTCCCATACCTCGGGAGCAATAGCCTCTAGATAAGCACGCATGCGTGCTTTCCAATAGGCAAAGTTCTTGCCCTCGAAGATAGGAACCGAACCCCCATTCTTGGCCATTTTAGCTCTCTAGCGGTGAAGCTAGAATGATCCAATGAGCAACCTTGCTCTGATACCAATTGTAAGGATCGAATGCCCAAGAGGGGGGTGAATTGGGCTTCTTTTCAAAAATTAAAGCAATAAAAACTTAACTACTAAAAGCCCAATTCCCTATGCAAACAACCTATGCATTCAAGTGAATAGTAATCTTGCGGTAAATGAAATGCATAAGTGTAACGGGAGAGAAAGAGTGTGCAAACTCCCGAGGAGACACGAAGACACGGAGATTTATCCCGTGGTTCAGCAAGATCGTCAAGATCTTCCTACATCCACGTTGTGGCACCCACCAACGGGTATAGCCAGTCCCAAGTCACCGAGACCAGGGACCTTCACTAAACTTCTCCGTTCGCGAACCTCGGCAAGGTGGAGCTCAAGCCTTATACAAGTTGGATCCTCCGGGCTTCCACAACCGTCTTGGCAAGCTCCGGAAGGCTCTCTTCAATCACCGACTCTTACACAGTGATTACAATCATCAAGAGACACTCCCTTACAGCTCTCACTATACTAGAGACTCCAATCACCAAGAATGGAAGCACACAAGCACTATCTCTAGCAAGTTCTAGCCTATCTCTTAGTGTACAAGTGGTGTAAATGATGTAGAAGTGGTAGCTCAATGTCTTGAATGCTTGAGAATGTGTAGAGTAGCTCTGGGTATCAAGACTTATCGAAATGACTGGTTGAATGGGTATAAATGGCCAGCCTCCACGAAATAGCCATTGGAAAAGTAGGCTGACATCACTGTTCTGCAAACATCGGATGATCCGATGTTCTCCCTTCAGTTGTCATCGGTTGAATCTAAATTAGCTAATGTCACTATCTCAGATATGACCTTTGATAGACCGATGTAACACTTGCCTCATCATCGGATGATCCGGTGGCACTTCATCCAAAATTGGTCCAGAAATAATGCTTACTGGAGTGATCGACCGATGTGTTATAGTTGTACATCGGATGATCCGATGTTACACTTGGTCCAGGGTAATTGCTTACTGTATTGATCGACCGACGTAACACTTTCTTCATCATCAGATGATCTGGAGAGTACTAAGTTCTAAGGTCTTTTTCTTCTGTTAAACCAACTCGACCGAGGTATTGTTTTCTGGAAACATCGGTTTATCCAGTGAGTTGATTTTGTCTTCTTCGAGTTGTTCTAGGTGATTCTTTTGGAATTTGCTCGAGTGACCTCTTATACATTGGTTTGAAATATTCTTCTGATGATTACCAAGTCTTGGGTGTTGTCAATTTCGATGGAATAACTTTGACATCTGAGCTTTTTCTTTTAGTCTTCATAATAATCGATTGACCTCGTGAAATAGGTGTTTAGGGGTCTCCAATTATATCCAATGAGCAATAGATGATATATGTGTAGAGTCCATTAAGTGTGATGAGATATACGAGAGTCCTTGCATCCACAAACTCATTAGTAATATCCAACGGTTGTCATTAATCACCAAAACCATACCTCATGGGGGCCTAGATGCTTTCACAGAGACCTGGAGAAAACACTGCCTCAATGGAACCCTGACCAGGTCGACTGACCCCCCTAGTCGACCGACTAGGTCCTGGCGCCAAACTCGGTCAATTAACACATGTTGGCTCCTCCTGGGTTCCTAAAGATGATGATTACTGATCCGCGCACAATTGGTGATGGGAACCGACCCTTCTCCACCTATAAATAGGACCCCCATACGCCCACTTCACACACACACACACACACACACACCACTTGAGTAGTCATTCTATTGTATCCGCTATTCTCCATAGGTTTAGAGGAGGTTAGGGTGTAGAGAGGAGAGTCTATAGTCCTTACTCCAAGTTAAGAAGGAGTAGAAGGAGTCTCTCTCTTCCCAATTCCAAATTGGGAAAGGCATGACACTCATATTCCTTATTGTACTTGTGACTTTGTTCTTAATAAGGATGCTATTTTTAGTCTTCTTTTATTCATATACTTGGATGAAGCGTTTCTTGTTTGATCATGGATTCCATGTATATGGTAGGAGTAGTATTTATGATTATGCCATATCATTCTCATTATATCATCATAAACACTACAAACCCCCACTATAGTCTACTTAGTCATGACATGACCATGTTAATATGAATAACGTATGCTATGTTTCAACATTGGTTCAATGATGTTTAGGTTAGTCATTGCCTTAGGATGGCTTGTGTCGCAGCTCCTGAGGTTTTTACTTAATATGCTAGCATGGTGCTAGGATAGTTAAATAGCGTTGGATGTCTCGTAGACCCACAGATTGAAGAGGTTGGTAGTAGATGTTGACAACCCTATATGTCCTTTGTAGTCCTCCATGTTCGGCTATGCCACAGGCTCTTGGCGGGAGTCGCCCTAGTATTGCTAGTGGTAAAGCCATGCACGATGTGTTGAATATCTTAGCATAAGAATTCACCATTGACATGTTCATTTGTATCTAACTTAGGCTATGTATATGTATACTAGAAGCATTGTAGGAGTAATTCCTTAACTCTTAGCCTAATCCCACTTTGACCCATTTATCCCCACTAGATTAGGATGCTCTTGTGTGTGTCATACTACCTCCAAATATCTATTATCCATCCTCACTAGAACCCTACCTAAACCAATCTACCCTCTTCATTTGATGATTTCTTTACTCTCAATCAGCCTTCCTTTGGGAAAATATAAATGACACCCTTGGGAACACTCTTTAAGGGGAAACACTACTTCAATAGTTTCCGTGCGCTTGCAGATTTTTATCTGTGATGTAAGGAACATCAACAAGCATTTTTGGCACCGTTGCTGGGGAAAGAAGCTGAAGTATTGCATGATTGAGTGAATAGGATAGGACCCTGGTTAGGTTTTAGTAGGATAATTCTTTCTGTTTTCACATTTTATGTGAAAACGGGAGAGTATATGTTTGATTTTTGCTTGCCAGAAAACTTTATTGAAGATCCCGAATCCCATATAAGAGATCGACCTCGTGTTGTTACTCCTCAGAATCTTCGTGCGGCAAAGCAAGCAGTGTAACTGCACCAACAACCGAAACGCCATTGGCCTAGAAGACCCTTCGTGAGTTTTCAGCTCCTTCTGCTAACAATGTGCCTGTTGTGACCACTCTTAACACGGGAGACGTGAACTTCAAAATCAAGACTGGCCTGATTACTATGGTTCTAGCCAACCCGTTTACTGGGAAGGCTAACGAGGATGCAAGTCCTCATCTACAATAGTTCCTTGAGATCTGCAACACTTTTTAAGATCAATGACGTATCTCTTGATGTTGTCCGTCTTAGGATGTTTCCGTTCTTCCTTCTTGGGAGGGCGAAGTAGTGGTTCTACACGAACCGAAGTGTTGTAGACACTTGGGAGAAGTGTTCTACGACATTCTACGCAAAGTTCTTCCCGTTGGGCAAGACCAATGCCCTACGTGGAAGAACTTCCAGCTTCTAGCAAGATGCCAATGAGTCTATTCCCGAGGCTTGAGAAAGGCTTCAGGAGTACATCCTGGCCTATCTCGACCATGGGATGGATGACTAGCTCATTATCGAAAACTTCTACAACGGGCTGATCTCTTCTGCCCGTGACTACGCATCTTCTTCGGTCAACAATGGATGGCGCGCTTTTATCGCGCTCGTCTCTGCACCATCGGCCTCAAGTAATTTGTCCACACCATCTCCTCCTCGGGCTGCACATCTCTAGTGCGAGCGTTGTCTACCTTCTACTGTTCGCCATTGCCATCGTCATTATCACCGTTCTCACCATCGTCACCGTCTGACGTGCGAAGTGGTAATAGACGCTCACGATGTTAACTCTACACGCGAGTGGCAACATACGTGCATGATTAAATGCACACATCCCCTTGTCACGTCACCTAGCATGGGCAAAAGGGAGACGCACAAATGAGAGACAGGCCTTATACATGCCCATCTTCGATTGTTTACCTAGCTATTGTTAGCTCTCGCGCGCTCTCTCCCAACAATTAGCAAAATTTTCGCGCAAAACTTAGTCACGTTCTCTCGATCTAGAAATCGCAGCTCCAGCGCCTCAGCCACCTCATCTTCGGAGCACACTGCCGCCTGATCGTCCCATTCTCAGGGCACACCACTGCATGGACCCTACACTCGGAGCTTGCCGACACAGTCCGTCTTCCTCAACTCGCTCTTTGTCATTGTCGCGCTCCTGCTGTCGACCCCGACCTTGGTATGATCATTGTCACGCTCTCTCTCAACACCGCCAGCCTGCTATCATCAGAGAGTGTAACAAACACTTAGCCAAATTCCTGCACAAAACTTACTTGCACTCTCTCGCTCTACTGTCGACCTAGGAACCGGTTGTGTGATGCGTCCGCCACCTCATCCCCGGAGCACACCAACGTCTAATCGTCCCCGTCTCCGGAGCACGCCGCCGCCTCGACCCTACCCTCAGAGTGTGCCGCCGCTGTCGATCCCGACCTCAGTAATCAGTGTGATCAAGCCCTAACAAAGACATTTTCTAATTATGCATAACAGAAATACCATTCTCCAATATTTTGTTCCTAAGCCTTAAGATATTTTCTACCTTATGTGATTGTTTGTACGAATGTGACTGCAATTTCATAATGTACATTTTATAGGATATCCGTGATTTTATTGAATTTGAGGATGTCCTAGTCGGAGTATTAGTAGCACACTGAAGAGGCTGGATAACAGACTACTCCATGTCTACTTAAGCATGGTTGTATTTTGGGAGCTGGCGAATTGCAATGTATGTGTAACTACATTTATTTTACTCAATTAGTAATCTTTTGTTAATTCTCATTTTATCGTGTGGCAGGACTACAAAACCTTCTTCAAGAACGCAGAAGGTTATAGCCTCGACCGCGTTAGAGAGAGGCTATGCAGGTTCATCGTTAAAGAGGTCATGGATCCAAAGGGAGAATTTCATTACGGTATAAAAGATTAGATGATGATAATTAATATGTGTTTAATTAGTAGTTACTTGGTAAGCAGGATGAATAGGGGGAATTCTTTGTGTAATTAGTTACTTGGTAACCATGATTGACACTTTGTTAATATTTAATTGGTCAATATGAATTAATATGTGATCTCCATTTGGCTATACATATGTTTATGTATGTGTATGTTGTTGACACTAGAATTGTGGCTACGAAATCCTAGATTAATCGTTAAATTTGCGACGGGCTTTTGCAAGGGGTGTCTCGGATTGCTTAGTGAAAGGATACGAACAGCCGTTGCGCTTATCTTGGATTGATAAACAAAATGAGATAGTCGCCTTTGGAGCGCATCTCAGATTATTTAGGGAAAGGAGACGTGCCATGGTATCGGATGTCTCGGATTTTTTAATATAAGGGAGACGGACTTTTGTCAAGCTCTTCTCCAATGCATGCAAATCAGTGACGTGCCATTTTGCCCCTCTCCGATGACGCCGAAATGCGAGACACGACGATGGAGACGCGCTGATTGCTCGCCTCCGTTCTTCATCCGGGCTCGTCTTGGATGAGCCTTTCTCACATAGTGGTATCAATGATTTGAGAGTTTCTTCTGTCATGCCTTTGATTAGAATACAAGAATGTAATTCCGTTTTCTAAAAAAAACTTCTTTTCTATCTTTGGCTCGGTAAAAATACTAGTATTCATAGTAAAGGCAACTTGTACTAACTCTCATATATAAGCCGACGGATGATTAATACGAATGGCATCCTATAGTTTGATTATTATACTCACCATTATTCTCAAATTGATGACATTAGAAAAACAGATCTAGTTTGAAATTTTTTTTAAAAAAATCCCTCATGAAAAAAATAGAAGTAAATGGAGTATATCATTATAGATGCAGGATATTTACATTATTATTTTGCATATCACATGTGCAATGCACAATCATCATATATATCATGGAGAGCACTAGTAAATAGGAAATAAATATCATCCCAATGGTGAATCAGTTTCTTCTTCCTTTCTGTACATTGTTTTGTGGCATCTTCGTCTTCAGCTACACATTAATAATAGACTGAGAAAGATAGAAGGTAGAGCCATGTACTTAAAGTAGTAGGAAATTTGATTTGAAATGAGCTAGATCATTACTATCACGGAAGAAGGCAGTGTAAGTGTAAAGATACCTTTGCTATTCTTTCCTTGTGACGCTTGTAGCCCTGAAACAGCAAAAAACGAACGAGAGTGTGAGAGTGAGAGTGAGCGAGACATAGAATTCACCCTACATCAATAATGAATGTTCGATACTGGATAAGCTCAAACTTACTCTGTCCGTCCCATATAGAAAATCGCAATACGTGAAAATAGAGCTAAAGTTGCTTTGGCTTTTCCTTCCAACATAATGATGATAATCGTGGAAATTTGCACCTCCATAAAAAGGGATCAACTTGGTGGGGCTGAACGGGAAGTCGTAACTGTGGTTTTCCATTTATCAGGTCTATGACACATGCTGCTGATGAACTCTTAAGCTATGAAAAGTCTGTATTAATTTAAAGGGGAAAGATCTTGAATTACCCGCAATGTGTTTCAATAGCCTCAATTAGGCGGACCAAAAACCAGAGCCAATGCGTTGTAACGTGGCATGGTGCGATGACTGGTCCAACAAATGTAGGGATGGAGAACACGACTATCTCACCCCAGTGACCGTAAGATGTTGCGAAGCCTGTGGGTGCCGTGAGCTCATGATGAACATGGTGAATTTTTTCATAGCCCCACTTTGTATGCAACAGGCGGTGGATCCAGTAGGAGAGGTAGTCCTCTACCAACAAGTACACCACAAGTTGTACAACCATCTCCCCAACTGAAGGCAAAGGAAGACCCATCCGGATACCTGCCATCTGCAATTGTATTTTATGGTACTCATGCGGTCATAAATTTGGTCTGTGTTAGGGCATTATTACTTATGTCTAGATTAAATTTTGAAGGAGACTACAATAGTACTTAAATTGATGCAAGTGAGTTATTTCATGTATAAACCTGATTGGCTGGGTAGGATAGAAGTTGGTAGGGCACGATCACGATCAGAAAGACACGCACAGTTTCCCTGAAGTACCAAAAGATCATGGTAGGAGAAAGCCGCACACGAGGCTGCAACTTGTACCGTGAGGCGACAACCGGCGAGAGCTGCTCAAAGAGCGCAAGGGGCAGAGGTGCAAGTGCGTGGACGATAAAGAGGATTATGCTATTTTGCCACAAGAGGCAGTAGTCCGGCATCTCCGCCGAGTATCGGAACCATGCGGACTCTGCCGTCGTCATGGTGCGGCCCAGGGCCGCCTCTGCCTCCCCAGCTGTTCTGTAAGGGATCATCTCAATGGCCTGGATGACCTGTACTTCTCTATGGTACAAGACTACAAGTACGTCTGTCTTGGCTGCTCATGCATGATCATCCGTATATAAGGAGGAGCGTGATTTGTTTTCTGAATTTTAGCTAGTAAAAAGTGTACAACCATTGACTTGATCCTCAAGGTACCAAACGGAGGATTTTTTGGCTTCAACATATTTAGGATGGTTTTGGTTTTGTTATTGCGTCACCCCTTGACTGTAGAAATAGTTTTTTTCAGGGGACGAGTGTAGAACTAGTTGATGTAGCTTACTATGTTTTTCTTGGATTCGACTTATATGAGTGTAGAAAGTCAATGATTACTGACTTTTCACTACAGGAATCCCGACGATTTGCGACGGCCAGCACTACTACAAAAAACATTTTTACAGGCGCTTCTATATTTTTTTTACAGACGGTCCATTAAAAGTGCCGCCTGTGATGTCAGATGAGTTAATAACCGCCTGTGATAATAAAATATCACAGGTGGTCAGTTTAGAAGTCGCACAATAGATGTGTCTATAACAACAGCAGCCACGGTTCAGTCCGTGATCCTCTGTCAGCCTCCCAAGGTACGGCTTCCGGCGGCATCTCCCAAGGCGCGGCTGCCGGCGACCTCTCTCAAGGCGCGACTAAGGCGCGACTTCGGTTGCTCCAGACCTCGGCGGCTTCGGCGCGGCCTACCAACGAGTAGAAGCCCTGCCGACGCGAGCACAGGCGCGGATCTGGAACAGTCTACCTCGGGCTCCCGGCGGCGCGGCTGCCGGCGGCCTCTCTCAAGGCGCGACTTCGGTTGCTCCGGACCTCGACGGCTCCGGCGCGGCCTCTCGACGAGCGTGAGCCCTGCCGACGCGAGCACGGACGCGGATGTGGCACAGTCTGCCTCGGGCTCCCGGCGGCGCGGCTCCGGCGCGCCTCCCGGCGAGCGGGCCCCCAGCCGGCATGAGCGCGGGCACAGATCCGGCGCGGTCTACCTCAGGCACCCGGTGGCGCGGTCTACCTCAGGCTCTCGACGGCGCGGCTCCTCCGGCTCCAAGCGGCACGGCCTCGTTGGGCTTCGGGCGGCACGACTCCTCCGGCTCTCGGCGGTGCGACCTCCTTCGACACTTGGCGGCGCTCTTCCGGCTCCCGGCAACGCGACAGCCTCTAGACGGCCCGGCCTCTTCTGACCCCTGGCGGCACATGTGATTTTTTTTGTTTCACTAGACATTTTCACAGATGGTTTTTAATTAAAAACGGCCTGTGAAAATATATTTTCACAGGCGGTTATTTATTACCGACCGCCTGTGAAAATGCATTTTCACAAGCGGTTTTTTATTAAAAACCGCCTGTGAAAATGTAGTTTCACTGGCGGATTATGCCACCACATGTGTTAATCGATCATTCTTACAGGCTCTTCGTTACAGGCGGTTTTTAAAACTGTATGCGATAATATGTTTAGAACTGCCTGCGATGAAGCATTTTGTAGTAGTGCAGGGCAGTCGCAAATAAGGGAAAAACCGTCGCAAATAAGCTATTTGCGATGGCTTTCCTTATTTGCGACGGCTTTTGGCTGTCGCAAGATATTCGTTGCAAATAAGCTTATTTACGACGGCCACCATTGCAAATAACCCTATTTGCGACGTCCGGCAGTAACCGTCGCACGTTATTGCCAAGGGGTGGGTGGACCCCACTCGTCTATTTGAGACGGCCAGGGCGTTGACGCCCTGACCATCGCAAATAAGTTCAGCCGATGGGTCCCACACGTTCATCTGACATGACCCATGCGGCCATTTGCGACAGCCTGACCGTCACAATTACGGCCCTATTTGCGACGGCCAGACCGTCACAAATAACAAAGGCTAGTTTGTGATGGCTTGGAGCCTTATTTGCGACGGTACTGCATAAAAAGCCGTCCTCTAAGGGTGATTTGAAGGAAGGAATCGTCAATGGCAATCAAAGAAGCTGACTTTTCTTCCATACTTCAACCTGAAGGCATCGTTATCAGCCATACATATGGGGCAACACAATTTTCCATGGACACACCAACCAGCCCAAATGTCGTATGCCAACAAATCATGCATAGACCATAGATATGCGCCACGTAAAATAAACTCACATTTTATGTGACTGTCGTATGCCTTTACACCTTGCCATAACTCTTTCAACTCCTCAATCAACGGTTGCATAAACACATTAATTTTCGCCCCAGGATGTTTAGGACCAGGAATCATGGCCGTGAGGAATATGTATCCTTCTTTCATGCACATGTTGGGAGGGAGATTGTAAGGCATGATGCAAACAGACCAACAAGAGTGTGGACTGTTACTTGTGCTGAAAGAAGTGAAACCATCTTTTGACAATACAAGATGCACATTTCTTGGATCTTTACCGAACTCTGGATCGAAACGGTCTAGAGCTTGCCATGCCGCGCTATCCAAAGGATGTACCATAAATCTTTGCCATCGCTCTCACGTAACCCTTCTAAATGCCACCTCATCTACTTCGCAGTTTCTTCAGAAAGAAACAACCGTTTAAGCCTGGACGTGATAAGCATGTACCGAAGCTGTTTAACCGGTACCTTTGTACTTATTTCCTCCCCATCATCATTCAAAACTTCACATGTCTAGATGCGTTGCAATGCATACATTGAGTAACGTTCTGGTGTTCCTTCCAAAACAACATGCAATTATTTTCGCACGCATCAATTTTCTCATAACTCATGCCCAGACCTTTCAAAATCTTCTTTGAATGATATATGTCTTCCGACATCTTATGTTTTGCCGGAAGAAGATCATTGATCAACTTTAGGATACCATTGTAGCAATTGTTTGCAAAATTGAACTTAGACTTCAGCCCCATAAGTCGTGTGACCGCCTTCAGAACGGTCACACTAGCGCCCTCATATACTTTTTCATCCGTGGCGGCATGAAGTCTATAAAACTTCTTCACCTCCTCTGGCAGTGAATGCTCTTCGTACTCTCGACCAACATCCGACATCATCTCATCCATCCGATCTTCATTCTCGTTTCCGTCTGACTCACTAGCATGATCCATCTCTCCATGCTCACGCCACACTAGATAGTCTGGCATAAATCTGTGCTTACAAAGGTGCAACATCATTTCAGACCTCTCAAAACATCGACGATTCTGACGTCTGCTACATGGACATTTCACAAAACGAGCACCACTAGGAAATGCTAGGTTTACGAACACATTTGCGATTTGTTCCCATTCCAAAGTGTACACACCATCTGAACTCCATCCATCATACATCACCTTATGATCGTCACCCATTTTTCAACTTATACCTTCAAAGCAAGAAAATCATTATAATTAGTTTATTTTCATATTATGTGACGGTCACTAAAACTAGGCAGATAGGTCCTAAATCCACCCAAGAGTGGTCGAGTGGGGCATGCTTATAACGACATGCATGGTCTGGATCCAAACAAAATTTCGGCAGCATAACCCCGCCGTTCTCCACTGCACGACCGAAAATGGTGCAGCAGAGAACATCGTCTAGATCCAAACTCGCGTCTCGTCATAAGCCACCCCCCCCCCCCCCCCGATCCACTCCCAGGATGTCCAAAAAGGGACAATTCTGAACCTTCACGTCAAGTGCCAATAGCATGTGCTACGTGCCGATTCAAAACGGGTAATCAAATTCTATAGGTTATATTCCTCATTTTCATTTTTCAATAATTTATGAGAGAGGAAAGAACAAGACAGAGGAGGAAAGTTGGTCAGAGTTGAAAGTTCTAAGTCCGGATCCACCGTTCAGGCGTGGTTAATAAGTCGTCCTCATTATCACCGTACGCATCTGTGCTCGTCTTAACGCATACTTCACAACTAGAATCATCTTTCACTACAATCCTCTAAAGCTGCCATAATTATAAAAATATTTACTATATTACAAACACATAATTTGTCATCATATTGCAAATGCTAAAAAAAAAGCAATCACATGCATGATACGAACTTTTAATCACATTCAAATCAAATAGTGAAAGTGCATCTAGGGCTCCCTTGTGGGTTTTGGATGATTTAAGACAAGCAATTGGGATCCTAACCTCTTTGTTGAGATGAGTGCAGGCTTTTAATAGAAAAATGAGCAAAGTGCCAAAAAGAAGGAAGAATGAGGAGCAAAGTGGAAATGAGCTCAAGGAAGAAGAATAGTAGATCATTGTGTATGGAGTGTGTTAAGAAAACACATCCCAAGAGCTCAATCAAAATTAAACACACACAATGCACAAAGTTACACAGGACCGGACTAGTCCGAATAACACCGGACTAATCCGATATCCTTTCTGCACAAAATCAGACAAGTCCGATATCCATCGGACTAGTTCGATATCTCTCTGACTAGAATCGGACTAGTCCTCTCCAGTGTGGACTAGTCCTCAAAATACTTCACAAGTCACACAAAATCGGACAAGTCTGATCACATCCGGACTAGTCCGATATTCTCTCAGGTCCAAATTGGACAAGTCTGATATTTGCACGGACTAGTCCGAAATACCCTCTGAACTAAATCGGACAAGTCCTCGAAGTGCGGACTTTTCATCCTATACACTTAGGGTTTCACATGTCCGGACAAGTATCAGACAAGTCCGTTCATAGCCGGACTAGTCCGATATTTCGGGACACTTAGGGTTTGCTACGCACAGCACACCAGACTAGTCCGGTGACCACCACAGACTAGTCCAATCTTTCTGAACCCTAATGGTCACTTTTAGAAACCCATATAAATAGAGTTGTACGACCATATTTTACACTCTCTCGAACCCTAGCGCCGTCACACCTCCCAAGAGCCTCAAAAACCACATCTCTCCACGAAATTAAGTGCAACAAAGATCAATCCTTTGAGGATTCACTCTAGTTCATTGGAGAGACACGTTCAACACCACATTGAGCTCTTGGTTTGATTCTCTAACACACTCCTGCGATTTAATTGTAATCTTTTGAGTGTGTTCTTGATGGTATTTTGTGTTGTAATCCAAGGGAGCTCTCAACGTGTGAGAAAGCCCCTTGAATTAGGTTATTCACCCCTTTGAGATAAGTGGAAGAGGATTGGCCTTCGTGCGATCCGACGATGGTAGGGTGGGAAAAGACCAGGTCCTTTTGTGGACTCCTCAACGTGGACGTAGGTTGCCTCTGTGGGAACCGAACCACGGGATAAATCTCTTGTGTTCCTCTTTTGTGTTCATTGTCCTTTACATTATATCAATCTAGGGTTACAAATTGATCTTGATTACTTTACGTTGAAATATAAAGTATAAGTTTGAATTGTGATATAACCTGATTCATAACCTTGTAACACTTTTTTTAATCGTATACTTCTGCTGCATATATTGAAGAACCAAGTTAATCGATCAAACCTAATCAATCTAGTCCGTATACACCAGACTAGTCCGCACATTACCGGACTAGTCTGATTTCTCTGTTTTTGAACTGGTTGTTAAGTGTTGTTGGATCCGAAAATTTTCAAAAAGGCCTATTCACCCCCCCTCAGGCTACATTCAATTGGTATCAAAGCAGGTTCTCCAAGAAAGAGACTAATCGCTCGAAGGAGATCATGTCGGACATGAAGGACACCCACAAGAGCAACAACCAAGAGAAGGTTGATGATGAAAAGAACCTCAAGGTGGAGAAGCTCCTCGAAGCCATTCAAGTCTTCGAGGACGACGATAAGGAAACGCTGAAGCTAAAGGCGCTCCTAAGAAAGAAGACACTTTCGAAAGGGAAAGTAAAAGTTGAAGAGAAGAAGAAGGGGAGTAGTCACACCGACTACTCCTGATATCCTTTTAACTATGATCGTCTGAATTCCAATAACAATCATTATTTATCTATCCCACTTGGAAAAGCCCCACACTTTGATGGAAGTGATTACTCAATGTGGAGGCAAAATATGAAAATGCATCTAATTTCCCTCAATCCAAGTTTGTGGTATATTGTGTGCACAGGGATAGATATTCCGGACGACGACGAAGAGCTCACCCCCAGCCAAGAGCAGATAATTCACTGAAATGCTCAAGCCGCGGCCGTAATTACCTCTTCACTCAGTCGGGACGAGTTCACTAAGGTGGATGGACTCGAAATTGCAAAGGAGATATGGAACACACTACAAACTGCACATGAAGGTAACCGACATGTGTGTGAAGCAAAAATCAAGATGATTGAAGGCGAGTTAGGAAGATTGGCAATTGAAGAAGACGAGTCACCCCAAGACATGTACAATCGATTAAAGACACTCGTCAACAAGGTCAGATCATATGGAAGTAAGAAGAGGAATGACCACAAGGTGGTAAAGCTCATCCTTAGAGCTTTTATGCCTCGCAACGTCACACTATGTCCATGATCAGAGAAAACCCCAAATACAAAAGGTTGACTCCGGATGAACTGCTTTGAAAGATCATCAACTTCGAGATGATGGAAAAACAAGCAAAACATGTCAAGGAGATTGCCGACCTCACCTCGGCAAAGAAGAAAGGGGTTGCTTTGAAGTCCACTCTCAGGACCCTATCCAGAGAAGCTAGAGAAGCACAACTAGATGAAGATAGTGATGACAAGAGCAGTGAATTGGATGAAGAAGACATGATATTGTTCATGAAGAAATTCAAGAGAATAATGAAAAAGAGACAAGGTACAAAATCAAGCGAAGGAAAGTACAAGGAAAGAATGAAGCCAAAGTTGAGGCGGGCATGCTATAATTGTGGTGAGTATAACCACTATATAGTTGATTGCCCATATGAGGAGAACAAGAAGAAGACTAAAGAAGCCAAGCATCAACCCAAGAAATTCTTCAAGAAGAAGAAGCAAGCCGAACAAGCGCACAATGGGAATGAGTGGGACTCAAATGATGAGTCCTCATCGTCCGAAGAAGAAGAGATGGCTAGCATAGCCATCGAGAAGACATCCAAGAAGTCTACCATTTTCCCTACACTTGGCGCACGGAAGGGAGACGACACTTGCCTTATGGCAAAGGAAGGTAAACGCAAGGTAACCATTAAACCCTCTTCCGTGCATTCCTATTCTAGCGATGATGAACTCAATAGTGATAATGAGGACATGCTTATTGGACTAGATAGGAAAACAACTACTAAAATGAAATTTTTGCTTGAACAACTTGTTGAGAAGGAGAGGTTAATACATTGTCAAGAAGACATGATCATCTCCCAAAAGGAGGAATATGTCAAACTTGACAAACTTCTAGAACTTGAAAAGGAACGAAGCAAATCACTAGAGCTTGAGTTAACCTAGAGCAAGGAAACTTGCTTGGAGTTAACTGACTCAAATGCCACAATCAAGGACCAACTTACTGACCTGATCAAGGTTAACAAGATCCTTGAAGTGCAGGTTGAGTCACTCAAGCTGAGTGAACCTTCCTCCTCTTCAAGTTCACCTTCTCAACCCACTAAAACTGATATTGCTCATACTTGCACATGTAAGAAAGGTGACACCAGTTTGAGGGATAAGCCAACCTCTACAAAGGATAAACATCCTACCCAAAGTGGCATATTTGACAAGGAGAAGATCAAATATGCACGTAGTGCATACTTGGTCAAAAGACCTCCAAATGTCAAATATGGCATTGGTTATTCCAATGATGAAAAGCAACATGCTAGAAGCCATAACAATAACAAGGAGAGGATTACCATTGTAAAAGGAAGGCCCTCTCAAATTGGAAAGTCACAGATTGATACAACAACTACACATGAACACCGGACTAGTCCGGTCGGTGTCCGGACAAGTCCGGTCCTCCGGACAAGTCCGGCCCCCCAGACTAGTTCTGTATACAAACAACAACAGCTATTGTTTAAAACTTTTGATGCCTCCGATGTGTTAATGAGAAATAATTTCGGCAAGGTTTATGCTCATTATGTTGGGCCACGCCATGGGAACACCATGTCTCATGTGTGGGTGCCCAAATGTATTGTAACTAACCTCCAAGGACCCAAGCAAGCTTGGGTACCTAAAACCAAGGCATTATTTGTTTTTGCAGGCATATTCCTCCGGTGGATCTAAATGGGTGCTAGATAGTGGCTGCACCAACCATATGACCGGGGAAAGAAGAATGTTCGTGGAATATGAAGAGAATAAGGAACCAAACGAGGGCATCTACTTCGGAGATAATAGTCAAGGAAGGGTGCTCGGTACCAGTAAAACTGCAATATCCTCTAAACACACACTTTCTCATGTTTTACATGTTGAATCCCTAGATTATAACCTGTTGTCCATATCTCAATTATGCGACAAAGGTTATAATTGCTTGTTCACTGGTGTGACCGTTTCTAGGAGGAGTGATGGTTCCGTTGCATTCAAGGGTATGTAACGGGAAAGCTCTATCTTGTTGACTTCAACAAGGATAAAGCTGAACTTGACACATGCTTGATTGCAAAGACCAACATGGGTTGGCTGTGGCATAGACGGTTAGCGCATGTTGGTATGAGGAACCTTCAAAAACTCTTCAAAGGCAATCACATCCGAGGTTTAAAAGATGTTGTATCCGAGAAAGACAGACCCTGTAGCGCGTGCCAAGCTGGGAAGCAAGTTGGAGCACCTCACCCCGCCAAAAACGTCATGACTACAACAAGACCACTCGAGCTACTACACATGGACTTGTTTGGTCCAATAGCCTACATAAGCATTGGCGGTAACAAATATGGTTTAGTTGTCGTTGATGATTTTTCTCGCTTCACCTAGGTTTTCTTTTTGCATGATAAGTCAGAGACACAAGGAATACTCAAGAAGTTCTTCAAGCGAGCTCAAAACGAATTCTCATTGACAATCAAGAATATTCAAAGCGACAACGGCACAAAGTTCAAGAACATACAAGTGGAGGAGTACCTTGATGAAGAAGGCATAAAGCACGAATTTTCAGCGCCGTATTCCCCACAACAAAACGGAGTTGCCGAAAGAAAGAATTGAACACTCATAGAGATGGCAAGAACAATGCTCGATGAGTACAAGACATCGGATTGATTTTGGGCAGAAGCGATTAACACCGCTTGTCATGCCGTAAATCGACTCTATCTTCATCGACTACTCAAGAAGACATCCTATGAGCTAGTCACCGGTAACAAACCAAATATTTCATATTTTCGAGTTTTCGGTTCTCCATGCTATATCCTGAACAAGAAGCCTAGGACTTCAAAGTTCACTTCGAAGTCCGATGAAGGTTTCTTGCTTGGTTATGAGTCGAACACTTACGCCTATCGTGTTTTCAACAAGACCTCCAGACTTGTTGAAGTAGCACGTGACGTAGTGTTCGATGAGACTAATGGCTCCCAAAAGGAGCAAGTTGATCCACGTGAAGTAGGTAAAGAAGAAGCTCCTTGTCAAGCATTGAAAAGAATGGCTCTAGGTGAGGTTCGACCACAAGAACCACCTCCATACGTACATGAGGAAGATGAACCACAAGAGGAGACCAACAATCAAGGGGGAGCTTCAACACAAGATCAACCACAAGAATACGAAGATAATCAACAAGTCAACGAAGGCAATCACATGGGGGGAGAAGAGGATGATCATAAAGATACAACTCCTCAAGTGCCACACCCAAGAGTACACCAATGCATCCAAAGGGATCACCCAATCGACAATATCATCGGTGACATCCAAAAGGGAGTAACCACTAGATCTCGCATAGCTAACTTTTGTGAGCACTATTCGTTTGTATCCTTTTTGGAACCACACAGGGTTGAAGATGCTTTGAAAGATCTGGACTGGGTGGTGGCAATGCAAGAAGAATTGAACAACTTCAAGCGGAACAAGGTGTGGGAACTTGTGGCAAGACCCAATGCAAACATCATCGGCACCAAGTGGGTCTTCCGCAACAAACAAGTGAACACGAGGTGGTGACAAGGAACAAGGCACGACTTGTGGCCAAAGGGTATTCACAAGTCGAAGGTTTGGATTTCGATGAGACCTTTGCTCCAGTAGCTAGGCTTGAATCTATTAGAATATTACTTGCATATGCTACTCACCATGATTTCAAGCTGTATCAAATGGATGTGAAAAGCGCCTTCCTCAACGGACCAATCAAGGAAAAGGTGTACGTGGAGCAACCACCCGGGTTTGAAGACGAAGAGTTCCCCGACCACGTATTTAAATTGCGTAAGGCTCTCTACGGCCTCAAACAAGCTTCTAGAGCTTGGTATGAGTGTCTTATAGATTTCTTAATTGAAACTGGCCTTAAAATTGGCAAAGTAGATTAGCTCCTAGAGCTTGGTATGAGTGTCTTATAGATTTCTTAATTGAAAATGGCCTTAAAATTGGCAAAGTAGATTATACACTATTTACGAAATTTTTTTATAATGATCTTTTTATTTGTCAAATTTATGTTGATGATATAATATTTGGGTCAACTAACCAATCCTTCTGTGAAGAATTTAGTAAAATCATGACAGACAGGTTTGAAATGTCAATGATGGGAGACTTAAAGTACTTCTTGGGATTCCAAGTGTGGCAACAAAAGGAAGGGACGTTCCTAAGTCAAACCAAGTACACGCAGGACATACTTAAGAAGTTTGGCATGGGCAAGCCGAAGCCCATGAAAACCCCCATGGCAACGAATGGCCACCTAGATCTCAATGAAGATGGACCTAGCGTCGACCAAAAGGTATATCACTCTATGATTAGATCTCTACTCTATTTATGTGCATCTAGGCCAGATATTATGTTGAGTGTATGTTTGTGTGCAAGATTTCAAGCCATTCCCATGAAATGTCACTTGACAGCTGTAAAAAGGATCTTGAGATATTTGGTTCATACACCCAACCTTGGTCTTTGGTACCCAAAAGGCTCAAAATTCAATCTCATTGGTTACTCCGATGCAGATTATGCCGAGTGCAAAGTAGACAGAAAAAGCACTACCGGTACATGCCAATTCCTAGGGAGATCCTTAGTTTCTTGGTCCTCCAAGAAACAATATTCCATTGCCTTATCCACAGCCGAATCGGAGTATGTTGCAGCCGGTAGTTGTTGTGCACAACTCCTTTGGATGCGACAAACTCTAAGGGACTATGGTTACAATATGAACCATATTCCACTCCTTTGTGACAATGAAAGTGCCATCAAAATTGCCCACAACCTAGTTGAGCACTCCAGAACTAAACACATAGATATAAGACATCACTTTTTGAGAGATCATGCCATGAAAGGACACATAGCCATTTCCCATGTCAATACCCAAAAGCAATTGGCCGACATATTCACCAAGCCACTTGATGAAAAGCGTTTTTGTGAACTCCAAAATGAACTAAATATCCTTGATGCTCGGAGTGTGGCTTGAAATGTTGCATACCTATATGAGTTCTTCAAAGTACGTTGATTGGATTGTGAAAATCATCTCTCTCAATTTCCTCCGAAAAAATATGTCAATTACTAGATCTTGGTGAATTATGATCATTGCTTGATTGTTGTATGCTTACTGATCATATTCATCAATATTATTTGAGTTGATTTGCCTCTCTATTTTCTAATTATGAACCTTCAAATATATATGAATGGGCTAAAAAATTCTTGCCTGGTGATCACGGACTAGTCCGCCCATGCAGACTGGTCTGCAGAGTGCCGGTTAGGCCGGACTAGTCCGGCATACAACGGACTAGTCCCATATAGCCCCTGGAAAAGTTCGGACTAGTCCGGTCATCTCTGGACTTGTCCGATTTTTCGTGTCCATAATCCTAGCCGCCGCCAAACCCTAATTTCTTCACCTCGACTCTTGCCTCACGAGCTCTCTCTCTTCGTGCTCGAGCCCCCAAGGCGATTTGTTGCTCCCTCCACCAAAAACCTTTGCATTTGGGCGGAAATCAAGCTTGTCCACTTGAGGATTGAAGCTAGCGGACTTGTCCAGCCTTCAACACCCTCATCTTCAAGTTTCAAGCAATTTTTCTGGTAATTTTCGCTCAAACCCTAGAATTTCCAAATTCTTCATTGTTGATCAAATAGCCTAGCATATTTCACTATATACATGCCTCCTTGATGTATTATGTCTATGCTACACTGGTTGTGCATTAGGGATCAACTTTTGTCCAGTCTCTTAGGTTTTTGAGGATGAACACCGGACTAGTCCGGTCCATGCACGGACAAGTCTGGTACCCCGGACTAGTCTGTGCCTGTGCACCAGACAAGTCCGATGTTTCTGAACTCAAAACCTAATTCTTCAATCCCTCAATGCAATTCCTTGCTATCCTTTCACATCTGTGCCTTATATCATTCATTATCATTCATGCCACTCATTCTCAGGTCATGTCGAGCTCCGGCAATAATGTCTCTGACTTTGAGGCTGAAAGTGCATCTAGGTTCCCCGTGGGTTTTGGATGATTGATGATGACAATTAAGTCACTAATGAGCTCATATGATCTTAGCACAGATGTGGACTCAATCGGAGATGCAAACCCTCAAAAAGGAAAAGGATGGAAACGGAGTCGACTCGAAGCGTAGAAACTAGGGTTTCTAGCGTGTTGAGTTAGACTAGCTGTAGAAATAGGAGGGTGTGTGCGTAAAGTGCAAAGGGATCAAAGTAGGAGCTCAAGAGTGGTGGTTGAGGTAGAAATGCTATTTGAAGTTGAAGTTAGAGTAGTCTGGCAGGAATGGCCGGACTAATCCGCCTTAGGGCCGGACTAGTCCGCTCCTGGCCAGACTAGTTCGTTTTCACACGGACCAGAAGGTCCTTTGTGACTTCGGACTAGTCCGTAGTGGACCGGACTAGTCCGGGGTACCCCTTGAAGTGGAGTTTCGGGACTAAGTCCTAGAGAGCGGACTTGTCCGTTTTGGGGCTGACCAAAAGGTCCTGTGTGAGATCGGACTAGTCCGTCCGTGGGCCGTACTAGTCCGTGGTGCCGAGTGCAGAGAGGTTTTGCGACTAAGTCTGGGTAGGCCGGACTAGTCCGCCCTTGGGGCCGGACTAGTCCGTGGTCTCCAGACTAGTCCGTTTTCACACGGAACAAAAGGTTCTGTGTGAGATCGGACTAGTCCGGTAAGGGCCGGACTAGTTCGTTGTCGAAGTTACTGTTTGAATTTGAAGTTTGGTGGGTAGGGTGACGATTGCCACGCAGTGCGATAGTTGTCAGAGGTGTCAGTGGTCCCCTAGGCCGGACTAGTCCGGGCCTGAGGCCGGACTAGTCCGCCCTTTTGCTGAAGTCAGCAGTATGGGCTTGGGACCTCTATAAATAGAGGTCCCCTGGGTTCTTTTGAATAGGCTCTTGAATACTCTCGAACCCTAGCGCCGCCACAGCCAACTTGGAGCACTCTTAAGCCTCTTTCTTGCCAACTTTCCCTCTAAAACTAATTCTTGAGTGGATTAGGGTTTAGTGAGGTGGAGAAGAGGAAGAACATCGCGCTTGTGCTCCCGGTTTGATCTCTTGCACTCATTGAGTCTTTGTGAGCTGTGTGTTGAGTGTGTTTTGCGTTGTTGATCATCTTTGTGGTGTGGGAGCCTCAGATTGTGAGAAGCCCCAACGAATCTTGTATTCGCACTTTGAGATAGTGAAGAACCAAGTTAGGCCCATGCGGTAAACTTGGTGAGGGAAGGGTTGGTGAACCCGGTCCTTTGTGGACTCCTCAACAGGGATGTAGATTCTTGTATGGAATCGAACCTCGGGATAAAATCCTTGTGTCTCCGTGTTCTTCGCAATTTGGTTATCTCATTCTTCGTTCTAGGGTTGCTAGTCTTGTCTTGCGCTTCACATTGATATAATATAGTTGAAACTTGATTTACTCTTGTGTTGGTAATTTCTAAACTTGTCATAAACATATCCTCACTTGTAGCCTCGAGAAAATCCCCTTAAAACATGCTAGAAACACTTTTTAGGATTCTTCACGCAGGCTGACCGGACTAGTCCGCCCCCTGTGATTTAATCTCGTTTTATTAAGTCATTTGCAGGTCGATTAGCCTATTCACCCCCCCCCCTCTAGGCAACTTTCAATTGGTATCAGAGCAGGACTCTCCACAAGAGTCTAACAACTCAGAGAGATGGCCGGAGTGGTGTTTGAAGAGGTGTCGACCAGTGATTCTCAACCGACACGTGAGGAGACAATGGCTTATCAAGACAAGCCAACGGATGATGAGGAGACTCGCCAACTCAAGGCGAAGCTCCGGGAGAAATTGAAGATTGCTGTGGTTGAGCCGTCAAGCTCATCAAGTGGTGGCGGCGGCGTCAACTACAACCGACAAGGGTTCAACTATGAACGCCTTGCCGCAAACAACCACTACCTCTCCATCCCATTGGGGAAACCTCCTCAATTCTATGGAACCGACTACGGGATGTGGAAACACGACATGAAGATCCACCTCGTGTCACTCAATCCGGCATTGTGGCAAATTGTCATGACCGGGGTGGAGATCCCGAAGGATGAGGACAACATCACGCAAGAACAATCCATCCTCATCCACCGCAACGCTCAAGCTGCGGGTGTGATCATCTCATCTCTCTCAAGAGATGAGTTCAACCGCGTCGATGGTCTTGAGGTGGCCAAAGACATATGGGACACCCTCAAGACGGCGCATGAGGGAAATCGGGTGGTCAAGGAGGCCAAGATCGAGCTCATCGAAGGTGAGCTTGGGAGGTTCACCATCTTGGATGGTGAATCCCCCCAAGACATGTACAACCGATTGAAGATTCTCATCAACAAAAGCTGATCATATGGCTGCACCAAGTGGACCGACCACGAGGTTGTGAAGAGGATGATCCGGGCATTCATGCCTAGGAACGTCGCTCTTTGCTCCATGATTCGAGAAAGCCCGGGGTTTGCTAAAATGACTCCGAAGGAGGTCCTTGGTAGGATCATCAACCACGAGATCATGGAGAAGGAGGCGCTCTTCTACAACGACCTTCAAAAGTTCACCGCCTCCAAGATGAAGAATGTTGCACTTAAGGCAACACCCTCTTCGAAGGAGCAAGAGGAAAGCGATGAGGAGAGCCTCGATACCGATGAGGAAGAGGCCTTCTTCATCAACAAATTAAAGAGGATGATGAGGAGGAAGAAAGGTGGATACAACCATGAGGGCAAAGGGAAGGAAAGAGCAAGGCCCAAATCAAAAAGGACTTGCTACAATTGTGGTGAGTACGACCACTTCATCGCTGATTGCCCCCATGAAGAAGTGAAGAAGAAGAAGGAGGGCAAGCCTCAAGAGAAGAAATTCTTCAGGGAGAAGAGGCCCTTCGGACAAGCTCACTTGGGCAAGGAGTGGGACTCTAACGATGAGTCCTCCTCCGAAGAAGAAGAGGAGAAGATGGCTACTATAGCCATCGGGAGGATCTCCAAGGGAAGCAAGCTCTTCCCCAACCTCAACAACGACTACAAACCAATTTGCCTTATGGCAAAGGAGGGAAGGAGAAAGGTAACATCTCACTCCTCCTCCTCCATTTCCTCTCATGATGAATTTGATAGTGCTAGTGAGAATGAGCATATGCTTAAGGACATAAGCAAAAGCACCCTGCGTAGGATGAAGTTGCTTATGGATGAGATATTTGAGAAGGAGGATCTCATTAACAGACAAGAGGACATGCTCATCCTTGAAAAGGAGAGATGTCAAGAGCTCAACGAGCTCCTTGAGCTTGAAAGAGAGAAGAGCAAGGCATTGGAACACGAACTTGCTCTAAGTAAGAAAACGTGTTCAAGTCTTGAGGAGAAAACAATCGAGCTCAAGGACAAACTTGGGAACTTGTCAAAAGTTAACAAGATCCTTGAGACTCAAGTTGAGTCTCTCAAGAACAATGTAGCCTCTTCCTCTAAGAGCTCAACCTCCTCAAAGGCCTCGTTCAATGCAACCCTGCCTTGCAAGTGCTCTAACTTAATCCTTAAGCTTAAGGATGAACTTAACTTAGCGCAAGGCAAGCAAGCACCTAAGGGTGCCATCTTTGACAAGGAGAAGGTGGCGTATGCACGAAGTGCATACACCAACACAAGACCTCCCCATGTCAAGGATGGTCTTGGCTATACTAGAGGTGGAAGGCACAACGCCAAAACCTCTAAGTATGGCAAAGACATGATTGTCTTTGTTAAGGGGAGTTCATCCACAACTAAAATTGAAAAGAACTCACCCTCTAGCAACAAAATGCCTAAATCTGAACCGCATCCTCTATTCCATGATTTTGATGCATCTTATGTGCTTATGAGGAACAAATATGGCAAGGTTTTTGCTAGATAGGTTGGGCCACTCCGCAAGAGCCCCAAGCCTTGCGTGTGGGTGCCCAAATGCCTAAGCACTAACGTAAAAGGACCCAACTCCGCTTGGGTACCTAAAAGGAAGGCATAAATTTGTTTTGTAGGCTTACTCCTCCGGCGGATCGAAATGGGTGTTGGATAGTGGATGTACCAACCACATGACCGGAGAGAGGAGCATGTTCATAGAGTATGAGGAGAACAAGGACCCAAGTGAAGGAATCTTCTTTGGGGATAATAGCCAAGGGAAAATCCTTGGCTCCGGTAAAATTGCTATCTCCTCTTCGCATACTTTGTCTAATGTTTTGCATGTTGATTCCCTAGACTATAATCTCCTATCCATATCACAGCTGTGTGATAGAGGATATAAATGTGTTTTTTCTTGTGAGGGTGTGAACATTCTTAGAGAGGGTAATGACTCGATAGCCTTTAAGGGAGTGCTCAAGGGAAAGCTCTATCTTGTGGACTTTACCACGGATAAGGCTCAACTTGACACATGCTTAATGGCGAAAGCCAATATGGGATGGCTTTGGCATAGAAGGCTAGCCCATGTTGGAATGAGGAACCTTCAAAAGCTCCTTAAATGAGAGCACGTTCGTGGCCTAAAGTATGTGGTATTTGAAAAGGATAGGCCATGTAGTGCATGCCAAGCGGGAAAGCAAGTAGGAGCTCAACACCCCTCTAAGAATGTCATGACGACAACTAGACCTTTGGAGTTACTCCATATGGATCTTTTTGGCCCCATTGCTTACATTAGCATCGGTGGCAACACGTATGGTCTAGTCATCGTTGATGACTTCTCTAGATATACTTGGGTGTTCTTCTTGCATGATAAGAGTGAAACCCCCGGTGTCCTCAAGAAATTCCTAAGGAGAGCTCAAAATGAGTTCAACTTAAGGATAAATGCTATAAGGAGTGACAATGGCACCGAATTCAAGAACATGCAAGTAGAAGAGTTCCTAGATGAGGAGGGCATCAAGCATGAGTTTTCCACTCCCTATTCTCCTCAACAAAATGGAATTGCCGAAAGAAAGAATAGGACGCTTATTGAGATGTCAAGGACGATGCTAGATGAGTACAAAACATCAGACCAGTTTTGGGCGGAAGCGGTTAACACCGCTTGCCACGCCGTAAACCGATTGTACCTTCATCGCCTCCTCAAGAAGACTCCTTATGAGCTTCTCGTTGGTAAGAAGCCCAATGTTTCTTACTTTCGTGTCTTTGGTAGCAAGTGTTATATCCTCAACAAGAAGCCTAGGACTTCGAAGTTTGCTTCAAAATCCGATGAGGGTTTCTTGCTTGGATATGACTCAAACACACATGCGTACCGTGTGTTCAACAAATCCTCTGGAATTGTTGAAATAGCACGTGACGTGGTGTTTGATGAAACCAATGGCTCTCAAGTGGAGCAAGTTGATCAACATGCCATTGATAAAGAGGAACCTCCACTAGAAGCTCTAAGGAGAATGGCACTTGGAGATGTTCGCCCACAAGAATCATCCCAAAGCCCAAGTGACCATCATCATTATGAAGTAGGTCAAACCCCCATTGGACAAGTTGGAGATCCACTAGATGCTCCCCAAAATGATAACGGGAATGAAGATCAAGGGGGAGGCATGGATCAAGGGGGAGACCAAAGTGAAGAAGATGAAGCAAGTGATTCAAGAGCTCAACCTCCGCATCTTCGTGTTCATCAAAGTGTTCAACGGGATCATCCCGTTGACAACATTCTAGGAGATATCACAAGAGGAGTAACAACACGTTCACGTGTTGCAAACTTTTGTGAGCATTTCTCCTTTGTCTCATCCTTGGAACCCCATAAGGTTGAAGATGCCTTAAGAGATCCAGATTGGGTAGTTGCCATGCAAGAGGAGCTCAATAACTTTGAAAGGAACAAGGTTTGGGAGCTTGTCAAGCGCCCACGAGCTAATGTTGTTGGAACCAAGTGGGTGTTCCGCAACAAACAAGATGAGCATGGCGTGGTAACTAGGAACAAGGCACGACTTGTGGCAAAAGGGTACTCACAAGTTGAAGGATTGGATTTTGATGAGACATTTGCCCCCGTAGCTAGGCTTGAGTCAATTCGGATATTACTAGCTTTTGCTACTCATCATGACTTCAAGCTCTACCAAATGGATGTTAAGAGTGCATTCCTTAATGGCCCAATCAAGGAAGAAGTTTATGTAGAGCAACCTCTAGGGTTTGAAGACCAAGACAATCCTAACCATGTTTACAAATTGCGTAAGGCTCTTTATGGCCTCAAGCAAGCTCCTAGAGCTTGTTATGAGTGCCTAAGAGACTTTCTAGTTGAAAATGGTTTTAGGATAGGCAAAGCGGACTATACCCTTTTCACAAAGCACTTCAACGAAGATCTTTTTGTGTGCCAAATATATGTGGATGATATCATATTTGGTTCCACAAATAAGGTGTTTTGTGATGAGTTCTCCAAGATAATGACGGAGAGGTTTGAAATGTCCATGATGGGTGAGTTGAAGTTCTTTCTAGGATTTCAAGTAAAACAACTCAAAGAAGGGACGTTCATAAGTCAAACTAAGTATACACAAGATATTCTAAGGAAGTTTGACATGGATAAGGCAAAACCCATCAAAACCCCTATGGGAACAAATGGACACCTAGACCTAAATGAGGATGGTCCAAGTGTGGATCAAAAGTTATATAGGTCTATGATTGGTTCACTTCTCTATCTTTGTTCATCTAGGCCCGATATCATGCTAAGTGTGTGTATGTGTGCAAGCTTTCAAGCGGCACCTAAGGCTTGTCATTTGACCGCCGTTAAAAGGATCTTGAGATATCTAGTACACACACCTTCCTTAGGACTTTGGTACCCCAAGGGATCTAAGTTCAACCTCATTGGATATTCCGATGCGGACTATGCAGGGTGCAAAGTTGATAGGAAGAGCACATCGGGTACATGCCAATTCTTGGGTCGATCTCTAGTGTCTTGGTCCTCCAAGAAGCAAAACTCTATTGCTCTCTCCACTGCCGAAGCGGAATATGTTGCAGCCGGAAGTTGTTGTGCACAACTTCTTTGGATGCGACAAACCCTTAGGGATTATGGGATTAACTTGCGCAACATTCCACTCTTGTGTGACAACGAGAGTGCCATGAAGATAGCCCATAATCCGGTGGAGCACTCTAGGACCAAGCACATAGACATACGACATTACTTCATGAGAGATCACTCAATGAAGGGAGATATTGTGATTTCTCATGTGAGGACGGAACATCAACTCGCGGATATTTTCACCAAGCCTCTTGATGAGAAGCGTTTCTGTGATCTAAGAAGTGAGCTCAACATTTTGGATTCTAGGAATGTGGCTTAAACCACATTCCTCACATTTTTGAGCTATTTCGAAAAACTCTTCTCTATCTTGATTTCTCTTCAAAAACTGTTTGAGAAAACTTTTTCTTGGAAATTAATCATGTTTTTATTATTTTCTTCTTCAATAATCATGTTAGTGTTGCTTGTTATCCATAAGGACCAATAGTGTGTGTGCAACTCAAAAACATCGCTTTTCAGCCCAGTCGGACCGGACTAGTCCGCCCCTGTGGACGGACAAGTCCGGGTCCAGACTAGTCCGCGGCTGGTCCGCAGACCGGACTAGTCCGCCCTGACACCGGACTAGTCCGGCCCTTGGGGACTTAAACCCCAGGGGCGGCCAAAACCCTTCCTCTCTCTCTCACTTCCACTTCTCTCCCTCACGCGCGCTAGAAACCGCCCTCTTCGGTGATTTTCGCTCCAACCACCAAACTTCAATTCCAATCCGTGCATTGGAGCCTTTGGGAGTGACGGATCGTTTCCCCACACTTCACCTTCGCAATCGATCGTCGATTTTGTCGATTCTCGTAGATTTGAGAAGGTATTCCCTCTTTTTCAAAAACTTTCCCCATTCTTTATTCTTGAAGTTTTTGATAGGAACACCTTCATTGATGTTGCTCCATATACCCTTGTGATTGTAGCCTAGGAATATTGCGCGTTGATTCGAAGATTTTTCGATGAATTGATTAGGGTTAGGGTTTATCCTGCGCAATCCGGACTAGTCCGGCCTCTGGCGGACAAGTCCGCCCTGCGGACTACTCCGCCCCTAGGGCGTACAAGTCCGGTTTGCGCAGAGCAAACCCTAGTCCTAGTCTTCTCTCGAGACTTCTTCCGCAATGCTTCCTTCTCCTTGGACTCATACCTTCCTTTCTATGTACCTTCCGCAGCATGTCGAACTCGGAGCATTCCCCTTCTCGTCTCAACCCTGCGGGCGAGGAAGAACGCCCTGAGACCTATCGGGGCCTCACCGAGGAGAGAGGTGCTGAAGTGCCCCGTGAGGGCCGCACCAAGGCTCAGATCGTCGAAGCAAGGACGAAGGCTGCCCTCATTAAGGTGCAGAAGGAAAAAGAAGAAAGGCGGCTGAAGGCCCTCGAAGCCTCCAAAGTAGCTGCCACCATCTACAATAAAGAAGAAGCCTTGGCACGAGCAACTGCAGAATCCCTGAATGAGCTAAGGAGGAAGAAAAGGCAAGACAGGGAGGCTCACAACTCCAGGGCCGCTGAGACCAATGCCCCTAAAAGGAAGAAACTCGTCACTGTTGGCGAGAAGACAAAGGGCAAGGAGCAAGCCCAAAGGGAAGAAGAGCCAAGGGTCGAGCGTGACCCTAAGAAAGGAAAGGCTATGGCTCCAGTCGAGCCGAAGAAGAAGAAGCCCTCCGTCAAGGTGCCAGCCAAGAAGGCACCCGGAGGAGTTATGATTCGTGAAAAAGGGAAGGCTCAGGCTGTTGGCCCTCTTGTGATGCACAGTCCAGCACGCAACCCAAACCGTTAGCCCAATCTCTCAGCAGACACATTCAAGGGAAAAGGAGTTGAGAAGGCAAGGAGGCTCAGAGATGAGAATGTCTATAGGTATGAGAGGTCCACCGCCGACCCTCGGTTCTGTTGTGACTTCCATTGCGATTACTATCGCACAGTCTACCAGGCCATGAAGAAGCAAGTGATCCAGGCTCAATGGGTGGACTGGACCTATATGGCCAAGAAGAAACACGAGGCATTTGACGCAGTGATCGAGGCAGCTGAGCGCCATGGAATCAAGGACATTCTTGGATTCAAGTATGACTGGAATGAGGAGGTCATAGTACAGTTCTATACCACAGTTCACTTCCATTCTCATAGTGACCGAGCCATCACTTGGATGACCAATGGTGAGCAGTACTATGCCCCCATTGAGGTGTTTGCTCAGGCTCTTGGTCTGGAGAGTCACCTGTACCATGAGATCATTATCTTCAATCTCAAGGCCATGGACAGGGATGACATGAGCTATATGTACCCTCCTCACATCCGGTGTGAAGCTGGATTGGCCAGGAACATCCTCCCGTTCTACAGCATCCTTAACAGGATTCTCAGGAGGACAGTGGCTCCCAAAGAAGGGGATGCAGGGATCATCCAGGGTCACCTCAGGCACCTGTTGGCTCTCATTGATGGACATGAGATGTTCAACCTTGTAGATTACATCTTTGATGATATCTACAACATCTCACACACACCCAACCGTGCCTGTGGCTATGCCCCATACATTATGTGTCTGATCGAGAAGGTGTCCGGGCTTGTGTTTGTGAAGGACACCACTCACTAGCCTCTTCGACCCCAGATGCCACCTGCTGTCCCGATTCCTCCGCGCCGGAAGAACGCGGATCCTCCCTCTCAGCCGGAGGAACCTCGTGGTGGAGCCTCTCGTCGTGCCTCTCACTCACTCGGTGGCTCCTCTAGCAGTGGAGTCCTCAAGTTTCTTCGGTCCATCTTCACCTCGTGCCGCAAAGCCGAGGTGCGAGCTCAGCAGACTAAGCGCTACGTGAGGAAGCTCTGCGACAATATGGAGATTCCGATGAGCCCTGAGGCCTCCGACGACGAGCTCACTCCATACCCCCTTCTCACCCCCGAGGAGTTGGCACTCTTGGGTGAGACGGAGGGTACCTCCGCACCGGGCTCCGACGACGACGACGATCATGAGGAAGACGTCGAGGACCCAGAGGCCACGGAGAGCGACTCCCGCGACGGCGATAGTGACGAGGACGAGGACTAGCTTTTGGGTCCTTGTCCCCCTCTTCTTTTCCTTTTTGGTGCCTTGATGCGAAAGGGGGAGAGTTAGGGGGAGTCAGTCCTTTGTGTGTGTTTGGGGGAAGTAGTAGTCTTTTGTGTGGTGTGTTCTTGGCATTTGGACTCTTTTGTAATTTATTCATGCTACTTGGATGTTTACTTTTGTGCAAGACCTGTTAATGTTGTTTAATATCAATATAATGTTCCTATTGCCAATCTTTTGATTATGTTGATGCTCTTTATGTCTTGTCACAATTGTTGAGCACATCACGTAGGCACCCCACCATAACGTGTGTGGGTATGAAAGATCTCCTCCACCTCTTTTACATGCTGCATACATTGAGGGGGGAGTCATTCATACGCACACAAGTTATGAAAACCAAAATTTATACTCTTAATTGTGAAGGACTTGATGTGTTGTCATCAATCACCAAAAAGGGGGAGATTGAAAGTGCATCTAGGTTCCCCGTGGGTTTCGGATGATTGATGACGACAATTAAGTCGCTAATGAGCTCATATGATCTTAGCACAGGTGTGGACTCGATCGGAGACGCAAACCCTCAAAAAGGAAAAGGATGGAAACAGAGTCGACTCTAAGCGTAGAAACTAGGGTTTCTAGCGTGTTGAGTTAGACTAGCCGTAGAAATAGGAGGGTGTGTGCGTAAAGTGCAAAGAGATCAAAGTAGGAGCTCAAGAGTGGTGGTTTAGGTAGAAATCCTATTTGAAGTTGAAGTTAGACTAGTCTGGCAGCAATGGCCGGACTAGTCCGCCTTAGGGCCGGACTAGTTCGCTCCTGGCCAGACTAGTTCGTTTTCACACGGACCAGAAGGTCCTGTGTGACTTCGGACTAGTCCGTAGTGGACCGGACTAGTCCGGGGTACCCCTTGAAGTGGAGTTTCGGGACTAAGTCCTAGAGAGCGGACTTGTCCGTTTTGGGGCTTACCAAAAGGTCCTGTGTAAGATCGGACTAGTCCGTCCGTGGGACGGACTAGTCCTTGGTGCCGAGTGCAGAGAGGTTTTGCGACTAAGTCTGGGTAGGCCGGACTAGTCTGCCTTGGGGCCGGACTAGTCCGTGGTCTCCAGACTAGTCCGTTTTCACACAGAACAAAAGGTTCTGTGTGAGATCGGACTAGTCCGATAAGGGCCGGACTAGTCCGTTGTCGAAGTTACCGTTTGAATTTGAAGTTTGGCGGGTAGCGTGACGATTGCCGCGCTGTGCGACAGTTGTCAGAGGGGTCAGTGGTCCCCTAGGCCGGACTAGTCCGGGCCTGAGGCCGGACTAGTCCGCCCTTTTGCTGAAGTCAGCAGTATGGGCTTGGGACCTCTATAAATAGAGGTCCCCTGGGTTCTTTTGAATAGGCTCTTGAATACTCTCGAACCCTAGCGCCGCCACAGCCAACTTGGAGCACTCTTAAGCCTCTTTCTTGCCAACTTTCCCTCTAAAACTAATTCTTGAGTGGATTAGGGTTTAGTGAGGTGGAGAAGAGGAAGAACATCGCGCTTGTGCTCCCGGTTTCATCTCTTGCACTCATTGAGTCTTTGTGAGCTGTGTGTTGAGTGTGTTTTGCGTTGTTGATCATCTTTGTGGTGTGGGAGCCTCAGATTGTGAGAAGCCCCAACGAATCTTGTATTCGCACTTTGAGATAGTGAAGAACCAAGTTAGGCCCGTGCGGTAAACTTGGTGAGGGAAGGGTTGGTGAACCCGGTCCTTTGTGGACTCCTCAACGGGGACGTAGATTCTTGTGTGGAATCAAACCTCGGGATAAAATCCTTGTGTCTCCGTGTTCTTCGCAATTTGTTTATTGCATTCTTCGTTCTAGGGTTGCTAGTCTTGTCTTGCGCTTCACATTGATATAATCTAGTTGAAACTTGATTTACTCTTGTATTGGTAATTTCTAAACTTGTCATAAACATATCCTCACTTGTAGCCTCGAGAAAATCCCCTTAAAACTTGCTATAAACACTTTTTAGGATTCTTCACGCAGGCTGATCGGACTAGTCCGCCCCCAGACCGGACTAGTCCGCCCCCTGTGATTTAGTCTCGTTTTATTAAGTCATTTGCAGGTCGATTAGCTTATTCATCCTCCCTCTAGGCAACTTTCAGAGGCCGAGATGGACCACAAGGTGGCACCTCGGACCTCGACTGGTCTTGGCAAGAAGCGCCAAGAAAGACCGTCCAAGCCAGCTCAGTCTCCTCCACAGGCTCGGAGGAAAGTGCTAGCTAAGAAGCCATCCTCCAAGGTGCCTCCTTCTATGGCTACCACCTGTGGTGGCCCTAGCGCGGCAAGTGCCCGCCTAGCGAAAGGAAAGGGCAAAGGAATAGCAACATGTCCGGTTGGCCCGTTGAAACTCCATGCTCCAAGGAAAGGGGTCTGGGACCCCAATGAAGAGAATTTCAAAGGGAAGGACAGTGACTCGGCGGCGAAATTAAGAAGCATTGATTGGTATGGCCGACCGAAGCAAGCTGCTGATGGAAGATTCTGGTGCAACTTCCATGTTGATTTCTACAAATCGGTGTATCTCCCAATGAAGAGACCAGTTGTGCGCAGTCAGTGGATTGACTGGGCACATTTTGAGAAGAAGGGCTGCTCACCATTCACAGAGGTAGTGAGCGCCATTGAGAAGCATGGCCTGAGGGATCTTTTTGCTTTCAGGAATTACTGGAACAATGAAGTGATTTCGCTGTTCTTTGCAACCTGTCACTTCTCTAGTGAGGATGAGGAGAGTGTCACTTGGATGACCCATGGATCCAAGTACAGTATTACTCAAGAACATTTTGCTAACCTGCTTCACCTTGACATCACAAGATCTTCACCTTGACACCACAAGATCTGATTGCTTGGTCATACACAACATAGGTTTCATTGACGAGGATAGGATGAAGTTCCTATATGAGCCAAATTCAAAGTTCAACCCTCCTTACACCAAAACTATGAAGCCATTTTTTGTGGTGCTGAACAAAGTTTTGAGGAAGACGATTGCTCCCAAGGATGGAGATGCTGGGAGTGTGCAAGGATACCTTTGGACTCTGATGAGGGTCATAAGCAAGGACCACCCTTTGATGTGGCGGAATACATCTGGAATGACATGGTGAACATATCCTGCACTCCCAACAAGTTCTGTGGATATGCTCCTTATCTAATGTTTGTGATTGTAAAAGTCACCGGGATTGAGTTTGTGAAAGATGTGGAGCATCTCCACTTGTGGCCTCAAATGCCTCAAAAGCCGAGTGTGCAGGTTGCTTCCTCGCCGGCCTCCAGTCCCGAGGCACCGACAAGATCAAGAGAAGATGGTAGGGCTGCCCCTGCTTCTAGTGCAGCCCCTCAAAAAGATTCAGCCAGTGGTATTCTCAAATATCTAACTGCTATCTTTGCCTCCTGCAAAAAGGCTGAAGTGAAGGCCCATAAGCTCAACAAGAAAAGAAAGGAGGACATGAAGTATATCAAGGCAAATGTGAAGCAAATTTGCCAGAAACTGGAGATTGAGCCATTTGGGTCTCCAACAATCTCTAAAGACTCAGATTCTGATTTCACCGAGCTCGGGCCCTTGACCCCCTCCGAGCTTGCCTACTTTGGCGTTGGGGGCTCGAGTACCTCCGCACCTCCTCCTCCTCCTCCTCATCAAGATGAAGATGAAGACGATGAAGACAATGATGAGAGGACCGACAACGAAGAGTGAAGACCTTAGGACCCTCCTCTCCTTCTTTTTGGTGTCTTGATGCCAAAGGGGGAGAGATTGATAGGGAGTCTTAGTCTAAGCTGTAGTTTGCGAGGAGAGAGCCCTATGCTATATTTCTTTTAACTCTTTTGTGGCTTGTAAAGTCTTAACAATGATCTATGTTGATTATGGTTCTGTGATGCAATGATTTGATCCTTTGAGTAGTATTCATGAAAACCGTGATTTTGCTCTAGAATGTCATATATGCTTGCCATTGGGTGATTAATGTCAATTATGTCATTCTCAATGTTTCAGTGCACTTAGTTATGCATCCCACCATAAATAATGCACATATGGACTATGATTTCACTACTTGATGTATTTTGGACTCATATGTGCATACTTTATGAAAATCTCAATTTTTATCATATTTTGTGAAATCTCAATTGGTTGTCATCAATCACCAAAAAGGGGGAGATTGAAAGTGCATCTAGGACTCCCTTGTGGGTTTTGGATGATTTATGACAAGCAATTGGGATCCTAACCTCTTTGTTGAGATGAGTGCAGGCTTTTAATAGAAAAATGAGCAAAGTGCCAAAAAGAAGGAAGAATGAGGAGCAAAGTGGAAATGAGCTCAAGAAAGAAGAATAGTAGATCATTGTGTATGGAGTGTGTTAAGAAAACACCTCGCAAGAGCTCAATCAAAATTAAACACACATTGCACAAAGTTACACAGGACCGGACTAGTCCGGATAACACCGGACTAGTCCGATATCCTTTCTGCACCAAATCGAACAAGTTCGATACCATCGGACTAGTCCGATATCTCTCTGACTAGAATCGGACTAGTCCTCCCTAGTGCGGACTAGTCCTCAAAACACTTCACAAGTCACACAAAATCGGACAAGTCCGATCACATCCGAACTAATCCGATATTCTCTCTGGTCCAAATCGGACAAGTCCGATATTTGCACGGACTAGTCCGAAATACCCTCTGAACTAAATTGGACAAGTCCTCCAAGTGCGGACTTGTCATACTATACACTTAGGGTTTCACATGTCCGGACAAGTCCGATGTCTATCGGACTAGTCCGAAGATTTCCAGTAGCGAAATTGGACAAGTCCGTTCATAGCCGGACTAGTCCGATATTTCGGGACATTTAGGGCTTGCTACGCACAGCACACCGGACTAGTTCGGTGACCACCACAGACTAGTCCGATCTTTCTGAACCCTAACGGTCACTTTTAGAAACCCATATAAATAGAGTTGTACGGCCATATTTTACACTTTCTCGAACCCTAGCGCCTTCACACCTCCCAAGAGCCTCAAAAACCACATCTCTCCACGAAATTAAGTGCAACAAAGATCAATCCTTTGAGGATTCACTCTAGTTCATTGGAGAGACACGTTCAACACAACATTGAGCTCTAGGTTTGATTCTCTAACACACTCCTGCGATTTAATTGTAATCTTTTGAGTGTGTTCTTGGTGGTATTTTGTGTTGTAATCCAAGGGAGCTCCCAACGTGTGAGAAAGCCCCTTGAATTCGGTTATCCACCCCTTTGAGATAAGTGGAAGAGGATTGGCCTTCGTGGCGATCCGACGAGGGTAGGGTTGGAGAAGACCTGGTCCTTTTGTGGGCTCCTCAACATGGACGTAGGTTGTCTCTGTGGGAATCGAACCACGGGATAAATCTCTTGTGTTCCTCTTTTGTATTTATTGTCCTTTAGATTATATCAATCTAGGGTTACAAATTGATCTTGATTACTTTACGTTGAAATATCAAGTGTCAGTTTGAATTGTGATATAACCTGATTCATAACATTGTAACACTTTGTTTAATCGTATACTTCCGCTGCATATATTGAAGAACAAAGTTAATCGATCAAACCTAATCAATCTAGTCCGTATACACTAGACTAGTCTGCACTTTACCGGACTAGTTCGATTTCTCTGGTTTTGAACTGGTTGTTAAGTGTTGCAGGATCCGATAATTTTCAAAAAGGCCTATTCACCCCCCCTCTAGGCCACATTCAAATAGCATAATGAATATGAATGACATTCACGAGTTAGCAACTATATAATACGAATCACATTCACGAGTTAACACTAATCACATATATAATATGCTCACATATTTAGAAACTATTAATCATTCTCACATATATAAGTTAAACATGTAAATTTGCATATAATTTGAGAATTAACTATTAATTAATCTTACATATCCACATTAGATATGAATTAAGCTCACACATAGAACATCACATATACAAACTCATGCACCAAACAAAAATCGCACATAAAGTTCAAATATATGACTTCATTTTACCTTATGCGACGAGAAGGAGCGAACGGGGCACCGAGGAGGGCTGGACAGGGGATGCGGAGGGGGGGCGGACGGGGGGGGGGGGCACCGGAGGGGGGTTGGACCAGGGAGAACTGGAGGGGGGCCGGACCAGGGGGCTCCGGGGGCCGGACCAGGGCGCGCCAGAGGGGGGTCGGACCAGGGGGCGCTCGGGGCAGGACCAGGGGGACCGGAGGGGGCCGGACCAAGGGGCAGGAGCATCGGCGAGTGGGGGCGTGGGCGGGGGCAGCAGGCGGGGGCGCCGGCGGGGGCGCGGGTGCAGGCGAGGGGCGTGGGCGCGGGCGCGGGTTGCGGGCGAGGGGCGCCGGGGACGGGGCGGCGGGCGGGGGTGCGGGCGGGGGCGCGGGCGTATGCGAGGGGCGGGGGGCGCGGGCGCGGGCACGGGCGAGGCACTCCGGCGACGGGGCGGCGGGCGGGGGTACCAGCGAGACGGCGGGCTGGCAGCATCGGCGGACAGGACACAGGCGAGAAGTGTCTGGACTAAATTGCACGCGCGTGAGAAGAGAAGAGCCGCCGAAGGGTTTAAGCCTCTAGCCGAGCCCTCTTAAGATCGTTGGTTTGGCCCTGGCCGACGCTCTTAGAGCCTGAGCGACCCGGACCCACTTAACGGTGTCGGTTTGGTCCTGCCTGACACTCTTAGAGGCTGAGCCAGCCGGGCCCGCATTGAGTCTCGGGTGGCGCCCGATTAAGAGCGTCGGTTAGGCCGACATATTTAATAAATGTGTCGGTTCAGCCGACACATTTAATATGTGTGTCGGTTTCCTCAAGGAAAGCGACACCACTAACTTATGGGTGTCGGTTACCCTAAACCCTTACCTTAAACCGACACCTTTAGACGCGTTAAATGCGTTGGGGCCGACACATCTATTAAAACCGACACCCTATTCATCGTTTCATGTAGTGTTCACAACATTGATCACAACCACTGCACAACATTGCATCATACCTAGTGAGGCCGGCGGGGAGGCGCTTGAGTAGGTCGGCGGCGCCGGAGGAGGCCGACGGCGTCGTCAGGCAGGATGGGGGCGGGGGTGGGGGCGGCGGTGGGGGCGCGGCGGGGGCGGGACGGCGGGTCGGCGGCCGGCGCGGCAGTGGGGGCGGCGGGAGCACGGCGGGGCCGCGGCAGGCACGGCAGCAGGCGCGGCGGCAGGTGCAGTGCCGGGTGGTGTTTGGGGCGATGTGTGAGAATGAGGTACCGGGGTCCGATGGGGCCGATATTAGCCCTTATTTGCGACGGTTGCATTAATTGCGACGGCCGTAAGTTAAAGTCATCGCAATTAACGTTATTTGCGATGGTTCTTTTTTTGCAGCTGTCGCAAATAAGTCCTATTTGCGACAACTATATTATTTGTGACGGTCCTAGGGTTGGTCGTCGCAAATAAGTCTTATTTGCGACGGCTTCGTAGGCAGCCCTCGCAAATAAGGGTTTATTTACGACGGCCTCCTCCTTTGCAGCGGCCAGAGACGGACCGTCACATTTTAATTTATTTGCGATGGCAGACCGTCACAAATAAAGCTAGACGTTGCAAATGGTCGCGTTTCCTTTAGTGTTTAACATATTAATATTAGTCGGCCTTCCAATATCTGACTTTTGATCTAGATTGCCCTATGACCTCGACTGCCTGAATGACCTGTAATACTTCTTTGTGGTACAACTGCGTCTATCTCGGCTGCTCGTGTATTCTTATCTAAGAGGAATATGATTGGTTTTCGGAATTTTGGCCAGTATCATGACAGAATCATGCTGTTCATATGACTGATGTTCTCGTTATCAATGCCTATCTCTCTCTCTCTTCACGGACATGTATTGCTTCGTTTTGAAAGAATGTCGTAAGTCCTTCGACCTGCATACATTGGATAATAATTAAGCATGCCACTATATATCTCCCCATTGTAAAAGGAGACTTAGGTTAGTAGTTAAGTACTCTGAGTAACACTACTCAGGTCCTTAGTTTGATTTCCGATGGGAGCGATTTTCAGGTTGGATTTTAAAATACTAAATGCAAGATCTCTACAGAGGAAGTCAGTGATGTTAGATCTTGTGAAACGATGAACATGCTATAATACTGGTCTATGAAATCCGGTCAACAGTCGTGTACTTAACCATCCATTTATCATCACCTTATTCTAGACAATAGTATGTGAATATCTACATTTGTATTAATTTTTAATAAATTGGCCGTAACCTCCTTGGAGAGGAAGGTCAAAACTTTACCCATAATCAAAAAATATATCTCCCCATAGCCGCCGGCGGTATTTAAAGGAAAGGTACATTTTCTGTATTTTAACCATCCAACATTGATTAATAATTAAGCATATCACTACCTTCTCATAGCCGCCGGTGGTAACTAATTAAGCATATCAGTACCTTCTCAATATTTTAACCTTCCAACATTTTGTGTTTATTAAGTAAAAATTTAGTATATATCGCTACAACAAAACAGCTCAAGGGTGTCAAACCGTGAAGAGGGATCCACGGGATCTGAGTGCAACATTGCCCTTTGCTGTATATGTTTTATAAAAGAAATCAAACTGTTCTGACATAGTGTCCGTTACACTGGTGAATGCCTAAATTTATAGTCAGACCTTTTCTATCTATTGTAATGAAATGCTAGACCATGATAGGCCTAATAAGTTCTTGATGAATACAGAATAGCTAACCTCGGACTCTACAAATAAAATGTATCGTTCTGCTCGCATGATCTACTTTACATACACATAGTGTACGGACGTCTTGCTGACTTTTCTACGAGCTTCTGTAAACCATTTGTCACGGAAGAAGATTCTGTGAAGTCCCTGGCATGTTGTGAGGGCAGGCGTGACTAGGATTCCACGTGCTTGATCATGCATATTATGCATATTTTTACCCTTTGGGGCCTCTTTGGTAGCCCAAAAAACCGGCGGAATTCTGGGCCTAGAAAATCACGCACCAAAACTTCCCTCTGTTGTACTTGGATGCCAATTTTTCCGGCCGAATACACGGGGCATCTAAGGGTTTTCATTCCCGGACTCACGAGGTCGGGAAGCGAAACCCTGCCTCGCTCCCGTTACCCTCCAATGCCGTACACCCCCCCCCCCCCCCCCCCGGTTCGCTTGCACCCCCCTTCATCCTCAGCCTCGACTTCATGCTGCCATGATCTCCTCCCCGCCGGTTGCCTCCCCCCCCCCCCCCCCCCCCCCAACTTCCCGCCGCTCGCTCGCTCGCCTTCGTGCGGCTCACCTCCACCTCGGCACCGCTGGCCTCCTCACTGTCGCGCCGCAAGCCGCCTCCTCCCGCACTGCTGGCCTACCTGCCGTCGCGCCGTCAGTTGCCTCCTCCGCGCCACAAGCCCCCCCCCCCCCCCCCCCCTCCCCTGTCGCGTGACACCACGAGGAAGGGACATCACCGGTAAGCTCGGCTTGTCCTGCCGTGCCGCGCGACACCTTTGTCGAGCAGGCTGAGCCAAGCAGCAGCGCCACGGAGAAAATTGACGTGGAAGCAGTGGAAAACCAAGTCAAAATGAGCCCCGTCGCATCTGACCCGACGATGGCCTCGCGTCGCGCCGCCCACGTCGCCTCACGCCAAACTAGCGCCGGCCGGCCACACACACAGGCGAGCAAATGCACCGGATTTTGCGCTTTGGACCCCATCCGCCAGTCCAGTGTCCATTTTCGTCACAGGTGGGAGGCTCCATTGGATGGACGCTTGTGAGCGAGGCAAAAGCACGAGTTCGGTTCAGCCGATCCGGGAGCCGGCCGGCCAAGCATCAATTGAGACACGTAACGGCACGACCAGTTGGCCAGGTCCTCTTCATGTCTAGGGAGGACGCCAGAGACACGGATGTCCTCCGGGCCACGCAGGTTCGAGGTAACCGTATCTTCTCTGTATCTGAATCACTTTAGTTCAACCCGCAGCATGCTACAGCGCTGCCTTGCAATTTGCAAGTGGTTTACCCCACATCTTCCTTACTAATCCAATCATTTCATCTGTCCGTGCTTCGATTAGGTTCTTCATCTTGAGCGACGAGCAAGAAGGTTGATTGGTCTCAATTTACCTTTGTCATACTTTATGGTGTCCAATTAAGGTGCAGGCGCATTCTAATTTTCCAGAAATTAGTTGAATGCTGCATCACAGTAGAATAATTAAGAATAGATGGACTACTGCATGTATGTAGGATTAGTTGAATGTTGCATCATAGTTAGTTCATGCCATCTGAGTGGTTGATAATTTGATGTTTCTCCAGTCAACATTTTATTGGATGCCCCATTTTTCTTTCACACTGTTTTATAACACTGCTACAATAAGGCTCATCTCAGGTGGAGAAGTGAAACCACCTATGACAATGGTATTCCAACAGACGGTTCCTTACTTATGATTAGCTGCTTGTGAAGACACATTATCACAGGCGGGTCGTGCAGTATATATAATCGCCTGTGATAATGGTGTTATCACAGGCAGATCTTTACCTATGACAAGCTGCTTATGGAGACAACTTATCGCAGCCGGTTTGTACCATATCAATAACCGCCTGTGATAATGAGGTTATCACAGATGGTTCTTTACCTATATCTAGCCGCTTGTGATAATTTTATTTCACAGGCAGGTCTAGTCGTAGGTAAATAACCGTCTGTGATAAGGTACTACCTGCTCTTATTTCTAATTTCCATGTCAATTCAATATAATCATAGAAGTCAACAATATAATCACATAAGTAAACAATATAATCACAAAAGTCATCTCACATAAGTCAATTTCACTAAAACAATATACATATGTAAAAGTTACACATACAAGTCAGGTCATAGTTTACAAGTTTCACTAAAAACTATTTCTATTGTCATAGTCGCAAAGTTCTGGCACATCAGCTACTACACAATCCTCATCAAAGAACACCCCTCTTTTGTGCAAAATTTTGCGACGCTAGTTTACCGACAATCTTGTCGGCTCCTCCACCAGGCATACTTCTACAAACCGGCCATTCTTTATTCACATTTTTCATGTGCTGCAATGAAACACATAACAAGGTTTAGAATGTACGTGTTGGTTTGAACAATCTCAAAGTATAGATCAAAGTGAGAGTATACAGGAATTTATTTGGTATTTTTGGAGCAGTTGTACTATGAGAAATTGAATTTTGAAGTTAGAATTAAAATCTGAAAATAATGTTTCTGGTAATATTGAATAGCAAATAATATAAGTATTAAAATACGCTTGTTACAATGAAAATGAAACTCAAAATTGAGAAAAGATATCGACATTAAGGAAAACTTACATCCTTACGATTCACTCTATATTCGCTGGCGGTCCAAAGATGCTCGCATACATAATACCCGCATAAGACGCTCCCAGCAGGCTGCTTGGGATAAGGATATTATGTTTTAATGTCCAATGCATTTGTATTAGGAGGTCTCTGATCGCCAAGCTGTTCCGCATAAAACTGCCAAGTGTCGTAATACAAGAAATGTCATATAGAACTTGTCAACACATTCTAAATGTGTGTAAATTAAAAGTATTGAATAAACGTACAGTTTCAAAATGGAACGAAAATCTTTGTAATGATCTGGTGGGTAATCGGCTGAGTCCAAGATGGTTGATAAACCCTGCGTTGGCTTGATGAAGGTCATTATGTAGTGTTTACTGCACAGGTACAAACACACGTGTTAAGTTAACAATTAGCAATAATTGTTATTTCATGTCATGTGTCGAACTTACTCGAAATGGTACGGAGCCTTTACGAGATCATTGCCATCTCTGACAAAGTTAAACATGGCATGTCCTATGTGAGCTGCAACTTCTGTCCTTCTATCCTTCCTTTGTTTTGCGATATCTTTTCAAATTCTTTTTTTTTCATGTGCTTGTACTGTACTGAGTCTCGATCTGCCTTAATGTTGAATAGCGTCTTTGCAATCCCTGTAGGGTCAAGGATACCTGTCTTGCGTTTCATCTTTTCAGTATCCATGTATTGCATCCTATTGAAGAAATCCAGAATTGTTATAATGTCATGAAATGTGTATGCGTGTAGTAAGAAAAGCAAATGCAAAATATTAGAGGCACTTACAAGAACTAGACGAGTAGCAGGTTGATGTTGAGCATGGCGCGATGGTAAAGGACATGTAGATCTTGAAAGAAATTGGCTCGTTTATTTGCTCCAGTGCTCCAGAATGCATCTTGTGGCACACGAAATGTGACGTAAGAAAGTTCATATTTTGTACAGGCAGTGATGTACCACTCGTGCATTCTTTTGAGCGTGATAGGTTGTTTGCTAAGTTGTATCGATGTCATGAAGGCTTCCCATTGACATATTTAGGAGGAACATCCTCAAGCTTGTATATTGGAACTCCTTGTTTAACTAAAGCCGTCCGCCAATTATACATGACACCGTATTCTTCCCACTCCTCGATATCTTCTAATGCTGGGTCATGAGAAGAATGAGATGCACTCGATTTATCTAATATTTTCCTTCATACTTTCCAAATAATTTGACACTTCTGATGAAGGTTTCTTGTTTTCGTATGAGCTAACTTTGATAGGCACTGATGATGAGGAGTAGTCATTGGAAGTTGAACACTGGCTTGTTGTTCAACCTGTTGTTCAACTGATTACTCTTTACTCTCAGCAGCTGGCTCTAGTACTACTTCAAGCTGTTGCTCAATTGGTTGCTCTTTACTAACAACAGCTTGCTCTTGTACTGCTTGAAGCTATTGTTCAACTTCTTGCTCTTGGTTATCTTTACTAGCAAGGTTACTATCATCCTTGCTAAGACATAGGGGGGTGGATCTTCTTTAACTGGGAGTGGATCTTTCTGGACTTTCTCCATAGAAGATGGGGTTACAGTATTTTGAGATGTGACGGGGCTAGAAATTGGCCCATCGTCCAACAAGATATCGTGTCGGTGCCAAAGGATTAATTGGTTAACAAAATGCCCAAGAGTCGCGATCCTCTCATGTGTGATGTGTCTATTTTATAATCCTCATAGTCATTATCAATGATCTGAAAAACTTGCACCACAACATAATACAACAGAAGTGGATTGCCGTTGAAGTCACAATCACGCTCTTCCATAGCAGTGGCAAACTGTTTGGTTTTGTTCTCTACTTTGGCCATCAAGACAAGAAGAAGACAAGATCTGTCCTTAGGAATATCATTGACAGTGAACTTATGGGTGACCCTGAGCCTCGCACAGAACCTACACTGCTAGGGTAGAAAGTTAGAGATAGCAATTGCTCTTTTGGCACGGGAACCATCGCTGTACTCGGTGCCACTAATTGTCTAAGATGTTCCATTATTTCATGCACATTTTCCTTGACCTTTTGAGCAATCATTTAATCAAGTGTTTTCTTGAACTTCTCGCGTCTTCTATATGTCTCTATCTTTTGAGAAACCATCTAGCCAAGATACTTGAGAAGAGATTGCCCGAACCCGTCCACTGTGTTCAAGGTTTTGTAGGATAGCGCAAAGTTGGTCATTCTCCCTCTTCGGTTTGAAGAGACCCTTATGTTGGTTTTCAATTACTTCTTTCATTTTTTCCTCTACTTTATTCACAGAGTCGGGCTTTTCAAGTTTGCCCTCGCTGGTCAAACCTGACCGAGCAAAGACCCACTGCGAAGTTCTCTCATCGCAGCCTTCTAACGGGTAAGTATTGCCCTTACTGGTAATTTTGTCTAATATCTTATTCCATTTCTAGACATAATGGCATATCTGGCAGACCCCGAGCGATGATGGTATTTGTTCTTTTTGGCAACATCTGACCTAGTTGCACTTAGCGCTTTAGCATCAGGTGTGGTCTTTTGACGAACAAATTGTTGCCACTGAGCTTGTGTGATTTTTGCCAACTTCCTCGGGCTAGGGACCTTATCGGCCCTAACATAAGCATTCATTTCGCTCTTCTAGCAATGAAACTTCTTGCCGCAAGAGACCAATGTTGCTTTCTTTACAGCTTCTTCTGTGCCTTTCGAAAACATAAATTATTTATTTATCCTTTCCAACAACTTATTCTTGGTCTCCTCAGGTAATTTTCTCCAATTCTTGATTCTGATCAGCACGAGCTCTCTAAAAAGAAAACCGCATGCATTTTGGTGCTTGGTAACTAAATCCAGTGGTTCTTGGAGAATCCCACCAGGACTGACCTTTGTTATGCACATGATGCGGTTCAATGGACCCTTATTGGGACCTCGCTGTCCTCGTTTCCACTTGAGTGAACCTGAGGATTCATCCATTGGAGAACCTTATGCAGTTTTAGGAGCCGAAGTCACCTCGTTGTCCTCGCGATTAATCTAAGTAGAAAAGAATTATAAGACTTTGTATACTTGACAACCAACATGAACTTGAACTGCTGAAATTAAGATTCGTGATCCATACCTCGTCAGCAGGATTATATTCTGGGTCGAGATCCTCTGATTTTTTTAATTTTTATATTCAAAAAATGATCCGATGGACTGTGAAAGGATCCTGAACTGCTGGAGTCACTAATCTCCATATTGCCTTCTTTATCGTTACTAACAGCACCAGTCTTCTTAGGGCTTTCCATACTGGAACTAATGAGACAAAATATATAATGAATGACATATTAACCCTACATGAAGTGTTGCATGAAGAAAAAGATGGAAGCATTCTAGGTTTTGACAAGGCATTCTAGGGTTTAAGGCGACTGACCAAGGTGATTGACCAAGTTCCATTCTAGGGTTTGAGGCGACTAACCAAGGCATTAGCTAGGCATGTGTATTTCTTGTATCAAACGCTGACAAGAATAATTATATCAACAATTAAACAATAACAATTCACAATTCACAATGTTTTCAAGTCGCCTAGTTGACCCTAGTCGCCTACCCACCTACTAGATCGACTAGGACGACAAATCGTCGACTAGGACGACTAATCGATACTAGTCAACCCTAGTCGGTCCTCTAATCGTCCAGACCATTTTTTACAGCAATGTCTAGTTGACCCTATATATATCAACATATATAATTATATATTAGGAGTACAACACACATACCTTTAGTGTAGCAATTATCAAACAAAATTTAGAAGCAGATTAATTCAAAAATAGCAAATAAATTCAAAGGGCAATACATCTTCATGTTTCATAGGGAAAATATTGTGATAGTATATATTAAGTGAACAACTGATAATGCTTCTATATTCATGTTTTATTTCAAGTTGCATTGCAGGGTTCTTTGCTTTATACTATAATTGCAAATGCTTTAAACAGGGGAAAGTTTAAAAGTTAATTTTTTTCATAAAATAATCTTCCTCTTTTTTTTTACAAACAAAAATACATCTATGCTACTACATTAATAACTGCTCACGAGTATAACAAAGTGCAACAATTAGTATTTCAAAGCAATATGAAATTAGAAGATAGAATCATGTGGAAGCCTTTATTAAGAAATAAATGTTGACTGAACAAATAAGGAAAATATCCTGCCACTTCTTAATACCAATGTGACCATCAACAAACCAATATAATGCTGCAATGTTAAAGGACTAAGTAAAAATGGCCTTACCTCTCAGTGCCCCCATTGAAAAGATAACATGCATGTATTGGTTATTTGTGAAACTTTGCATAGCTCACATCATACTCTCTAGGTAAGAGATAATATATGACCTACAATATTCATTGCCAATCTTCATATGACCTACAATCTTCACGTGACTTTGTTGCATGTCCAAAAACATTGATTCATGAAAATTAGATAGGAACCTAGGGTTTGAGGTGACTAACCAAGGCACCTAGGGTTCAAAAATTAGATAGGAACCTAGGGTGCGGCGGCGATGAGGACATCACTCGACTGGCGGCAAGGGCAAGGAGGGAGGTAGCACGGGGACGGAGGAGGGAAGGAAGCAACAGCGTACCTGGTGGCAAGGTCGAAGCTTGGCGGCGATGACGAGGGAAAAGCTCGGCGTACCTGGAAGGAAGGAAAGAAAGTGGCGAGGGCAAAGCACGACGACAATGGCGAAGCTCGGTGGCGACGGCGAAGCTCGGCGGCAAGAGCGGCGAAGACTTGGCGGCAAACAAAATTTTGGCAGCCTGGTGGCGTCTAAGTGATTTCGTCTGGGTTAGGTTTTTCCAACGCAGTCGAGGGCTATATATTGACGCCTATTTTTTCAGGCGGTTATTAAGTAACAATCGCCTGAGAAGAGGATTATCTCAAGTGGTTATTAATTACCACCCGCCAGCTAAGATATATTTATCTCAAGCGGTTGGTAAGCAATATCCGCCTGAGATAAAGACTTTTCTCAGGCGTTTATTCACTACCGACCGTCTGAAAAGATCTTTATGTAATCTCAATTAATATTCTTGATTAAATGTGAGGCTTTTTAAAAGCCCAAATTACACTTTCTTGTAATATGCTTATGTATTAAAGCTTACCATTAAAGCCATTGAAATTGGTCAGAACATAAAAAACAATCAACAATTGCTATTTGTCATTTTTCTATCTTGATGAATATAATGATTTTATCATTTAGTTTTTCAATGGACATTTTTAGTCATCATACCAACCTCTATTAAATTTTTTAGATTTTTTTAAATTTTTTTGGATCAATATGTGTTCAAAAATCGATAAATGCCTCATATGTATATGAGCATTTGGTTTGAATGCTGGATAATTTGAATTTTTACATGCTTGAATGCTTTAAAAAAATTAACAATATTCATACATGTATAAATAAGACAAATATGTTCATACAAACATATTTCAGTGAAAGATCCTTTTTTGGAAGATACAGAAATGTGAATAATATGTGAGTATAAATTAATATGATATTTACCAAAACTTTACAATGTTAGCAATACAAGTTTTAAAATATTTGGTCCAGGTGGTAGATGTTAATTTTTTAAAAATATAGAAGAAAGAGTCATCGAATTTGGACTCAATTTGCAGAATCTATACATGTTTGGGTATTTATATTAGAATATAAATAAAAAAAGAAGCAAGGAAAAAGAAAACTAAAGAACAGGGTAGGGCCATTATCGCAGACGGTTGGTAAGCAATACCCTCCTGAGGTAAGAATCTTCCCATGCGGTTATTCAATAGTAACCGCCTGAAAAGATCTTCATGTAAGCTTAATTAATATTCTTGATTAAATGTGGGGCTTTTACAATCCCAAAATACATTTTCTTGTAATATGCTTGAGTATTAAAGGTTACCATTAAATTTTACTTCATAAAGCCTTTGAAATTGGTCAAAACATAAAAAACAATTAACTAGTGCTATTTGCCATTTTTCTATCTTGATGAATATAATGATTTTTTCATTTCATTTCTCAATGGACCTTTTTAGTCATCATACGAACCTCTATGAATTTTTTCAGTTTTTTAAATTTTTTTTGAATTAGTGTGTGTTTAAAATTCGATGAATGCCTTATATGTATATGAGCATTTGGTTAGAATGAAGGATAATTTAAATTTTTACCTGTTGGAATGCTTTAAAAAAATTTAAAAAAATTCATACATGTATAAATAAGATAAATATGTTCATACAAACAGATTTCAGTGAAGGATCCCTTTTTTTGGAAGATATAGAAATGTGAATAATATGTGAGTATAAATGAATTTGATATTTACCAAAACATTACGATGTTAGCTATACAAGTTTTAATGTATTTGGTCCAGGTAGTAGATGATAATTTTTGAAAAATATAGAAGAAAGAATCATCAAATTTGAATTCAATTTGCAAAATCTATTCAAGTTTGAGCATTTGTATTGGAATCTAAATAAAAAAGAAGCAAGGGAAATGAAAATTGAAGAACAGGCTCGGGCCATTATCGCAGATGGTTGTTTAGTTAAGAACCGCCTGTGAAGTAGTTAAAAACCGCCTGAACTTTATTAATTTTTATCACAGGCGGTTGTTTCGTGAAAAACCACATGTGAAAACTGATGCCTATATAAAGACACCTCGTGCAGCACAGAAAACCTAACCCGCAATATTTTCCATCGACGCCGCCAGGCTGCCAAAATTTTCCACCTTGACCGGGCTGGTACTGCATTAATCAGTTGATCAAGCTTCGTACAGAAAAAAAGGTTAGAAGATACTTCTTCTTCACTGTCATGTTTTTCAATTTGTTGTCCTGTTTTCAATTTCGTTTTGTTGAGTTTGCATATGCCTCTAGCCCCCTCCTCCCACCACTTGAGATTTGTAGTAGATTTGCAGGATTAAAGGTTGAAATATGTAGTTGAGTCTCCCCTTGAGCTCACCAATGACTTTTATAGAACAAGAAGTAGATTTGAAAGATTAAAGGTTGAAGATGAATACAAGCACATCACGTGTTCGGTTAAATGTTTCAATGAATAAGCCTAATTTCAAAAATCCATTATGGCCACTTGGAAGCTGAGAAAATTATGAAACAAATTTTCTTGGAACCCTTATGAACAGACCTACATGATACCAATATTCACTCATATGATACAGGCTTGTTATATCTCCATAAATTAATTTTATAGGAGACCTTTAGGGAATATCTGTGGCCAAATTTTGTTAATCTTACAAAAATTATGTTATTGAAACATGGACCGTCGAGCATGGATGTATAACATGTCAAGATCCGATCCTATGTACATTCATAATGTTGAAAATTTTATTGAAGCATCCAGGAGACATGCGAAGTTGCAAAAGATAGATGACATATTATGTCCATGTATCGAGTGCGAAAATAAGATTGTTTGGATAAATACTACAGTAATTCAATCTCATTTGGTAAAAAGAGGTTTCAAGAAAAAACTACACAATATGGACAGAGCATGGTGAGTTAGATACACATGAAGTGGATAAAGATGATGAGAGAGGTTCATATGAAAATAATGTTCATATGGATGATGGTAGTGACAATCAAGATGATGATGAGTTCGATTGTGAGGAGATGTTGCATCACATTGAACCATATGTATTTACTTCTATGGGAGCAAGTAAAAGTTCAAGTAAAAGGGAGACATTGCAGAATGCGGCGACGGATCTTTTATATGATGAATCAAACGGTTGTGATAAAGACTTTACTGCATTGCGTGCAGTCCTAGAACTACTAAAGTTGAAAGCCACATACGGATGGTTCCACTGTAGTTTCTCTGATCTTTTGAATCTTTTGGCTGGAATTCTTCCAAATCCATATAAACTGCCAAGAACCACTTATAAAGCGAAGAATCTTCTTTGCTCGATGGCACTAGGTGCGTCAAAAATACACGCTTGGGTGAACAATTGTATTTTGTATCCCAAGGAGCATGTGCTCGCAACTAGATGCCCCATCTGTGGTGTCGGTAGATATAAGAAGGACTACAATCACTAGTATGATACCAACATGAAAAAGTATTAGAAGAATAAGAAGTTTATTATTGGACCTGAAGGTGACTATGACGATACTTCTGGCGATACGGACAGGAAGAATAAGAGAAAAATTCCTGCCTTGGTGATGTGGTACCTTCCGGTAATTGATCGCTTGAAGCGTTTGTTCTCAAACCCTAGGGAGACTGAACTTATGCATTGGCATTCCGAGCTGCGCAAGAAGAATGAAAAACATATTTGACACCCTGATGATGCAACGCAGTGGTAAAATTTTGATATTCAGTATCTAGAATTTGCAAAGGAAATCAGAAATGTAAGGTTTGCCTTAGGTACAGATGGAACGAATCCGTTTGGTGAAAAAAGGAGCATACACAGCACATGACCCATGGTTTTAACGATGGACAACCTACCGACGTGGTTGTGTCACAAAAGTAAATATATCTTGTTATCTGTTCTTATCCAAGGTCTGAAACAACCCGACATCGAAATTGATGTGTTCATGGAACCTTGAATAGAAGATATGGCAAAATTGTGGAATGAAGGGGTACGTACATGGGATGAGTACAAGCGGGAGTATTTCACGCTAAGAGCAATGATATTCCTTACTGTGCATGATTATACCGGACTGTTTACATTATCGGGGCAAATGAAAGGAAAGAAATGTTGTGTAAGGTGTGTGGATAGAAATGGATTTTTATACCTCACTTCATCAAGAAAGACTGTGTACATGAGATACTGGCGGTTCTTGACAGATACACACAAATATATGAGGATGAAAGAACAATTTGATAACAAATCGAAAAAAATACTGCACTAAAACCTTACAGTGGATAACTCGTGTTCGAAATGGTCAAGAACATTCATGTTGCTTTTGGTAAGGGCAAAATATAAAGGAACAAAGAGAAAGAAAAGTACATCTTGAGGTGATACAACTGACATGGCTTTCAAGAAACAATCAAATTTTTTCAAGTATCTTCCATATTGGAAGAATCTAGAATTTTGCAATCGTATTGATTTGATGCACGTTACAAAGAATGTATTTGACATCATCGTTGGGATCATGCTGGACATGCCGAGGAAAACAAAAGACAGATTAAATTCACGTATGGACCTAGCAAATCTTGATATGAGACCAAAGCTTCATCCAGTAGAAAAGGCGGCCGCGAAGCATTACCTTCCCCCAGCCAGGTACAACCTGACACTAGAAGAGAAAAAGGAAATTTGTGAATGCTTGCGTGGTATCAAAGTGTCCACGAGTTTCTCATCCAATATCCGCAAACTAGTCTCGATGAAAGACTTGTCTTTGTTTGGCTATAATTCTCACAAATATCACATGATGATGAAAGTGTTCCTTGCCATTGCAATAAGAGTCATCAAACCTGAGCATATAAAAGTTGTCATCACACATTTGTGTTACTTCTTCAATGCAGTATCGCAAAAGGTGATAGCACGTGAAGATTTAGACTATCTGAAAACATACATCGTCGAGACTATGTGCAAGCTTGAGATGTGTTTCCCACCATCCTTTTTTCATATGCAAGTACACCTAATCATACATCTTGTTGATCAGATAAAAGCATTGGGGGCACTATATTTACATCATATGTTTTCAGTGGGGAGATATTTAGTAGTATTAAAAGGTTGTGTGCAGAACCAGCTCACCCAGAGGGTTCAATTATGGAAGGATACACCACTGAAGAAGTAATTGAGGGTTGCGTTGATTACGTCAAAGATGGAAAACCGATAGGTGTGCCTATACCAGTACATGAGGCTAGACTATGTGGGAGAGGCAAAGTGGGTAAGAAAACTTTTATCATTCAAGATTACAAGAATGTACACCGTGCACATTTTGGTGTACTACAACAGCTCGCAATAGTTGAGTCGTACATCGAGGAACACCAAATTGAGCTTCGCGAAAAAAACCAAGATGGCATAGAGGACTGGATCATGAAGGAGCACAGAAGATGTTTCACTGAATGGTTAATGGACAAAAATATACCATACGGAAAGTCTATAGAAGAGGCAACAATGAAAAAGTTAGCTTCGGGCCCATCTGCTTTGGTGACATCATGGCAAACATATGACATCAATGGTTACACATTTTACACTAAAGAAAAAGACGGTAAGATTGTTGCACAAAACAATGGTGTTTGTATTGAGGTGAGGCTTATGATTCACAAGGATAGAAGACCACATAGTTCGGTTTCATAGAGGAAATATGGGAACTCGATTATGGCAAAAGAATGGTAATGCCCGTATTTAAGTGCCAATGGGTCAAACATCCTGATGGTGTGAAAGTGGACAATTACGGGCTGACACTGGTAGACTTGAACATGAATGGTTAATGGACAAAAATATACCATACGAAAAGTCTATAGAAGAGGCAACAATGAAAAAGTTAGCTTCGGGCCCATCTGCTTTGGTGACATCATGGCAAGTATATGACATCAATGGTTACACATTTTACACTAAAGAAAATACGATAAGATTGTTGCACAAAATAATGGTGTTTGTATTGAGGTGAGGCTTATGATTCACAAGGACAGAAGACCACATAGTTCGGTTTCATAGAGGAAATATGAGAACTCGATTATGGCAAAAGAATGGTAATGCCCGTATTTAAGTGCCAATGGGTCAAACATCCTGATGGTGTGAAAGTGGACAATTACGGGCTGACACTGGTAGACTTGAACATAGTGGGTTATAAAGAAGACTTGTGGGTTCTCGCCGAACGTGTTGCACAAGTTTTTTATGTACAAGATCAAGAAACTGAGAAGATGCACGTAGTTGTTTCTGGAAAGCAAAATATTGTTGGGGTTGAGAATGTTGGAGATAATGAAGAGGAATACAATCAGTATGAAGAGATATACCTTTTTACCCAACTAGAAAACATCAAACGTGTAGAGAGAAGCATTAAAAAGGATTTGAAACTCTATATGCGAGAAGATGTCAATGCTAGAAAAAATGTATGATATATATTGTATATATTTGTATCCTCTGAAATCAACTTAGAACAATGCTCTATTTCAACTTTAGATAGCATGTTTCGAACATTATTAAATTCAGCTTCTGTAGAGAAGACTAATTTGGACAAGTGATCCTTTTCGGGTTGTTGACTACAATATTTATCACCTTCACCTGTTCTATAAGTTATTAAATTGTATGTGTATATAAATTTCTTCTGACCATGATGATCAGGCCTGCCTACCAACAACTTGGTTCCAAACAACATCTAGAAGCACAACTCTTGAAGCTCCTGTCAAGCTAATCCCTTCACAGCAAGCTCTTGTAGATGCAAGTAACACCCGAGACTCATCATTTAGATTGTTAAAAGCTTCAATTGAAGTCTGACGTACTTCCCATCCATTTGAGGGCTTGTTTGGATAGGAGTGGATCCACTTCAATATAAGTGGATTAAGGAGAAAATAAGTTCATTCTCCACTCCAATCTACTTCAATCCAATTAGATTGAGTACACTCAAACAAGACCTGAAATATTTCTTTCTCTTCTCTCCAGTTTAAAAACTTATGAATATGCTACTTTATCAGTTCTAGTGGCTGAATATGTTGACTACAAATCAGTACCATCTCTTTTAGTGCTTCACACAAGCGACAAAGCGAACAACTTCAATCACAAATCTTGTTTTTACCCTTTTAATAGGAATTTGACCTTAATCTTTCAAGCATAGAGTTATAAATAAGTGAAGCTTCCTCATCAGACATGTTAATGGCAGTTACAAGTGAAGGGTGTGTTGAAGCTAATGAAATCTCAATGAACTGAAGACAAAGAGATCTTGCATATGAGTGGCAATGTCCAGGTTAGACAGCATGAAACTATGATGTTGAAGGTTGCCATCATAGCTTCACGCTGTCAAACCAGGACATTGCCACTAATATGCAGAATCTCTTTATCTTCAGTCCAATTCAGATTTCGTTAGCTCCGACACACCTTTCGCTTATAACTGTCATTAACATGTGTGATAAGGAAGCTTCACTTATTCTATGCTTGAAAGATTAAGGTCAAATCCCTATGAAAGGGTAAAAACAAGATTTTTGATTGAAGTTGTTCGCTTCCTCGCTTGTGTGAAGCATTAAGAGAGTAGGTACTAATTTTTAGTCAATATATTTAGGCATTAAAACTGAGAAAGGAGCATCTTCCTAGGTTTCCAAATGGACAGGAGGGAAATAAATCCTTCAAATTGATGCGAAAATCCTTCCAAGGGATCGTCAGACTTCAATTGAGGCTTTCAACATCCAAATGATGAGCCACAGGTGTTACTTGCATCTACAAGAGCTTGTTGTGTAGGGATTAGCTTGATAGGAGCTTATCAGCATCACATGCAGTTCTTAATTAACAAGCAGCTTGTGAAAACAATGACTTTCCCCAGATGGTTCTTCAATAAAAACCACTTGTGTTGATTGAACCTGAATGTAGCCTAGAGGGGAGGTGAATAGGCTTTTTGAACTTTTCGTCAGAACCTGAAACACTTAGCTACCTGATCAAACGTAGAGAAATCGGACTAGTCCGATAGGGTGCGGACTAGTCCGGTGTATGCGGACTAGATTGACCAAGTTTGATCAATGATTTCGATCAAAGTACTGTATGCAGCGGTAATTGAGTTATAAATTGAATTTATTGCTTCAATGAAACTAGATATGGCACAGGTTAACTTTGGATTCAAAGTTTTAACGTAAGTTGAGCAAGATTGAGCAAACCCTAGATTACAATGAATAGTAAGAACAAAAGCAAGGACACAATGATTTTTTAGCCAGTGGTTTGATTCCACAGAGGAAATCTACATCCAAATTTACAAAGGTTGGTGCACCTCTATTTATACTAGGGTTTTCCAAGGTTACCGTTAGGGTTTACCAATTTCCACAGAGGACCGAGTCTTCACCAACCCTACCCTCGTCGAATCGCCACGAAGGTCGATTCTCTTCCACTAATCACAAATGGGTAAAATAACCGTGTTCAAGGGGCCTCCCCACAAGTTGAGGGCTCCCCGATATTTACAAATCAAAACACCACCAAACACACTCGAAAAGTATGCAATGAAACAACAAGAGTGTGTGAGAGAATCAAACCCAAGAGCTCAAGATGTGAAGAACGTATCTCTCCTTTGATCTATGGTTGATCCTTAAGAATTTGATTTCTCTTGCATTGGATTGTGTGCAGAGATGTGTTTTCTAGGCTCTTGGAAGGTGTGATGGCACAGGGGCCAAGAGATATCATAGTTGGGCCGTGCACCTCTATTTATACTAGGGTTTCCAAAGGTTATCGTTAGGGTTTACAAAGTTTGGACTAGTTCGTGGTGGACTCCGGACTAGTCCGGTGTGTGGTGTGTGGGAAACCCTAAGTGTCCTGAATTATCGTACTTGTCCGGCAAATGTCAAACTAGTTCGTTTTTGTTTCTGGAGATGTTCGGACTAGTCCGGCACATATCGGACTAGTCCGACCGTGGTGAGTCCGGCCGTGGTGAATCCCTAGTGTATTGAGGATAAGTCCACACTTGGAGGACTTGTCCGATTTTAGTCAGAGAGGTTATCGGACTAGTCTGGACAATATTGGACTAGTCCGGTGTCGTGAAATTTTGAGGGGCTAAGGACTTGTCCGAAGTAGGTTAGTGGGGATTTTGGACTAGTCTGTGGAATATCGGACTTGTCCGATATTGATGAGAAGGATTATCGGACTAGTCCGGACTTTATTAGACTAGTCCGGTGCAGAAAAGTCCGCACTAGGAGGAGTTGTCGATCTTAGACAGAGAGGTTATCGGACTAGTCTAGTGAACATCGGACTAGTCCGGACCTGTGTAAACTTGTGCAGTGAGAGTAATTTCTTTTGCTTGAGCTATTGGGGTGTGTTTCTCCAACACACTCCATACAAAAAAAGTATTCTATTCATCTCTTTGAGCTCTTTTCAACTTGATTCTTCACTCTCCTTTCTTTTTGTGCTTTCTTCATAATTTTATTGAAACATGCGCTCATCTCAACAATTGCTTAGGATCTCATTTGTTTGTCATAAATCAACCAAAATCTACAAGGGATGCCTAGATGCACTTTCAGAACCAGTACATACGGTTCTTAAACAATGACCGCCCATGAAAATCATGTATTTACCCATGCGGTGGTTAATTAAGAACTGCCTGTGAAGTTTGTTAGACTACAGACAGTTCTTAATTAATAGCCGCTTGAGAAAATCATGTATTTACCCAGGCGGTTGTTTATTAAAATCCGCCTATGATGTTCTATCATCATAGGCGGTTATCGTATCATTCCTCATCACAATCGTATTTTTTATGGTCCGCCTGTGTTTGAAAAACGAGGCGCTTGTGAAAATGCTTTTTGTAGTAGTGCAACCACCTTGCATCACTCAGAAGGTGTACTCCGGTCCACGAACTGACAGAAGAACTGGTATGTTGTCCAGCAAAGAGCAAGGATATTATCATCTCGGTGACCTCTGCTTCGGTTGTGGAACGGCCATTTTTGTACTTTGAATCTATAATGTTCTTCTTCACATCCTCCTCAATTATGTTGCAGTTCTTAGGCAATCTCAACACTTCGGGAGACATTTCTGAAAGCTTTTGGCGCGCTATATCTCGCCGACGGTTTGCTAGAGTAGGGGCATGTGAGAACATCATACTAGTCAGGCACACACCATTATTGGTAAGCTCTTGAAATTGTGTGAAGAAAGTTCGCAACATCATTCCCCTTACTTCCTTCCAAATTAGGCACCGCGCATAAATTGTAAGAGTATCTGTCTGAGCTCTTGTTTTAGTTCAATTGTGCCTTGCTGGCCCCATTTCTCAAAATAGTCTTGTAGAAATATGCATGATTAAACTATTTTTTTTATAAGGGCATGCATGATTTAACTGTTTATCATCACATAATGCGTAGTATAAAACACATTTTCTACTACAATATTTTTGTGTTGCCTCCACTTCTTTTACCATAGGATAAATGTGATTCCTACATTTTGATGGCTTCAATGCGTCCGGGTAGAACCAAATCTGCTCATTCCTTGTGGTGATATCCACGCCATGGGCAACCTCTTTACCCTTTAATGGTACAATGAACTCCAGAAAATTTCCATGACTAATCTCTGAATCCAACCCTTGGTAAAAATGACCTGAAACCTAAGGCCCGGCCAAGAATGTTGCCTTCCATCCAAACAAACCTAACGTGAAAACACCACCAAACCTTCTATGTTGCTCATCAACCATGGCTCGCAGACCCTTCATTATAAGTGTATAAAGAAGTCTAATAAACCAAAAACCACCAATCACAAGGGGGGGGGGGTCTGTTGCATCTTGGCTGTAATGAAATTCTTGCACTTGCAATCTTCACTACTACAATAAGCCTCGTGGCAGGTGGCTCCAAACATATTATCACACGCGATTTTTAAAACCGCCTGAAATGAAGAGCCTATGATAATCCGCAATTTCACAGGCGGATAAGTAAAACCACCTGTGAAGACACATTATCACAGGCGTTTTTTTACATAGGCTAGCCGCCTGTGAAGATATGTTATCACAGGCGGGTCGTGCAGCATATATAACTGCATGTGATAATTGTGTTATCATAGGCGCATCTTGACCTACATCAAGCCGTATGTGAAGGCACTTTATCGCAACCTGTTTCTACCATAACAGTAACTGCCTGTGATAATTAGGTTATCACAGATAGTTCTTTACCTATATCTAGCCGCCTGTGATAATTGTTTTTCACGGGCAGGTCTAGCCGTAGGTAAATAACCGCCTATGATAAAGTATAACATATGCAGTACTAGCTCTTGTTATTTCTAATCTCTAGGTCAATTCAATATATATACAGAACAAAAGTCAACAATATCATCACAGAAGTCATCTCACAGAACTCAATTTCACTAAAACAATATACATATGTACAAGTTACACATATAATTCATCTCATAGTTTACAAGTTTCCACTAAAAACTGTTTCTATTGGCATAGTCGCAAAGTTCTGGCACTTCAGTTATTGCACCATTCTCATCAAAGAACTCCCCTTTTTTGTGCAAAATTTTGCGATGAATGAATTGACAGAGTTCAACAGCAATCTTGTCGGCTCCTCCACCAGAAATACTTCTACAAACCGACCATTCTTCGTTCACATTCTTCGTGTGCTACAATGAAACACATAACAAGGTTTAGATTGTATAGATCAAAGTGAGAGTATACAAGAATTTATTTGGTATTTTTGGAGCAGTTGTACTATGAGCAATTGAATTTTGAAATTGGAATGAAAATATGAAAATAGTGTTTCTAGTAATATTGAACAGCATAGAATATAAGTATTAAACTATGCTAGTTACAATGAAAATGAAACTCAAAAGTAAGAAAATAAGATATCGACATTAAGGATAGCTTACATCCTCACGATTCACTTTATATTCGCTGGCGGTCCAAAGATGCTCGCATACATAATACCCGCATAAGACACTCCCAACAGTCTGCATCGGACAAGCATAATACATTTTTTATGTCCAATGCATTCGTATTAGAAGGTCTGTCACCGCCAAGCTGTTCCGCGTAAAACCTCCAAGCGCTGTAATACAAGAAATGTCATATAAAACTTGTCAACACATTCTAAATGTGTGTAAATTAAAATTATTGAATAAACGTAAAGTTTCAAAATGGAAAGGAAATCTTTGTAACGATCTGGTGGGTAATCGGCCGAGTCCAAGACTGTTGTCATTCCCTGTGTTGTCTTGATGAATATCATTATGTAGTGATCACTGAAAACATACAAACACACATGTTAACAATTACTAATAATTGCTATTTCAATGTCATGTGTCGAACTTACTCGAAGTGGTACAGAGCCTTTACGAGGTCCTTGTCGTCTCTGACAAAGTTAAACATCGCATGTCCTATATAAGCTGCAACATCTGTACTTCTATCCTTCTTAAGTTTTGCGATTGCTTTTTCAAATTCTTTTTTTTTTCATGTGCTTGAACTTTGCTGAGTCTCGATCCGCCTTGACGTCAAATAACGTCTTTTCAATCCGTGTAGGGTCAAGGATACCTGTCTTGTGTTTCATCTTTTCATCCTATTGAAGAAGTCCAGAATTGTTATAATCTCATGAAATATGTATGCATGTAGTAAGAAAAGCAAGTGCAAAATATTAGAGGCACTTACAAGCACCAGACGAGTAGCAGGTTGATTTTGAGCATGCCCCGATGGAAAAGGGGATGCAACTCTTCAAATAAAATGACTCGTCTATCTGCTCCAGTGCTCCAGAATGCATCTTTTGGAATACGAAATGTTATGCAAGAAAGATCATATTTTGTGTCGGCAAGAATGTACCACTCATGCATTCTTTTGAGCGAGGCAAGTTGTTTGCTAAGTTGTACGGATGTCATGAACAGCTTCCCATTCTTAAATTTAGGAGGAACATCCTCACGCTTGTATATTGGAACTCTTGGTTTAACTAAAACCATCTGCTGATTATAAATGACACCGTCTTCTTCCCACTCCTCGATATCTTCTAATGCTGGCCCATGAGAAGAACGAGATGCACTCGATTTTCTAATATTTTCCTTCATAGTTTCCAAATACTTTGACACGTCTGATGAAGGTTTCTTAATTTCGTATGAGCTAACTTTGATAGGCACTAATGATCGAGGAGTAGTCGTCGGAAGTTGGACACTGGCTCGTTGTTGAACCTGTTGTTCAACTGATTGCTCTTTACTCCCAGCAGCTGGCTCTAGTACTACTTCAATTTGTTGCTCAACTGGTTGCTCTTTATTAGTAACAGCTTGCTCTGGTACTGCTTGAAGCTGTTGTCCAACTTGTTGCTCTTGGATATCTTTACTAGCAAGGTTACTATCATCCTTGCTGAGACATAGGGGGAGTGGATCTTCCTGGACTGGGAGTGGATCTTCATGGACTTTCGCCTTAGAAGATGGGGTTGCAGTATTTCGAGATGCAACGGGGCTAGAAATTGGCTCATTGTCCAACACGATATCGCGTCGGTGCCAAAGGATTATTTGGTTGACAGACTGCCCCAGAGTCACGATCCCCTCATGTGTGATGTGGTCTATTTCATAATCTTCATAATCATTATCAATGATCTGAAGAACTTGCACCACTGCATAATAAAACGGAAGTGGACTCCCGTTGAAGTCACAATCAGGCTTTGCCATAGCAGTGTCAACCTATTTTGTTTTGTTCCCTGCTCTATCGATCGGGACAAGAAGACGACAAGATTTGTCGTTAGCAAAATCATCGACAGTGAACTTATGGGTTGACTCTGAGCCTGGCACAAAACCAACGCTGCTAGGGTAGGTAGTTGGAGATACTAATTGCTCCTTTGGCACCGGAACCATCGTTGTACTCGGTGCCACTAATTGTCCTGATTGTCTAAGTTGTTCCATTATTTCTTGTATATTTTCTTTGACCTTTTGAGCAATCGTTTCATCAAGTGTTTTGTTAAACTTCTCACGTCTTCTATATGTGTCTTTATCTTTAGGGAAACCATCTAGCCAAGACATTTGAGAAGTGACTGCTCGAACCTGTCCGTTGTGTTCAGGGTTTCCTAAGATAGCGGTAAATTGGTCATTCTCCCTCTTCGGCTTGAAGAGACCGTTCTGTTGCTTTTCAATTACTTCTTTCATTTTTTCCTCTACTTTATTCACGGATTCGGGCTTTTCAAGTTTGCCCTCGTTGGTCAAACCTGACCGAGCAAAGACCCACCGCTGAGTTCTCTCAACGCAGCCTTCTAATGGGTGAGGATTGCCCTTACTGGTAATTTCGTCTAATATCTTATTCCATTTATAGACTTTGGGGGCATATCTGGCAGACCCCAAGCGATGATGGTATTTGTTCTTTTTGGCAAGCTCTGACCTAGTTTCACTTAGAGCTTTAGCATTAGGTGTGGTCTTTTGACCAACAAACTCTTGCCACTGAGCTTGTGTGATTTTTCCCATCTTCCTCGGGCTAGGGACCTTATCGGCCTTAACATAAGCATTCATTTCACTCTTCCAGCCACAAAACTTCTTGCCGCAAGAGACCAATGTTGCTTTCTTTACAGCTTCTTCCGTGCCTTTCCCACAACTCATTCTTGGTCTCCTCAGGTAATTTTCTCAAATTCTTGGTTGTGATCGGAACGAGCTCCCTAACAAGAAAACCGCATGCATTTCGGTACTTGGTAACTGAATCCAGTGGTTCTTGGGGAAGCCCACCTGGACCAACTCTTGTTATGTACATGATGCGGTCCAATGGACCCTTATTGGGACCTCGTTGCCCTCGTTTCCGCTTGAGTGAAGTTAAGGATTCATGCATTGGAGAACCTTCTGCGATTTTAGGAGCCGAAGTCATCTCGTTGTCTTCGCAATTAATCTAGGTAGAAAAGAATTATAAAACTTCATATACTTGACAACCAACATTAACTTGAACTTCTGAAGTTAAGATTCATGATCCAAACATCGTCGGTAGAATCATATTTCAGGTCGAGATCCTCTAAAGTCTTTTTAATTTATTTTAGGAAAAGGATCCGATGGACTGTGAAAGGAGCCTGAACTGCTAGAGTCAGTGAACTCTATATTGTCTTCTTTATTGTTACTACCAGCACCAGTCTTCTTAGGGCTTTCCATGCTATAACTAATAAGACAAAAAAATATAATGTATGGCATATTAACTCTACATGAAGTGTTGCATGAAGAAAAAGATGGAAGCATTCTAGGATTTCATAAGGCATTCTAGGGTTTAAGGCGACTGACCAAAAGGTTCCTATACATTTTGAGGGTGACAAGGATGTTAAAGTTGCTCACCAGCAATGGCAATTTTATCTTCTTATTCTAAATAGGAAGTTACTTGTATCTGTTTTTTGAGCACAAGCGATGTTCGACAGCCGTATGCGAGCACATTGCATTGTTTGGCAAAAGGATAGCGACACCGATCTCGAAGGAGCACAACCCTGTGAGATGAAGTGCGGGGCGGCTACACTCTATTTTCAGTACAGATGCTATTATCCACTCATGTTACCACCAAGTTCCCAGATTTTTAACTGAAATTTGGCAGAGCTTCCTTTGTATGTTGTTGATTTTGTCCACAATTTTCAAATAGAGAACATTGATATTTACAGAAATAATATATTGCAAGCTTGTTACACACATCCTCGGGATTCCATAAATGTAAATTATGAAGTCTTTTGATGATCCTACTAGAAATTACGATCCAAACATCAACTGAATACATAATTGTCCAGATTCTGGAATGTTATGACACTTTAAACGGTACTTCGATTTAGACATGGTTATTGCGTGTTTTAGCCCTAGAGTTGAATAGGAAATTGATATATGTCGGCGGTTGAGAACCGGCAGATCTCCCTACACTGCTAAAGTGATAGGGAAGTTGATGTTCGGTGTGGGCGCGCGGAGATTCAAGAAGGTGAGTAAGAATTGACACTAGAGACACAAGAATTTACGTGGTTCGGGCCGCCTGAGCGTAATACCCTACTCCACGGGTGTGTTGGTGTTGTATTAGCAGTAAGAGCTTGTCACGAGTATATGGGGTGCGTGAGCTCATTCCTGAACGTCCCTGCGTGTATCGTCGGTCTGTCCTTTTATAGTACAAAGACAGGCCGTTACAAGTTAGCCTGGCCCGACATGTGGCCCCAGCGGTTACTAGTATTGACACACGCTTAATTGCTCTTAATGATCCTGTAACGGGCTCCGACGGCGCCGTTACTGGTGTTAAGATCGTCCGATTAAGCGTCATTAATATGGTATTAATGGCACTTAATCGGGCCTTGAAGTCCTTGGCTCTCCTTTGAAGATCCGGAGCCGTTACAAGGTCTTCCGGAGGTTAGAGGCTGAAAGGTCCGACGATTTGACATGTGGCAGCTCCGGAGCTTGCTGTGGGAAGCAGGTAGCTCCGGGGCTATCAGACACGTGTCAGGTCCGGAGCTTCTCTTGGTCTGGGGTTAAGTCCGGAGATGCCGTTTCCGTACATGGCCCGGAGCTTCCCCCTTGTGGGAGGTAGCTCCGGGTTAGTTGTACACGTGGCGACCCAGGGATTAACCATGTTGGAGAAGCGGGTCCGGTCATGTCTGACAAGTGGGCCTCCGAGGGTCTTCAAACCAAGTAGATGGCTTTCCTTTGAGATCTTTGTAACCTCAAGGGGTGTACGGTTTCTAGGGTACCAACAGTGGCCCCCTAGACCTACCTCCGAGGATGATCACTGGGGTGAAGTCATTCCGTCGGAGGTGGGTCCATCCTTACGACTCTTGAACTGGGTCTTCAAGAGTCTTCGAAGGTGCCGTTGGCAAGGATTTACAGTTAGATCCCGCCGCGTGGCGCACCTCAGGCGGCAGATGAGATCTTTGACGTGCGGATCTCACGTAATTGAAGGTCGCCGGTTCCCGATACGAAAACCGTATCGGTTCCGCGCGCCCTGTCAGGCCGCCGCCTTTGGGTTTCCCACCGCGTGATGGCAACTGTTCGCCTGGGTAAGAGCCTCGACTTGATCGTCGAGATGGTCCCGGGCCCTCTTGTCATCGGCTGGGTTAAATTTTTGAGTGGTATCTTCGACTTCCCTGTGGTTTCCATCCAAGCGTTGCGAGGGCTTACTTAAGAAGGAAAGCGCGCATCGTTGGGAGTTCTTTACGCCTCTCATCTGATCTTGCGCTCAAACTCCCAACTCGTGCTTCGCTCCTCTTCTCTTGCCTAGCTGTGCCGCGATGGAGTTGGGTCTGCGCGAGAGTTGCTTGAAGACCGACAGTGATTTGAAGAAGGTCTGGGCCCTTCATGGGGTGGTCCTCGAACTTCTTCAACCACTTGGTCCGTGCCGGCGGAGAGCTCCCCTTCGAGAAGGAGCGCGCAAACGAAATGGTGTACTTTTCTTCGTATGCCATGGTGGGGTTGATCCCACCTTTTCCTTCTTTCTTCTTGATGCTGCTAGACTTCTATGGTCTTCAGCCATAACACCTTGGCCCTCACTCCATTCTCCTCGTGTCTATCTTTGTCCACTTCTGTGAGATGTGGGTGGGCATCCCCCCCAGCATCGAACTCTTCCGGACCTTCTTCACCATCCACACCACCGGCCGGAGCAATGAGTACCTTGGTTTCTACTACTTTGTGAAGTGCAAGAAGTGCCCATTCAAGTACCTCCAGTCGTTCCCTTCCGAGAAGTGGGATGACTGGAAGAAAGATTGGATAGTCGTCAGGGTGGAGGAGCACGAAAGGTTGGAGTTGCCGACGGTCTGCCCGGCATCGACACGACGATCCGGAGTGAGGTTCCGGTGCTGGCGGAAGCTTTCAACCCCGCCTTGACCAGGATCCGCCAATGCGTGGAGGGTGGATTGACCCCTCAGGCTGTATTCTGCAATTTCCTGGCGAATAGGTGGGCGCCGCTGAAGAGGAGGGAGAAGCTCGCTTGGGCCCTCAACAGCGTGATGGACGAGGACCGGGTTGAGACCGGGTTGAATTCCAACATGGTGGGGAAAACCTTGGAGTTCCACCTCAAGAAATTCCAGCACGGCATCGACGTCGACGGTGATGACTTGACCCCGCCATCGACCTTTCTCCCTCTGAACATGGAAGTGGAGTTCAGCAGGGAGCTCCGGCAGACGATACCCGCACTTGACGACCTTGGTGTCATCGAGAGAAGATCTACCACCCGAGTGGCGATCCCCAGAATGCCCGAAGATGGCTCCGTCCCTGCCCCACAGCCGAGGGTCGAGGTCGTCGGCAAGGGCAAGGAGCTGGCGGATGAGCCGGAAAGCCGGAAGAGGAAGCTGCGACACGCCGACGGAAGGTCCGTCAGGCCCGCTACTTCCGCCTCGGTTCCTTCTCCCCAGAGGGGAAGATCTTCTACCACCGTGGCGGCTGTCCCCGTAGTGGGGTCCTTCCGGAACGATACCGTTCCTGTAGTGGGATCCTCGCGGAGTGCGTCTGTCCCTGTGGTGGGATCCTCCTGGGGTGCTAGCTCCGGGCGCATGACTCCAGCACCTGGGACGGTGGGAGCCTCCAGGTCCAGGGGTTCCTCCCGATCGAGGAGAGCCTCGACCCGGGAAACGTCCGTGGCTGCGACAAGTTCCGGGGGGCCTTCTGGAGCTTCTACGCCGACCGTGGCCAGCCCGGAACGTCCAGGAAAAAGGTTCCGCGCAAGATGGTGCGGAAGCCATCCAAGGTAATTTTTAATCTTTACTTTGGTTAACTATTTAATTGTAGCAACTGTTTGTTAATTTTCTTCGTTCATCATCTGCAGCGTCTCCAAGAATGGGAGTGAAGCTCCACCCTCAACCACGGTGTCTGAGGCCGTGGTAGCCTCTACTCCTATCCCGGTGCCGCCCCAGGTGGTGGCTGAGGCTGCGACAGCTCCGGCGCCGGCTGTCGTGGTCATGGACCTCGACTCGTCCTCAAAAGTTCTCGTGGTAGCACCGGACCACGGGAGTGAAGACACGCCAGCGGCACCTGTCTCGGAGGTTGAAGCTTCGGGTCCTGGTGCTACAATGATGGAAGCTCTGGATGTTGAGCCGGAGGAAGAAGTGATCCTGGCTTCAGAGCCGGAAATTGTTGAAGCCCCGGCGGTTGAGCCGGAGGTGACTGAAGCCCCGGCGTGCGAGCCGGAAGATGAGGTAGTTCCGGCAGTTGAGCCGGTTACCTCCGAAGCACCGGCCACTGAGCCGGTTATTGTTGGAGCTCCAGCCTCAAGGCCGGTCGAAGTTGAAGATCCTCCGGCTCTTGAGCCGGTGGTCGAAGAGGCGATGGAGCTTGAGCCTCCTTCGGAAGAGGTGTCCAGACCGGAGCCAGTAGCAGCTCCTGCTCCGGAAGCAACGACGTCGGAGGTACCTGCGGCAGAGCTGGAGTGCCCAAGCGAAGTCGCTGGCCCCCTGCCCAAGGAGGTGAATGAAGACTTGGCGGCGGGGCCTTCTTCGATGGTGACTGAGGCCATCCCGGAGGACGGCCCTAGTGCCTTGGAAGCTTAGGGGTCCACTCTCGTAGAGTGGGACCCAATTTTTGTATGTGAAGACCCGCTGGAACCAGCGGAGGAGACCCCAGCAGGTCCGGAGCCCATCCCGCTGTCGATGTCTATCGACAACGCCTGCTCCAGTCTGTGTCAAGTTCAACTGGCCTTCTTCCACGACAGCAAGGCTCTTGAAGAGGAGCGCCAAACCCTTAGGCGGTGGCGTAACCGGCTCTACTTCGAGACCAAGCTGGTGCAGTCGAGGGTAGCGGATGACAAGGAGTGGATCAAGCGGGAGAAGATCCGCCTGGAGTACTGGGGCAAGCTGCTGGATGACAGGGAGAGCATGACTCATGCCCTCGACGCTCAATCCCGGGAGATCTACAATCAGGCCAAAGCTGCCAATAACGCGGCCGATGCTCGGCACGAACAGCTTGAGGCCATTGACACCGCACTCATCAAGCACCGAGAGGCACTTGAAGAGAGAGAGAGAGACATCTCGAGGATGAAGAGCAGAAACTCCTGGAGCTGCGGGATGACGTCCTGAGGAGGGAAGAGGAGCTCGCCGAGAAAGTAGCTCTAGCGGACAAGGGCCTCGAGGAGCGCACCAAGAAATTGGAAGAGCGCTGCCAAGAGGAAGAGGAGAAGACCTGGGTGCGAGGGCAGGAACTCTACGAACACGAGTGTGCCCTTGTTGCCCGAGAGAAAAAAGTGCAGGCTAGGGAGAAGGACCTGGTCGATCGCCGGAACAAGATCCACCTCCGGGAGGAGGAGCTCGGAAGACTTGAGAGACGGGTTGCTGAAAAGATTCAGCAAAACGCCAAAGAAGTTGAGCACCTCGCCCGTGAGAATTCCGAACTGACGGTGGCCAGGAGATCCCTGGAAGAGATGAAGAGCTTAAGGACGGCGGACTCCCTACAGATTTGGGAGTTCCTGGACAAGGCCAACGACGCGCTGACACCCATGGGTTTCAGCCCCGTGCGCCCGGATGATCCGGAGCCGGAGCCGGACCTTGCGCTGCAGGCGTTGAGCGAAGCAGGTAGCAAGCTCTCCAAGATGGGCGATGTCATCACGGACCAACTGGAGGTTGAGGGGCAATCCCTGGCGAGGAACGTCACAGAGTATGTGCTGACGTGCTACACCAGCCGGAACTCCCCATTTCCTCTGGACTCGGTGCTTGAAGGCCTCGTCGAAGGAGAAGGCGAAGCTACCCGAGCCAGCGTATCGGAGGTCGCCCAGAAAGTCGCCGAGTTCTTCCATAGGGTCTAGGACCATCTCTTTAGGTCTCACTTGTATTTTCTCTTCTTCTTCCTCAATTTTGTAATCCCTTGTCTCCAGATGTAATCTCTTGTCTCCAGATAAATGAAATCCCCAAATTTAGCGAATTTCACATTTTTTTGTCTTCAACACTTTTATCTTCACTTGGCCCCCTGGTAGATGTACACAATTTGATTGTGAACATGTACCAAAAGGATATTGTGTTTTGTTGAAGACTCATTTGCTCCGAACTTGTAGCATTTAGGTCCGAAGTCTTCGATAGTGAAGGTCCCCTGAGGTTGTCGGAGCTTAGAAGCTCTGGCATTGTCCATTGCTGGAGCTTGGTAGCTCCGGCAATAGCCTCTATCAACACGTAGAGCGTCGATAGTTAGTCCTCCGGGGTGTCGGAATTGAGTAGCTCCGGCAGTGACCTTTGCCAACACTTGGCTTGTTGGCAGCAAACTCCATTTATGGGGTCTTCTCACCATCTTTTATTCAGCGCCGACGGTTGGTCCCCTTTGGGGAGTCGGAGCTTAGTTAGCTCCGGCTTTTCTCCATCAACATAGACTTTATTTTTCCTGCACACTTAAGTCAAGAAAAATAGTAAAATTTGTTCCCTGTCTATAATTTCATCGCGGCTTACGATTCTCAAGAAGACTTTAAGTTGAACGCGATTTTAAATACAACCGGATGCATTGTCTTTTCTTCTAGGTTCAACTGTCCATGGACTCGCCTTACTTCGGCCTGCCGGGGTGTAGGTAGAGTGGCGTACTTAGGGTGCTTGACCAGGCTAAGTCGATAGCACACTCCGGCCCTAGATTGGCTTGGCGGCTTTCAGGCGAGTTGGCCATGAACGATATTTGAATCCAAAAGAACTGACAATACAACTCGAATCGTATATAAATCGGTCGAACTAAAATTTCTTAAGAATTGCACGTCTTAGTTATAGACAAGAAAGAGAAAAATAAAAATGTTGAGCCTGTACAAAATAAATGCACATGGAGTCTATTTCACATGAAGATATCTTTCATTATAGGTCCGGGGTACAGGGGAAACAAGTACACTCTTAGGGTACGGAACCAGGCTAAGTGTGTTTGGTTTCTCGTTTGACCCAGGGTAGTTAGACACACTTTTAGTCTTGAGACTGTGACAAGTGCTGCATGAGTTTTGTGGACCTTTTGGGAAAGGTCCGGCTGCTCTCCCGGAGGAACTACCCGACTCTGTACGATGACTCTATCACATACACCCCAAGTTACTCAAGACTCACCTCTGTGGTATTAAGTGTAGAACTTACGGAGGTGCTCGATGTTCCAAGGATTTGGCAGAGGTGTCACATCCTCGGTAGACAAGCGAACGCTTCCGGGACGGGATACTTTGATCACTCGGAAGGGCCCCTCCCAGCCGGGGGAGAGTTTGTTTAACCCTTCTCTGGATAGTATTCTCCGTAGCACTAGATCGCCTTCCTCGAGCTGTCGGTTGTGTACATGCCGCTGGTGATAACGCCGTGGAGCTTGGCGATATCGGGCATTCCGAAGAGCTGCTTGGCACCTTCCCTCCTCGAGGAGGTCTAGGTCTTCACGCCGGTGCTGGTCCTGCGCGGCTTCGTCGAAGGTCCGGACCTAGAGTGAACCCAAGGTGATTTCTGGAGGAAGGATTGCTTCAGCTCCGTACACCAGGAAGAAGGGTGTCTCTCCAGTTGACCGGTTTTGAGATGTCCTGTTGGCCCATAAAGTGGGAGGAAGCTCTTCGATCCAGTTGGCTCCATGTTTTTTCAAACGCTCATAGGTGCGCGTTTTGAGTCCTTTAAGGATTTAAGCATTTGCTCACTCGGCTTGGCCATTGCTGGCTGGGTGAGCTACGGAGGCGTAGCAAACCTGTATGCCGAGGTCATCGCAATATCCTTGGAATGCGGAGCTTGTGAATTGGGTCCCGTTATCAGTGATGATTTTGTTTGGGACTCCAAATCTACATACAATGGACTGCAGAAAGTTGATAGCAGATTGCTTGTTGATTGTCACAACTGGAGTTGCTTCCAGCCACTTGGTGAACTTGTCAATGGCGACGTATAGGAACTTGTAACCTCCGACGGCTCTTGGGAAGGGTCCCAAGATGTCCATCCCCCACGCAGTGAAAGGCCATGTAGGAGGTATCATTTGTAAGGGCTGAGCTGGTGTATGAATTTGCTTTGCATGAAATTGGCATGCTTCACATTTTTTCACCAGCTCAATGGCATCCTGGAGCGCTGCAGGCCAGTAGAAGCCATGCCGAAAGGCTTTTCCGACCAGAGTGCGGGATGATGCGTGGTTCCCACACTCGCCTTCATGGATTTCTGCGAGATGTTCGCGGCCTTCTTCCCTTGTGATGCACCGCATTAGGAAGCCGTTGGCACCGCGCCGGTAGAGATCTCCTTCTACCAACATGTATCTTTTAGCCAATCTGACTACCCGGTCAGCGGATACATCATCGTCAGGAAGGATATTGTCTTTCAAGTAGCTCCGGATCTCCAAGATCCATGCATCAGAGCTAGCTTGAGCTTTTGAGTCTTGCGTGCTGGGTTGCTCGGAGCTCCCGGCAGCACCTACGACCCTTGATGGCTGCCATGGTAACAGGGCCATCGGGACCGTCAGCTTCGGGATGCTGATCTCACCCCCTTCGCTCAGTTTGGCAGGCTGAGCTGTTGGCTTTGACAACCTCCGGACAAAGATTCCGTCAGGAGCTGGAGCTCCGGTTGACGCTTTGGTCGAGAGTTCGTCAGCTTCAGCGTTATGGGCACGCTGAATATGGTGGAGGTCTAGGACTTCAAAGTCCTTCTGAAGCCTTTGGACTTCAAGGAGGTAAGCAGCTAGCTGGAGATTATTGCAGGAGCATTCACCCTTCACCTGCTTGATGATGAGCTGTGAATATCCTTTGACCAGCAGTTGCTTGACACCATATGACAGTGCCACCTTTAGTCCGTAGATGAGTGCTTCATACTCCGCCATGTTGTTGGTTGCCTTGAAGTCATGGTGTACCATGTCTTTCACCTTCTCCCCAGTCGGTGCAAGGAGAAGGATTCCAGCTCCGGCCCCCTGCTTCTGCATGGAACCATTGAAGTAAAGGGTCCAGTGAGGCTTGGTGAAGGTTGGAGCTTGATGCTCCGTCTTCTGCTCACTGAGGCCCCCAGGGTTTGATGGAGAGGGAGTCCATTCCGCCACAAAATCTGCCAATGCTTGACTCTTGACTGCTTGTCTTGAAATAAATTCAAGATCAAATTCAGCCAATTCCGCTGCCCACTTTGCAATATTCCCAGTTGAATTGGGATTATGCAAGATTGCTCGTAGTGGGTAGGAGGTCACCACCGAGACTTTGTGAGCTTGGAAGTAATGTCGAAGCTTCCTGGAGGCAATAAGAACTGCATAGAGCAGTTATGCACCTCTAGGTATCGAGTCTTGGCATCATGTAGTACTTCACTAATGAAGTACACTGGGCGCTGAATGGTCCGGACCCTCCCGGAGGGGCCCAGAGCTTCCTCTTCATTGACCCGGACCCTCTCGGAAGGGTCTGGATTTTCTTCGGGGACCTCCGGGTTCTGGCTGGAGGAACCCGGAGCTTCTTCAGAAAAGACCTAGACCCTCCCAGAGGGGTCTAGGTCTCCTGAAACGACTTCCGGTGGATTTGAATCTGGGAGCTGGGACCCAGACTCACTTTCAGGAACCTCCGGACCTTCCCGGAGGGGTCTAGATTCCTGAGTGTGGGGTAGTTCCGGTCTCTCCGCAACCAAAACCATACTGACGACTTCGTCAGTAGCTGAAATGTAAAGCAATAAAGGCTCACCAGGGGTTGGAGCTACCAGAATTGGTAGGGTGGTGAGGAACTATTTCAGCTCCTGGAATGCCTTCTCCGCTTCTTCGGACCATTGGAATGGTCCAGACTTCCTCAATAACTTGAAGAAGGGGAGTGCCCGCTCCGCCAATCTTGATATGAACCGGCTGAGGGCTCCTAGACATCCAGTTAACTTTTGGACATCTTTGATGCGAGTTGGTGGCCGCATATCTTCAATGGCCTTAATCTTCGCCGGATTAGCTTCTATGCCCCGGTGACTTACCAGGAAACCAAGAAGTTTTCCGGAGCTAACCCCAAAGACACACTTGTCTGGGTTTAGCTTCGTGCGGGTAGCCCGCAACTTGTCGAAGACAGCCTGTAAGGTGTCAAGGAGTGACTCCTTGTTCCTGACCTTGACCACGATGTCATCGACGTACACTTCCACTATGTCTCTGATGAGTTCTTCAAAAGTTTTGTACATAGCTCGTACAAAAGTTGAAGCTGCATTCTTGAGACCAAAGGGCATGGCTGTGTAACAGTACAATCCATCTACTGTGATGAATGAAGTATGCTCTTCATCCTCCCTAGACATCCTGATTTGATGATACCCAGAATATGCGTCTAGGAAACACAGTAATTCACACCCGGAGGTGGAATCCACTATCTGATCTATTCTAGGTAGTGGGAATGGATCTTTTGGACATGCCTTATTTAGTGTGGTGTAGTCAATGCACATCCGAAGCTTCCCGCCGGCCTTGGGCACAACGACTGGGTTCACCAGCCATTTTGGATGGAAGACTTCTCGGATGAATCCGGCTTCGAGTAGCTTCTTCACTTCTTGTCGGATAAAGTTCTGCCGCTCTACGGATTGCTTCCGAGGCTTCTGATGCACAGGCCGGGCATCGGGGTAGATCTTCAGATTGTGCTCAATCACTTCCCTGGGGATCCCAGGCATTTGTGACGGTTGCCAAGCAAACACGTCAACATTAGCCCGGACGAAAGTGATGAGCGCGAGTTCCTATTTGTCGTTCAATCCTCCCGATATTCGGGTGGTCTGAGTGGCATCGGAACAAATTTGGACGACTTTGACGGGAATGTCGGTGTCGCCGCTTGGCTGCACACGGGGTGCAGAGGTCGAGCCTCGTTGACGAATGCTCGGGGGTTTTGGAGCTTGCTCCTGCCTGGAGTCCTCCTCTTGCGCCGTGGTGAGTGCGTGGAGTTCCTCCAGAGCAGTTACTCCGGCGGTACGATCTCCGCGGATCCGGAGAACGCCTACTGGTGTTGGCATCTTCAACACCAGGTATCCATAATGAGCAGCTGCCATGAATTTGTACAGGGCAGGTCTACCCAAGATGGCGTTGAATGGTAAGTTGATCTGAGCGACGTCGAATACCAACTTCTCGATGCGATACTTCTCCCGGGTCCCGAAGGTAACGGGGAGAGTAATAGCTCCGAGTGGGGTAATGGCCCCCGGACCTACTCCAGAGAAAGGTCGAGAGGGCTGGAGATCTGAAGGTCGGAGCTGAAGCTTAGTGAAAGCTTCGAAGCTGATGAGGTTAAGCCTCGAACCTCCGTCTACCATGACATGGTGGAGCTGGATGTTATTGATGGTAGGAGATACCATCAAAGGTAGCTGACCTGCTCCAACCATGCTCCGCGGGCAATCAGAAGCATCAAAAGTGATGAAGGTGTCCATCCACTTTTGATGAGGTTCCGGCCTGACTGTAGGAGCTACAGCGGCCATATCCCGACGCATAGTCTTGATGACGCACCTAGAGGTGATATCCCATGATCCACCAAAAATGGTGTTCATGGTCTTCCGACGCTCGTTGTCAGAGACGTCAGAATCGTCGTCGACCGAGGTGTAGACGGCCTTCAGGACCTTTTTGGGGTCCTAAAACCCTAACTCCTCTTCAGCCGGAGCTTCGTCGACCTTTTGCTTTCCTTCCCTCTGTCGGAAAGGAGATTCTTCCCGGCGCTTGCTATAGCGCTCGGCAAGATTTTGGACCTCCCGGCAGTCTTCCAAACTGTGGCTGCCCATCTTGTGAATGGGACACCACACTTTGGGTTTGCCACCGTCTTCAGAAGACGGTCGAGGTCGTTTCTCAGGGTGTGGCCCCCGGCCACCCGGAGCTGCAGCAGCTGCAACGTTGGATGTGCCGGCTGACGGCTTCTTCTTGCCGTTGGTCTTCTTTTTCTTCTTGCCACTCCCGGAGGTAGCGGCTTCTTCTTTGGAGGGTTTCTTGTGATCCTCCGCGGCTGGTTTGGAGTGCATTTCACGGCCCTCCGCAGCTCTGGCACATTTATCTGCCAGGCTAAAGAGTTCCGTGACGCTGGTGATCTCCTTGATTGCCAGCTTCTCTAACATCTTCTTGTCCCATACGCCCTGTCTAAATGCCACAATGACAGAGGCGCTAGAGATAGAAGGGATAGTGTTTCGTACCTAAGAGAAACTTTGAATGAATGACCGCAAAGATTCTCCCCCTTTTTGCACGACCGCAAAAAGGTCCAGTTCGGTTCCTGGTCGGGTGTATGAACTCCCGAAGTTGGCAGTGAACTGACGGCACAACTCCTCCCAACTGTTAATAGAGTTGGGTGGAAGGCTCATAAACCAGGACCTGGCGGTCCCAGTTAGGGCCACTAGAAAATAATTGGCCATCACGGCCTCGTTTCCTCCAGCTGCCAAGATTACAGTGGAGTATATTTGAAGGAATTCGACTGGGTTAACAGTCCCGTCGAATTTTTCCGGTAGGTGAGGCCGGAACTTCTGTGGCCATCTAACCATGCGCAGGTGCATGGCTAGGGCTGAACAGCCTCCTCCTACTCCTTCAAGAGTAGAAAGGTCCTGAGCTTCCCGTCTTTCACGGGCATGCTCAATATGGACACGACCATCCTGCTGGCGGTATCGGCGATCAAGCTCCGCCCGGAGGTCGTGAGTCGAAAGCCTGGATACCGTTTGAGTACGTCGAGCCCCGGAGGGCAACGACGTCACTTGTTGTGACGCAGCACGTCTCCTGCTATTGGAGACATGGGGACCATGTCTTCCAGACAAAGTCCACCGCTGCTAGGGTTGGTGCACCTCTATTTATACTAGGGTTTTCCAAGGTTACCGTTAGGGTTTACCAATTTCCACAGAGGACCGAGTCTTCACCAACCCTACCCTCGTCGAATCGCCACGAAGGTCGATTCTCTTCCACTAATAACAAATGGGTAAAATAACCGTTTTCAAGGGGCCTCCCCACAAGTTGAGGGCTCCCCGATATTTACAAATCAAAACACCACCAAACACACTCGAAAAGTATGCAATGAAACAGCAAGAGTGTGTGAGAGAATCAAACCCAAGAGCTCAAGATGTGAAGAACGTATCACTCCTTTGATCTATGGTTGATCCTTAATAATTTGATTTCTCTTGCATTGGATTGTGTGCAAAGACGTGTTTTATAGGCTCTTGGATGGTGTGATGGCACAGGGGCGAAGAGATATCATAGTTGGGCCGTGCACCTCTATTTATACTAGGGTTTCCAAAGGTTATTTTTAGGGTTTACAAAGTTTGGACTAGTTCGTGGTGGACTCCGGACTAGTCCGGTGTGCGGTGTGTGGGAAACCCTAAGTGTCCTGAATTATCGTACTTGTCCGGCAAATGTCAAACTAGTCCGTTTTTGTTTCTGGAGATGTTCGGGCTAGTCCGGCACATATCGGACTAGTCCGACCGTGGTGAGTCCGGCCGTGGTGAATCCCTAGTGTATTGAGGATAAGTCCACACTTGGAGGACTTGTCCGATTTTAGTCAGAGAGGTTATCGGACTAGTCTGGACAATATTGGACTAGTCAGGTGTCGTGAAATTTTGAGGGGCTAAGGACTTGTCCGAAGTAGGTTAGTGGGGATTTCAGACTAGTCTGTGGAATATCGGACTTGTCCGATATTGATCAGAAGGATTATCGGACTAGTCCGGACTTTATCAGACTAGTCCGGTGCGGAAAAGTCCGCACTAGGAGGAGTTGTCCGATCTTAGACAGAGAGGTTATCAGACTAGTCTAGTGAACATCGGACTAGTCTGGACCTGTGTAAACTTGTGCAGTGAGAGTTATTTCTTTTGCTTGAGCTATTGGGGTGTGTTTCTCCAACACACTCCATACAAAAAAAGTATTCTATTCATCTCTTTGAGCTCTTTTCAACTTGATTCTTCACTCTCCTTTCTTTTTGTGCTTTCTTCATAATTTTATTGAAACATGCGCTCATCTCAACAATTGCTTAGGATCTCATTTGTTTGTCATAAATCAACCAAAATCTACAAGGGATGCCTAGATGCACTTTCAGAACTAGTACATACGGTTCTTAAACAATGACCGCCCATGAAAATCATGTATTTACCCACGCGGTGGTTAATTAAGAACTGCCTGTAAAGTTTGTTAGACTACAGACAGTTCTTAATTAATACCCGCTTGAGAAAATCATGTATTTACCCAGGCGGTTGTTTATTAAAATCCGCCTATGATGTTCTATCATCATAGGCGGTTATCGTATCATTCCTCATCACAGTCGTATTTTTTACGGACCGTCTGTGTTTCAAAAACGAGGCGCTTGTGAAAATGCTTTTTGCAGTAGTGCAACCACCTTGCATCACTCAGAAGGTGTACTCCGGTCCACGAACTGACAGAAGAACTGGTGTGTTGTCCAGCAAAGAGCAAGGATATTATCATCTCGGTGACCTCTTCGGTTGTGGAACGGCCATTTCTGTACTTTGAATCTATAATGTTCTTCTTCACATCCTCCTCAATTATGTTGCAGTTCTTAGGCAATCTCAACACTTCGGCAGACATTTCTGAAAGCTTTTGGCGCGCTATATCTCGCCGACGGTTTGCTAGAGTAGGGGCATGTGAGAACATCATACTAGTCAGGCACACACCATTATTGGTAAGCTCTTGAAATTGTGTGAATAAAGTTCGCAACATCATTCCCCTTACTTCCTTCCAAATTAGGCACCGCGCATAATTTGTAAGAGTATCTGTCTGAGCTCTTGTTTCAGGTCAATCGTGCCTTGCTGGCCCCATTTCTCAAAATAGTCTTGTAGAAATATGCATGATTAAACTATTTTTTTGATAAGGGCATGCATTATTTAACTGTTTATCATCACATAATGCGTAGTATAAAACACATTTTCTACTACAGTATTTTTTATCTTGCCTCCAATTCTTTTACCATAGGATAAATGTGATTCCTACATTTTGATGGCTTCAATGCGTCCGGGTAGAACCGAATCTGCTCATTCCTTGTGGTGATATCCACGCCATGGGCAACCTCTTTACCCTTTAATGGTACAGTGAACTCCAGAAAATTTCCATGACTAATCTCTGAATCCAACCCTTGGTAAAAATGACCTGAAACCTAAGGCCCGACCAAGAATGTTGCCTTCCATCCAAACAAACCTAACGTGAAAACACCACCAAACCTTCTATGTTGCTCATCAACCATGGCTCGCAGACCCTTCATTATAAGTGTATAAAGAAGTCTAATCAACCAAAAACAACCGATCACAAGGGGGGGGGGGTCTGTTGCATCTTGGCTGTAATGAAATTCTTGCACTTGCAATCTTCACTACTACAATAAGCCTTGTGGTAGGTGGCTCCAAACATATTATCACACGCGATTTTCAAAACCGCCTGAAATGAAGAGCCTGTGATAATCCGCAATTTCACAGGCGGATAAGTGAAACCACCTGTGAAGACACATTATCACAGGCGTTTTTTTACATAGGCTAGCCGCCTGTGAAGATATGTTATCACAGGCGGGTCGTGCAGCATATATAACTGCATGTGATAATTGTGTTATCATAGGCGCATCTTGACCTACATCAAGCTGTATGTGAAGGCAATTTATCGCAACCTGTTTCTACCATAACAGTAACCGCCTGTGATAATTAGGTTATCACAGATGGTTCTTTACCTATATCTAGCCGCCTGTGATAATTGTTTTTCACGGGCAGGTCTAGCCGTTGGTAAATAACTGCCTATGATAAAGTATAACATATGCAGTACTAGCTCTTGTTATTTCTAATCTCTAGGTCAATTCAATATATATACAGAACAAAAGTCAACAATATCATCACAGAAGTCATCTCACAGAACTCAATTTCACTAAAACAATATACATATGTACAAGTTACACATATAATTCATCTCATAGTTTACAAGTTTTCACTAAAAACTGTTTCTATTGGCATAGTCGCAAAGTTCTGGCACATCAGTTATTGCACCATTCTCATCAAAGAACTCCTCCTTTTTGTGCAAAATTTCGCGACAAATGAATTGACAGAGTTCAGCAGCAATCTTGTCGTCTCCTCCACCAGAAATACTTCTACAAACCGACCATTCTTCGTTCACATTCTTCGTGTGCTACAATGAAAGACATAACAAGGTTTAGAATGTATAGATCAAAGTGAGAGTATACAAGAATTTATTTGGTATTTTTGGAGCAGTTGTACTATGAGCAATTGAATTTTGAAATTGGAATGAAAATATGTAAATAGTGTTTCTAGTAATATTGAATAGCATAGAATATAACTATTAAACTATGCTAGTTACAATGAAAATGAAACTCAAAAGTAAGAAAATAAGATATCGACATTAAGGATAACTTACATCCTCACGATTCACTTTATATTCGCTGACGGTCCAAAGATGCTCGCATACATAATACCCGCATAAGACACTCCCAACAATATGCATCGGACAAGCATAATACATTTTTATGTCCAATGCATTCGTATTAGAAGGTCTGTCACCGCCAAGCTGTTCCGCGTAAAACCTCCAAGCGCTGTAATACAAGAAATGTCATATAAAACTTGTCAACACATTCGAAATGTGTGTAAATTAAAATTATTGAATAAACGTAAAGTTTCAAAATGGAAAGGAAATCTTTGTAACGATCTGGTGGGTAATCGGCCGAGTCCAAGACTGTTGTCATTCCCTGTGTTGTCTTGATGAATATCATTATGTAGTGATCACTGAAAACATACAAACACACATGTTAACAATTACTAATAATTGCTATTTCAATGTCATGTGTCGAACTTACTCGAAGTGGTACAGAGCCTTTACGAGGTCCTTGTCGTCTCTGACAAAGTTAAACATCGCATGTCCTATATAAGCTGCAACATCTGTACTTCTATCCTTCTTAAGTTTTGCGATTGCTTTTTCAAATTCTTTTTTTTTCATGTGCTTGAACTTTGCTGAGTCTCGATCCGCCTTGACGTCAAATAACGTCTTTGCAATCTGTGTAGGGTCAAGGATACCTGTCTTGTGTTTCATCTTTTCATCCTATTGAAGAAGTCCAGAATTGTTATAATCTCATGAAATGTGTATGCATGTAGTAAGAAAAGCAAGTGCAAAATATTAGAGGCACTTACAAGCACCAGACGAGTAGCAGGTTGATTTTGAGCATGCCCCGATGGAAAAGGGGATGCAACTCTTCAAATAAAATGACTCGTCTATCTGCTCCAGTGCTCCAGAATGCATCTTTTGGAATACGAAATGTTATGCAAGAAAGATCATATTTTGTGTCGGCAAGAATGTACCACTCATGCATTCTTTTGAGCGAGGCAAGTTGTTTGCTAAGTTGTACGGATGTCATGAACAACTTCCCATTCTTAAATTTAGGAGGAACATCCTCACGCTTGTATATTGGAACTCCTGGTTTAACTAAAACCATCCGCTGATTATACATGACACCGTCTTTTTCCCACTCCTCGATATCTTCTAATGCTGGCCCATGAGAAGAACGAGATGCACTCGATTTTCTAATATTTTCCTTCATAGTTTTCAAATACTTTGACACGTCTGATGAAGGTTTCTTAATTTTGTATGAGCTAACTTTGATAGGCACTAATGATCGAGGAGTAGTCGTCGGAAGTTGGACACTGGCTCGTTGTTGAACCTGTTGTTCAACTGATTGCTCTTTACTCCCAGCAGTTGGCTCTAGTACTACTTCAATTTGTTGCTCAACTGGTTGCTCTTTATTAGCAACAGCTTGCTCTGGTACTGCTTGAAGCTGTTGTCCAACTTGTTCCTGTTGGATATCTTTACTAGCAAGGTTACTATCATCCTTGCTGAGACATAGGGGGAGTGGATCTTCCTGGACTGGGAGTGGAGCTTCATGGACTTTCGCCTTAGAAGATGGGGTTGCAGTATTTCGAGATGCAACGGGGCTAGAAATTGGCTCATTGTCCAACATGATATCGCGTCGGTGCCAAAGGATTAATTGGTTGACAGACTGCCCCAAAGTCACGATCCCCTCATGTGTGATGTGGTCTATTTCATAATCTTCATAATCATTATCAATGATCTGAAGAACTTGCACCACTGCATAATAAAACGGAAGTGGATTCCCGTTGAAGTCACAATCAGGCATTGCCATAGCAGTGTCAACCAATTTTGTTTTGTTCCCTGCTCTACCAATCGGGACAAGAAGACGACAAGATTTTTCGTTAGCAAAATCATCGACAGTGAACTTATGGGATGACTCTGAGCCTGGCACAGAACCAACGCTGCTAGGGTAGGTAGTTGGAGATACTAATTGCTCCTTTGGCACCGGAACCATCGTTGTACTCGGTGCCACTAATTGTCCTGATTGTCTAAGTTGTTCCATTATTTCTTGTATATTTTCTTTGACCTTTTGAGCAATCGTTTCATCAAGTGTTTTGTTAAACTTCTCACGTCTTCTATATGTGTCTTTATCTTTAGGGAAACCATCTAGCCAAGACATTTGAGAAGTGACTGCTCGAACCCGTCCGCTGTGTTCAGGGTTTCCTAAGATAGCGGTAAGTTGGTCATTCTCCCTCTTCGGCTTGAAGAGACCGTTCTGTTGCTTTTCAATTACTTCTTTCATTTTTTCCTCTACTTTATTCACAGATTCGGGCTTTTCAAGTTTGCCCTCGCTGGTCAAACCTGACCGAGCAAAGACCCACCGCTGAGTTCTCTCAACGCAGCCTTCTAATGGGTGAGGATTGCCCTTACTGGTAATTTCGTCAAATATCTTATTCCATTTATAGACTTTGGGGGCATATCTGGCAGACCCCAAGCAATGATGGTATTTGTTCTTTTTGGCAAGCTCTGACCTAGTTTCACTTAGAGCTTTAGCATCAGGTGTGGTCTTTTGACCAAAAAACTCTTGCCACTGAGCTTGTGTGATTTTTCCCATCTTCCTCGGGCTAGGGACCTTATCGGCCTTAACATAAGCATTCATTTCTCTCTTCTAGCTACAAAACTTCTTGCCGCAAGACACCAATGTTGCTTTCTTTACAGCTTCTTCCGTGCCTTTCCCACAACTCATTCTTGGTCTCCTCGGGTAATTTTCTTAAATTCTTGGTTGTGATCGGAACGAGCTCCCTAACAAGAAAACCGCATGCATTTCGGTACTTGGTAACTGAATCCAGTGGTTCTTGGGGAAGCCCACCTGTACCAACCCTTGTTATGTACATGATGCGGTCCAATGGACCCTTATTGGGACCTCGTTGCCCTCGTTTCCGCTTGAGTGAAGCTGAGGATTCATGCATTGGAGAACCTTCTGCGATTTTAGGAGCCGAAGTCCTCTCGTTGTCTTCTCAATTAATCTAGGTAGAAAAGAATTATAAAACTTCATATACTTGACAACCAACATTAACTTGAACTTCTGAAGTTAAGATTCGTGATCCAAACCTCGTCGGCAGAATCATATTTCGGGTCGAGATCCTCTGAAGTCTTTTTAAGTTATTTTAGGAAAAGGATCCGATGGACTGTGAAAGGAGCATGAACTGCTGGAGTCAGTGAACTCTATATTGTCTTCTTTATTGTTACTACCAGCACCAGTCTTCTTAGGGCTTTCCATGCAATAACTAATAAGACAAAAAAATATAATGTATGGCATATTAACTCTACATGAAGTGTTGCATGAAGAAAAAGGTGGAAGCATTCTAGGATTTCATAAGGCATTCTAGGGTTTAAGGCGACTGACCAAAAGGTTCCTATACATTTTGAGGGTGACAAGGATGTTAAAGTTGCTCACCAGCAATGGCAATTTTATCTTCTTATTCTAAATAGGAAGTTACTTGTATCTGTTTTTTGAGCACAAGCGATGTTCGACAGCCGTATGCGAGCACATTGCATTGTTTGGCAAAAGGATAGCGACACCGATCTCGAAGGAGCACAACCCTGTGAGATGAAGTGCGGGGCGGCTACACTGATGTTGTTGATTTTGTCCACAATTTTAAAATAGAGAACCTTGATATTTGCAGAAATAATATATTGCAAGCTTGTTACACACATCCTCGGGATTCCATAAATGTAAATTATGAAGTCTTTTGATGATCCTACTAGAAATTACGATCCAAACATCAACTGAATACATAACTGTCCAGATTCTGGAATGTTATGACACTTTAAACGGTACTTCGATTTAGACCTGGTTATTGCGTGTTTTAGCCCTAGAGTTGAATAGGAAATTGATATATGTTGGCGGTTGAGAACCGGCAGATCTCCCTACACTGCTAAAGTGATAGGGGAGTTGATGTTCGGTGTGGGCGCGCGAAGATTCAAGAAGGTGAGTAAGAATTGACACAGGAGACACAAGAATTTACGTGGTTCGGGCCGCCTGAGCGTAATACCCTACTCCACGGGTGTGTTGGTGTTGTATTAGCAGTAAGAGCTTGTCACGAGTGTATGGGGTGCGTGAGCTCGTTCCTGAATGTCCCCGCGTGTATCGTCGGCCTGTCCTTTTGTAGTACAAGGACAGGCCGTTACAAGTTAGCCTGGCCCGACATGTGGCCCCAGCGGTTACTAGCATTGACACACGCTTAATTGCTCTTAATAATCCTGTAACGGGCTCCGACAGCGCCGTTACTAGTTTTAAGATCGTCCGATTAAGCGTCATTAATATGGTATTAATGGCACTTAATCGGGTCTTGAAGTCCTTGGCTCTCCTTTGAAGATCCGGAGCCGTTACAAGGTCTTCCGGAGGTTAGAGGCTGAAAGGTCCGACGATTTGACACGTGGCAGCTCCGGAGCTTGCTGTGGGAAGCAGGTAGCTCTGGGGCTATCAGACACGTGTCAGGTCCGGAGCTTCTCTCGGTCTGGGGTTAAGTCCGGAGGTCCCATTTCCGTACGTGGCCCGGAGCTTCCCCCTTGTGGGAGGTAGCTACGGGTTAGTTGTACACGTGGCGACCCAGGGATTAACCATGTTGGAGAAGCAGGTCTGGTCATGTCTGACAAATGGGCCTCCGAGGGTCTTCAAACCAAGTAGATGGCTTTCCTATGAGATCTTTGTAACCTCAAGGGGTGTACGGTTTCTAGGGTACCGACAATATAGGACTCTTTAATCTTTCTAGACATGTATATTTATGCATAGGTTGCTTTTCTAATTTAAGAAATATGGTTGTTCAAAGTTCAGAAATTTTCTAGCTGTTTCAGATAGCATTGTACACAGGTACTAACTTCAACTCCAGTTTCTAATTTGTTCTAAACCCAATTTGAGGTAACAATGAATAGAAAAGTTGTATAATAGCTCTTCCCCATTCAAAAAATGTATCACAATAGACTAGAAGAACTTTCTACATATAATTATGGAAAAAATTCAGATGCTTGTTCGTACAGTTTCAGAACAGCAGCTGATTTAGTTAGAGAAGATTTTCATCACCTTACAACGGTCTATTGGCTTGAAGGTCAATAGAAACCTTACAGGATACTTCAAAAGATTTCCAAAAAGTATTCATTTGCCTCCATAGCCCTTCAGGTTGAAGAGATATGGATTTTTAAAGTTGGACACTGCTACCAGATTTTAGAAGTGAATTTGACAAAATTTACTTTATTTGTGGCTGGTTTGATCCTTGATTTTCAAACAGATAACATCACAACATGACACCAAGTTACATTACAAACTTGTTATACAGGTCGCAATGTTTCCGGAAATGTATTACACGATGCTATTCGACCATTCTACCAAGAGTTATGGTCAAAATCGTGACTGTATACAGAATTGTCCGCTAGGTGTTTAGGTTTGATCGAGGTTGGAAACTTTGAGTTTTTTCTCGAGTTTCATGAGGATTCTGACCTCGAGTTCAATATAAAAGATGTAGACGACTCGCTACAGAAGGCTAACCAAGGATGCCTACCCTTTCCGAATTCCCGAACCCTAGCCAAGGAAATCTACGCAAGGCATCATTTGACTTGGCCGACGGCGAGGGCAAGGAGGGAGGCAGCACGGGGACGAAGGAGGAAGGTCGAAGGGTTTAGGTTTTACCTTGAAGCTCAGCGGTGACGAAAATGGCTTCATTCGACGTACCTGGAAGTTACGAGGGCGAAGCAAACAGACAGCAGCAAAGCACCGCGGCGACGGCGAAGCTCGACGACGAGAGTGACGAAGACTTGGTGGCAAGCGAAATTTTGGCAGCCTGAGATAACATTTTCTCAGACGGTTATTAAGTACCAACCGCCTAAGAAGATCTTTACTTCTTCTTAATTAATATTCTTGAATAAATGTGGGGCCTTTCAAAAAGGCCAAATTCCACTTTCTTGTAATATTATTGATTAGTAAAAGTTACCATTAAATTTCACTTCATAAATCCTTTGAAATTGGTGAGAACATAAAAAACATATTATAATTGCTATTTTTCATTTTTCTATCTTGACGAATATAATGATTTTTTTCATTTATTTTTTCAATGGAAATTTTTAGTCATCATACCAACCTCTATGAATTTTTCAGATTTTTTAAAATTTTTTGAATCAATGTGTGTTCAAAATTTGATGAATGCCTCATATGTATATGAGCATTTAGTTAGAATGAACAATTTGAATTTTGACATGTTGGAATGCTTTAAAAAAATTAACAAAATTCTTACATGTATAAATAATACAAATATGTTCATACAAACAAATTTTAGTGAAGGTTCCTTCTTTTTTAGGAGATACACAAATGTGAATAATATTTGAGTATAAATTAATTTGATATTTACCAAAACATTACAATGTCCCCTGCACCCCCTCTCTCCCCCTCGCTGACAGGCCGGCCCTGCCTGTCAGGGCTTCCTTCCACCTCCCGCCGCACCCGTGTCGTAACGCATGCGCGCGTTACACCGCGCCGCCCACTCATTTCCCCCTTTCAATGTTGGTCGTTTCACCCTAATCAATCACCTCGTCGTGCCCATCATGACTGCCGCCCGTCACTCGTCCGATCCCCTATAAAAGCCCGGCCATCTCCCTCGGATTTTACCGCCCGACGCCCCAAACCCTTGCTCCGACAAGACTCGGTAATGGCGCCGATGTTCCCATCAATTCACCCACTGTCTCACCACAAAACCTTGCCTAACACCTTTGTCGTGTCCCCAGGAGACCGTCGGTCATCTTTGTCGGAAGTTATCGCCTCTGCGTCGCCGACATCGTCGGGCGCCAAGGAGCTCCACCGCAAAATGCCATCGCCGACCACCTTCCGACCCTTCTCTGACCGTATGACGACCTTCAGTGAGTTCCCCTAGTCCCCCTCTACCTTTTGTGCTAGCTAGTTGTGCCCCGTGGCCATTGTAGCGTGTTTTCGGTCATCGCGGGCGAGCCCGCCTCCGAGCACGCGTTGCCTCCGGCGCGCGCCGCCCCGTGTGCCACCGCGCCCAACATTCGGGTGACGTGGCCCCCTATCGTCCGTCCATTTTAAACGTGCGGCCGAGATTAGAAGACCCGGTACCCCTTCGGTTATTTAAATCGGGGCCATCCATTTTAAATCCAACGGCCGACGTTCAAACCACTTTTCCCGCCGCCTGTTTTGCACCCAAGCCCCTGGAAACTTGCGGGCTACCCCCTGGGTTCCTGTGGAATTCAAGTCTAACCCCTAGAAATGTCAAACTAGCCCCTGGACTTTCTGCAAATTAGGAAAATATTGGTTAATTGAATAAAAAGTGTTTTTAAGCCCCTGGAGTATTATAAATAGCAAATAAATACTGGAAAATTGTAAAATCATCCCTTGACTTATTAAAAATTATTTTTAGCCACTGGAACAGTTCTGTTTTTATAGAAAAGCCCTTGTTAGTTCTAGAAATTAAATAAAAGTCCTCAATTTGTATAAAATAATTATAAAAACAGATTTAAATATGTTTTATTTATTTCCATTTCTTTATTATTTTTATTAATTCATTTAAATTGCTGAAATAGTCATAAAAATACATTTTAAGTATATTTATTACATATAAATTGTTTTGCAGATAGAAATAATTAATAAAAATAGTGTAAAAATTGTAAAATTTACATTATTAATTATAAATCTATTTTAAGCATATTTTGAAGGATAAAAATTTCTAGAAAATAATAATAGGTTTCTAATAAATATAAAAACTGTACAAAAATTGTTAAAAGTATGTTTTACTCAATAAATTTCACTTAACTCTAAATTCTCAATAACTGATATTATGCCTATAAATTAAATTAAATCTAAGATCACTTTTGCATAGGAATTTGCGTTTATTGGAATTGTTTGCATTTTATTATGTTCTTATTGTATGTTATTTTTTGTGCATCATGATAATTTAGAGTCGGGGCCAGAACCCACTTTTAACCTGCAAGTGCAACAATTTCCCGTCGACCCCGAGGCACAATTTGGAGGCAAGTTCCTTGACCATCTTGCACCCTTTTTGTTATGTTTTAGTTAGTTGCATGCTAAATTAAAATATGAATCCTATGTTATGTTTTCCTAGATTTTCCACAATATTCCTTGTCAACATGGTTTGGGTGTTTTACTATTAAATTAGTTTTACGCTTAGCCATGCTTAATTGAAATATGATCTATTTATCTACAATATTTCATTTGATGTATTATGATGCATGAATTGATGGCTATAATGGAATTTAGTAGATAGGAATCTGATAGGGGATTTTGTATGGATTGGTGCATGCGTGCACAATACCTTGGTTTGGGGCTTGACACCTATCGGATTCTAAGGACCAGTTTATGGAAGAAGTGGCTAATCCTTTTAGTATCACCACAGAATTGTATATGGGACAACTTGGTTTAGTAATTTGGTCTCTCCCGATGTCGCATAGGTAATTGATCGGGCAGGGAATGGGCTTTGCCTTGGGATCCGCATGGCTCAAGAGGGGACTTCTCCTAGCGGAGGGAAAATAGACTCCAGGTGCTGGAGCGTAAACCTTAGAGTACCATTGCAAGTCGGGAGAACCATCAGAAACACTTCGTAGTGATCTTCTGGCCACACACCTACGTAAGTGTGTAATGTGGTTAGCTACCACGGGCATCAGGGAGGTTTACCTTAGTCCACCTGGCAACAAGGGATGAAATCACGAACTGTGGGTAAAGGATACACACTCTGTAGGGTGTTGTCAAACTGTCTAGACAGCCGTGCTCACAGACACGAGCGGCTTGGAAACCAAATTCATAATGAGCACATGGTTACATAATGGATGGTTTGGGTTTGGTCTTACCTGGATTAATTTTGGGATATTGGTTGGGATTTCACCTAGATGTAGGTGCTTAATAAACATTTAAGAGTAGGTTGTAACTGCTATAGTGCTTTACCTATTATTTGCCTTCCTTGTTGTGAACCACACATGTCATAACTTCCCAACTTGTGAGTACCGTTGGTACTCAAACTTGTTAGTTGCATACTCCCCCCCTAGTCTACGAAGACGCTGAGGTGGAGAACCAGGACTTCTATGAAGATCCTGAAGAGATGTTCTAGGCTGGCGCTCCCCCGTGCAACGCCTGTGTTGGAGCCCTTTTTTATGTTTTTCCGCTGCTTGTGTACTTTTATTTTAGACCTGGAAGGTCATTTATGTAATAAGGTGATGTACTCGAACATGGTATTTTATTTTTTATTTCACTTTCATCTACACATGTATGAGTTGAACTAGTCCTGGCATATATGTGGAAAGCATCTGGTTGTCTTCTTATTACCAGGTGTGACAAAGTGGTATCAGAGCCGTGTTGCACGTAGGACGCAAGCCTAGATAGAAAAGGACGATTTAAGGACTTTACTATTTTCAAATATTATTAATTGTAAAATTTCTTTGTATTCTTTACCTTGTACTTGTTTCACTTCCTCCTTAATTTGTTTTATTACTCACACTCTTCTGTTTCAAAAATTTTAGATGGCCAACGTCAGGAGAACTGCTCGCATGTCCACTGGAGGCTATGTTCCTAACCGAAGGATTGCTACCCGTCGTACCCCGCTCAACGATCCTCGGCGTGCGGTGGTGATTCGTGCTGATGGGAGAGCTGCAAGACGACTCCGACGTCGACATCAAGCCATACTGCATGATGCCGGCTACAGGCACGAGAGACCGGCACTCACCTACCACTCCATTGGGATGCAGCGACCCTACCGGATCGAGTGGTCATGCAAGTTGTTTGTCTACTATGGGGATGAACTACTCAAGGTGCACCGTACTCCTGCCGCGAGGAGCTACCGACGTCATGCTGAGCAGGATGTCAGTTGGGAGACCATCACATTTTGGAGTCACACTTACCGCTACCAGCTTCAGAACTCGCTGCACGCTTACACTCCCCAGCGTCCAAGCGGCACTGGCAACTTCGTCACCAGGTACGTGGAGGGGCCACCCTTCCACAGACTCACCATACAGTTGATGATGTGGAGCGCCTCAGCATTCGCCGCCACAAGGCTCAACAAGAAATTCAAGATGTCCGTGATCTTGCAGCACACTATGAAAGGCAAGTGAGGAGGTACCGTCAGATCACCGACGAGGACCCATATGGGTATGCCTCAGACACCACAACTTGGATCCTGGACTCTCCTAACCGCCGTGTCGGCCGAGGCGATACTAACTCAATGGACCAGTCTTCAGACAAGGAGCCAGATTCAGAGGAGCCTTCTATGTCGCAGCAGCCTGCCAACTCTCCTTCGCATGGCAACGAGTCTCATGGCAACAACTCAGGATATGATGGAGATGATGATGAAGACTCAGATGAGGAGGAGGATCCCGAGGAGAAAGAGTAGACTCCGAGCTGCCCTACGACTCAAGATTAAGACATTTACCCATGAGTTGTAATAAGAGTGATGTAGTGACGATCTATGTAATCTTGAGTTGTATGATTTTGCTTTGAGAACTTGATTATCCATGTTTGAGTTTGCTTACTGAAATGACCTTAATTTCTCATATTCCTTATTGATGCATATAGTGGGAAATTCGTATAGAATAGTTTCTCTCTTATATTCTTATTCTAAAGCAACACCCCAACCTCAGATGGCAGGAAGAGGAAGAGGACGTGGACGTGGTGTGCCAACCAATCAAGACAATGAAGTCCCGCTACCTCAATGGAATGGAAGGGGTGCCCGTGGAGCACCAGCTGCAAATCAAATGCAGCATATGATGGCTATGCAGCATCAAATGATGCAAAACTTTACACAAATTGTGAACAACATGCAACAGGCCCAGCAAGCACCACCACCCCCTCGACCACCACCACCTCCAAGATTTTGCTTAAGAGATTTCATGAACACTCAACCTCCACGCTTTTTTAATGCCGTTGAACCTATGGATGCGGACGACTGGATCAATACAGTTGAAAGTAAACTAAGGATTGTCCAATGCGAAGGAAGGGAAAGGGTGTTATTGGCATCACACCAACTCCATGGACCTGCAGCTGATTGGTGGACCACTTTTACTGTAGCCCATGGCAACCCAGACAACATCACCTGGGAGGAGTTCAGAAAAAACTTCTGCAATCATCACGTGCCTGAAGGAGAAATTCAAGCCAAGCGTTTGGAGTTCCTAGCACTGAAGCAAGGGAACATGAACATACGGGGGTATTTGAACAAGTTTACACAACTATCTCGGTATGCACCTGGAGATGTTGACATTGATGCTAAGAAACAATTCTGTTTCAAGGAGGGATTGGACAAAGAAATACAGTTGATGATGTCTTCCAGTGACTATGCTAGTTTCCAATATCTGGTGGACAAAGCTTTTACGGTGGAAAGAAATAAGAAGGAATGCAAAGGAGAAGACCGCAAAAGGAAGATGATGATGGGGCAATCTTCAAGCAACAATCATCCTCGCTTCAACCCACAGCAATCGGGACACATGAGTCATCCCATGGGCAATAATCAAGGTCAGCGGTACGCCAACAACTCTTCATTCAGACCTCAAGCTAAGTACCAGCAGATGCAACCGCAACACTCTCAAATGTATCAACAGCGTCCTATGTCTTCAAATCCTTAACCAACTGGGCAACCATAGCAGAATCAACAAAGAAACAAGGCTCAAGACACCAGTGCTCGGGGAGCTTGCTACATATGTGGTGACAAGAGACACTACTCCAACAACTGACCGAAGAAGCCATTGCAGCAGAACCAGTCCAGAGGAAGGGTCAATCATGTTGTTTTGGAGGAAGCCCAAGACGCATCAGATGTGGTGATCGGTACGTTCCCTGCTGATTCCTGTCCTTCTACAGTATTGTTTGACTCTAGTGCAACAAATTCATTCATAGCAAAAGAATTCATAAGAAGACATGGAATGACTGTTACATTAATGACTCAAGTATTAGCAGTCAACTCTCCTGGAGGAGAGATACTGACAAGGCAAGTATGCCCTAATGTAAGCATAAGTATTAGGGGGGTAGCATTCTCAGCAAACCTTATAGTGTTGGAGTCACAAGGAATAGACATTATTCTCGGAATGGATTGGTTAACCAACTACAAAGGAGTGATCCACTGTGCCACCAGAACAATATGCTTAACTCATACAGATGGCACAAGCGTGGAGTTTCGTCCTTATCAAGCACCAGTTCAAAAAATATGACTCAATCAAGTTGAAGGAGTACAAGAGATCAAAGTTGTTTGTGATTTTCTTGATGTGTTTCCTGAGGAACTACCGGGTATGCCCCCTGACAGAGAAATTGAATTCATCATTGAATTAGTGACTGGTACAGCACCAATTTACAAGCGACCATACAGGATGGATGCTAAACAATTGGTAGAATTGAAGGATCATATGAATGAGTTGTTAGCAAAAGGATCCATTCGTCCTAGTTCCTCACCGTGGGGAGCTCCAGTGATATTTGTGCCCAAGAAAGATGGCACAAAGAGGTTGTGTGTGGATTATCGCACACTCAATACAGTAACTATCAAGAACAAGTATCCTTTACCAAGTATTGAGGATTTGTTTGACAAGTTGAGAGGTGCTTGTGTGTTCTCAAAGATTTATCTGCCTTCAGGGTATCACCAATTGAAGATACGACCCTCGGACATACCCAAGACGACATTTGTTTCGAGATATGGATTATATGAGTATACAGTCATGTCTTTTGGCTTGACTAACGCCCAAACTTACTTCATGTACCTTATGAATATGGTGTTTATGGAATATCTGGATAAGTTTGTCGTGGTGTTTATTGATGACATTTTGATATTCTCCAAAAGTGAAGAGGAACATGAAGAGCACCTAAGACTGGCCTTACAAAAACTTCGTGAACATCAGTTGTATGCAAAGCTAAGTAAATGTGAGTTCTGGTTGAAGGAAGTGGTATTTCTGGGACATGACATATCACAAGGAGGAATAGCAGTAGACCCTAGTAAAGTGAAAAATGTTCTGAATTGGAAAACACCAGAAAATGTTGGGGAAATCAGGAGTTTCTTGGGTATGGTTGGCTATTATCTCCGGTTCAATCGAAGGATTCTCAAAAATATCTCGTCCGTTAACAAATTTACTTGAGAAGGGAGCTGTATACAAGTAGAGACCAGAGTGTGAAGCCAGTTTTATAGAGCTAAAGAAAAGGTTGACTACTGCTCCAGTGTTGATTATGCCTGATATGCAGAAATAATTTGCAGTCTACTGTGATGCATCCGGACAAGGACTGGGATTTGTGTTAATGCAAGAGGGACATGTAGTAGCTTATGCTTCACGTCAACTCAGAAAGCATGAAAGAAATTACCCTACTCATGACTTGGAGTTAGCAGCTGTAGTGCATGCATTGAAATTATGGAGGCATTATCTAATAGGAAAAAGAGTTGAAATTTATACGGATCACAAGAGTTTGAAGTATATCTTCACCCAACCAGATCTAAATCTCAGACAACGTTGATGGTTGGAACTTATCAATGACTTTGATGTCAGAATCAACTATCATCCTGAAAAAGCTAATGTGGTCGCAGATGCGCCAAGCAGATCGACTCAATGCAATAGCTTGGCACTGCAGGGTCAACAACCGCAGTTATGCGAGGAATTCGCAAGGCTAAACCTTAGTATCGTTACTAATACTAAGTTAGTATCTATGGAAGTAGATTCTACTTTGGAGAAAGATATTTGTGAAGGGCAAAAGAATGATAAGTGGATTCAGAAGATTAAGCAACTAATGAAAGAAGGAAAAGCACCAGACTTTAAAGAAGATGAACAGGGAACTTTATGGCTAGGGAAGAAAATATGTGTACCTGATATCAAGGAGATTAGAGAGCTGATATTGAGAGAAGCCCATGGTTCATCATATTCTATCCATCCGGGGAGCACAAAGATGTATCAAGATCTAAAGGATTGATATTGGTGGCATGGAATGAAATGTGATGTGGCGGAGTATGTAGCATTGTGTGACACATGTCAGAAGGTCAAAGCAGAACATCAAAGACCAGCAGGGTTACTTCAACCAATTAAAATTCCTGAATGGAAATGGGAAGAAATAAGTATGGACTTTATTGTGGGATTGCCAAGAACTTAGTCAGGATACGACTCTATATGGGTCATAGTGGACCATTTGACCAAAGTGGCTCACTTTATCCCAGTAAAAGAAAGCTATTCTGGTTCGAGATTTGCAGAACTATATATGGCAAAAATTGTATGCCTGCATGGAGTGCCGAAGAAAATAATATCGGATAGGGGTAGTCAGTTCACTTCCAGATTTTGGCAAAAGTTGCATGAGTCTATGGATACCCGACTGAATTTCAGCTCGTCATATCATTCGCAAACTGACGGTCAAACAGAGCGCACTTATCAAATTCTTGAAGACATGTTGAGAGCGTGTGCTTTGAAAAACAGTAGGAGTTGGGATAAAAACCTACCATATGTCGAGTTCTCCTATAACAATAGTTATCAACCCAATTTGAAGATGCCTCCGTTTGAAGCTTTGTATGGATGGAAGTGCAGAACACCATTGTTTTGGAATCAAACTAGGGAAAGCCAAGTATTTGGGACTGAAGTGTTAAGAGAAGCTGAGAGACAAGTACAAGAAATCCGAAAGAATTTGAAGATGGCTCAGTCAAGGCCGAAGATTTACGCAGATACTCGACGACGTGATCTGTCATTTGAAATTGGTGATTTTGTGTATCTCAAGGTGTCACCCGTGGGAGGGTTTAGACGATTCAAGGTGAAGGGCAAATTATCACCCAGATACATTGGTACTTTCAAGGTATTGGAGAAAAGAGGAGAAGTAGCCTATTGGCTCGAGTTACCATCTCACTTGTCGGATGTGCATGATGTATTCCACGTGTCGCAATTGAAGAAATGCTTAAGAGTACCTGAAGAACAGTTGCCATTGGAAGCAGTAGATGTGCAAGAGGACTTGACCTATGCAGAACAACCTGTTAAGATTCTCAAGACGTCAGAACGAGTTATGAGGAATAAAGTTACCCGTATGTGCAAAGTTCAGTAGAAACATCACTCAGAAGAAGAGGCGACATGGGAAAGAGAAGAAGAACTCAAGGCGGAGTTTCCCAGTCTATTTTCTTAGGACGTCCAAATCTCGAGGGCGAGATTTCTTTTTAGGGGGGTAGAATTGTAACACCCACTATTTTTAGAGAGAATTTTTTTTTTGTAAAATGAACTTTTCAAAAGATAAAAAACATTTTTTGGTAATAAAATTCATATAAGGCAAGTTGCATCATGTTTGAATGATTGTGTGAATTTTTGAAAATTTAAATTCGCTAGAAACTCAGTTTACAAATTCAAAACATAAAAGAGAAGAAAAAGAAAACAAAAAAGAAAAAGAAAAAGAAAAGAAAAACGAAAACCAGTCCCTGGGCCGAATCTTCCCAGCGGCCCACTTCCCTCCCATTCCCGCGCGCCAGCCCACTTCCCCCGCACCCCCTCTCCCCCCCTCGCTGACAGGCCGGCCCCGCCTGTCAGGGCTTCCTTCCACCTCCCGCCGCACCCGCGCCGTAACGCACGAGCGTTACACCCACCACCCACTCATTTTCCCCCTTTCAATGTCGGCCGTTTCACCGTAATCAATCACCTAGTCGTGCCCATCATGACCGCCGCCCGTTACTCATCCGATCTCTGTAAAAGCTCGGCCACCCCCCTCGGATTTCACTGCCCGATGCCCCAAACCCTAGCTCCGACAAGACTCCATAATGGCGCCGATGTTCCCATCAATTCACTTACATTCTCACCTCAAAACCTTGCCTAACACCTTTGTCGTGTCCCCAGGAGACCGCAGGTCATCTTTGTCGGGAGTTATCGCCTCTGCGTCACCGACTTCATTGGGCGCCGAGGAGCTCCGCCGCACAACGCCATCGCCGACCACCTTCCGACCCTTCTCTGGCCGTGCGACGACCTTCAATGAGTTCCCCTAGTACCCCTCTACATTTTGCGCTAGCTAGTTGTGCCCCGTGGCCATTGTAGCATGTTTTCGGTCATCGCCGGCGAGCCCGCAACCGCGCGTGCGTCGCTGCCGCTGCACACCGCCCCCCTGTGCTGCCGCGCCTGACATTCGGGTGACGTGGCCCCCTATCGTCCGTCCATTTTAAACTTGCGACCGAGATTAGAACACCCCGTACCCCTTCAGTTATTTAAATCGGGGCCATCCATTTTAAATCCAACAGCCCACGTTCAAACCACTTTTCCCGCCGCCTGTTTTGCGCCCAAGCCCCTGGAAACTTGCAGGCTACCCCCTGGGTTCCTCCGGAATTCAATTCTAACCCCTAGAAATGTCAAACTAGCCCCTGGACTTTCTGGAAATTAGGAAAATACTGGTTAATTGAATAAAAAGTGTTTTTAAGCCCATGGAGTATTATAAAAAAGCAAAACAACTCTAGAAAATTGTAAAATAATCCCTGGACATACTAAAAATTATTTTTAGCCACTAAAACATTTCTGTTTTTATAGAAAATCCCCCGTTAGTTCTAGAAATTAAATAAAAATCCATAATTTGTATAAAATAATTATAAAAACAGATTTAAATATGTTTTATTTATTTTCATTTCTGTATTATTTTTATTAATTCATTTAAATTGCTGAAATAGTCATAAAAATACTTTTTAAGTATATTTAGTACATAAAAATTGAATTGCACATAAAAATATTAATAAAAATAGTGTAAAAATTGTAAAATTTACATTATTGATTATAAATCTATTTTAAGCATATTTTGAAGGATAAAAATTTCTAGAAAATAATAATAGGTTTCTAATAAATATAAAAATGGTATAAAATTGTTAAAAATATGTTTTACTCAACAAATTTCACCTAACTCTAAATTCTCATTAATTGATATTATGCCTATAAATTAAATTGACCCTACAATCACTTTTGCGTAGGAATTTGCGTTTATTGGAATTGTTTGCATTTTATTATGTTCTTATTGTATGTTATTTTTCGTGCATCGTCGTAATTTAGAGTCGGGGCCAGAACCCACTTTTAACCTGCAAGAGCAACAATTTCCGTCGACCCCGAGGCACAATTTGGAGGCAAGTTCCTTGAGCATCTTGCACCCTTTTTGTTAAGTTTTAGTTAGTTGCATGCTAAATTATAATATAAATCCTATGTTATGTTTTCCTAGATTTTCCACAATATTTCTTGTCAACATGATTTGGGTGTTTTACTATTAAATTAGTTTAAGCTTAGCCATGCTTAATTGAAATATGATCTATTTATCTACAATTTTTCATTTGATGTATTATGATACATGAATTGATGGCTATATAGTAGATAGGAATCTGATAGGGGATTTTGTATGGATTGGTGCATGCGTGCACAATACCTTGGTTTGGGGCTTGACACCTATCGGATTCTAAGGACTAGTTTATGGAAGATGTTGCTAAGCCTTTTAGTATCACCACAGAATTGTATATGGGACAACTTGGTTTAGTAATTTGGTCTCTCCCGATGTAGCATAGGTAATTGATCGTGCGGAGAATGGGCTTTGCCTTGGGATCCGCATGGCTCAAGAGGGGGTTTCTCCTGGCGGAGGGAAAATAGACTCCAGGTGCCGGAGCAGTGAAACCTTAGTGTACCAATTGCAAGTCAGGAGAACTGTCGGAAACACCACGTAGTGATCTCCTGGCCACACACCTACATAAGTGTGTAATGTGGTTAGCTACCACGGGCATCAGGGAGGTTTACCTTAGTCCACCTGGCAACAGGGGATGAAATCACAAACTCTGGGTAAAGGATACACACTCTGCAGAGTCTTGTCAAACTGTCTAGACAGCTGTGCTCACGGACACGAGCGGCATGGAAACCAAATTCATAATTAGCACATGATTACATAATGGATAGTTTGGGTTTGGTCTTACCTGGATTAATTTTGGGATATTGGTTGGGATTGCACCTAGATGTAGGTGCTTAATAAACATTTAAGAGCAGGTTGTAACTGCTATAGTGCTTTATCTATTATTTGCCTTCCTTGTTGTTAACCACACATGTCATAACTTCCCAACTTACGAGTACCGTTGGTACTCAAACTTATTAGTTGCATACTCCCCCCCCCCCCCCCAGTCTACGAAGATGCTGAGGTGGAGAACCAGGACTTATACGGAGATCCCGAAGAGATGTTCTAAGCTGGCGCTCCCCTGTGCAACGCCTGTGTTGGAGCCCTTTGTTATGTTTTTCCGCTGCTTGTGTAATTTTATTTTAGACCTGGAAGGTCATTTATGTAATAAGGTGATGTACTCGAACATGGTATGTTATTTGGTATTTCACTTTCATCTACACTTGTATGAGTTGAACTGATTCTGGCATACATGTGGAAAGCATCTTGTTGTCTTCTTATTACTAGGTGTGACATTATTGCAGTAGATCAAGAACAAGTGATAAAAAGGCTACCGGACCATTGACTTAATCCACAAGGCACCAACCTGAGGATTTTTTTGGCTTCAACATATTTTTGTTGGTTTTGGTTTTGTTATTGCGTCACCCCTTGACTGTAGAAATACTTTTTTTTAGGGGACGAGTGTAGAACTAGCTGATTAGCTTACTATGTTTTTTCTGGATTCGGCTTATATAAGTGTAAAAAGTCAACGATTACTGACTTTTAACATTTTAATTTTAGTTGGCTTTCTAATAGCTTACTTTTGATCTACATTGTCATATGATCTGGATTGCCTGAATGACCTATAATACTTCTTTGTGGTACAAGTACGTCTGTCTCGGCTGCTCATGCATTCTTATCTAAGAGGAACATGATTGGTTTTGTGAATTTTGGCCAGTATCATGACAGAATCATGCTGTGTTCATATGACTGATTTTCTCGTTACCAATGCCTATATCTCTCCCTCTCTCTCTCGTCACGGACATGTATTTCTTCGTTTTGAAAGTTTGTCATAAGTAATTCGACCTGCATACAATGGATAATAATTAAGCATGCCACTATATATCTCCCCACTGTAAAAGGGGACTTAGATTAGTGGTTAAGTACTCTGAGTAACACTACTCAGGTCCTTAGTTTGATCTCCGATGGAAATGAATTTAAGGTTGAATTTCAAAATACTAAATGCAGGTACCCTACAAAGGAAGTCAATGACGCTAGATCTTGTGAAACGATGAACATGTCGTAATATTGGTCTATGAAATCCGGTCCACAGTTGTGTGCTTAGCCATCCAGTTATCATCATCTTATTCTAGACAATAAATTGTGAGTGTCTGCATTTGTATTCGTTTTTAATAATTTGAGCATAACCTCCTTAGAGAGGAAGGTCAGAACTTTACCCATTATCAAAAAAATATCTCCCCATAGGTGCCGGCGGCATTTGAAGGAAAGGTACGTTTTCTGTATTTTAACCTTCCAACAATGGGTAATAATTAAGCATATCATTACCTTCTCATAGCCGCCGGCGGCAACTAATTAAGCATATCACTAGCTTCTCAATATTTTAACCTTCCAATATTTTGTGTTTATTAAGTAAAAATTTAGTATATATGGCTACTAAAACAGCTCAAGGGTGTCAAACCGTGAAGAGGGATCCACGGGATCTGAGTGCAACATTGCTCTTTGCTGTATATTTTTTATAAAAGAAATCAGACTGTTCTGACATATATAGTGTCAATTACACTGGTGAATGCCTGAATTTATTGTCATACCTTTTCTATCTATGCTAATGAAATGCTAGACCATGATAGGCTTAATAAGTTGTTGATGAATAAAGAATAGCTAACCTCGGACTCTACAAATAAAATGTATTGTTCTGCTCGCATGCTCTATTTTATATATACATAGTGTAGGGACGTCTTGCCGACTTTTCCACGTGCTTGAGTAAGCCATTTATCACGGAAGAAGATTCTCTAAAGTTCCTAGCATGTTGTGGGGGCAGGCGTGACTAGGAGTATCCTAACATTAGAAGGCCATATACAGGACACCTTCAATCATAGTCAAGATGGAGAAGAACAATAATGGTGTTAGAAAAGTTGAATAGATGAATAAAAAAGGTATAAATATACAAGAAGATTGATTCTGATCAACTGGAACACAATTGGTCGTGGTCTTTATATTTATAGAGTGGGGATGTCTTCCCCATTAGAGTTGAAGTTTTCTACAAATTGCCTGACAAAATCAGCTATAACTTGATGTCGATCATGGAAACAAAAAACTTCCGGTTTTCAAACCGGAACATTTGGTTTTCTATTGTGGAAATCTATAAAAACAAAAACTCAATTTTATAAATCAGAACTCCCAGTTCTGTAGCTGTGAGCATTTTCGAATCGCTGCAACTGCATTCAGACTCCATATTAGGCATTCCATGTCCGTTTCGATCATTTTGACAAAGGCTTTGTCACGGACACTTTAAATGTGTTGTTTGAAATCATTTGTGAAAACACTTCTTTTTTTTCTTAAGTAAAATTTTCACAACCTACAAACACAGGTGTACATATCAAACTTGTGAAAAATTCTACATTTGCTTTGATTTAGACTATCTTGACCATGTTGACTCCGCTAATTCAGAAATTTAAGTTCCGGAATCTGAAGTTCTTGTTTTCCAAATGTATCAATTTTTGTTGTAAACATACCACGAACGTTTTCCTGGCAAAGCTTGCATCCCAAAAAGTATTCTTCTGAACTAAAATTATGGAAGGACAGTGAGATGAGCAGAACATAGCCATTGTATAACGGATGTAAACTTTATGAAAATAATAATATAGCCAAAATAGTACTCAATCTATATAACAAGGTCTGATGACGCATTACCAAATATCTTAGCTTTCACCAATGCAACCATAATGTCTCATCATGAATATTATGCATATTTTTACCCTTTGGGGCCTCTTTGGTAGCCCAAAAAACCGGAGGAGTTTCAGTCCAATCCCGGGCCTAGAAAACCATGCGACAAAATTTTCCTCGGGTGTACTTGGATGCCAATTTTCCCGGCCCAGTCCATGGGGCAGCTCAGGGTTTTCGTCCCCGACCTCGCGAGGTCGGGAAGTGAAACCCTGCCTCGCTCCTGTCGCCCTCCCGCGCCGCACACCTCCTCCCCCGTCGCTCGCATCCTCCTGCTCCTCGGCCCCGACTTCACACCACCACGCTCGCCTCCCTGTCAGTCGCCTCCCCCCTGAGTTCCCACCGCTCGCTCGCTTGCCTTCGTGCGACTCACCTCCAACCTCGGCACGACTGGCCTCCTCACCATCGCGCTGCAAGACGCCTGCTCCCGAACTGCTGTCCTACCCGCCATTCCACCGTCAGTCGCCTCCTCCGCGCAACAAGCCCCCCTCCGTCCTACCGCAGCACCACGAGGGAGGGACATCACCGGTAAGCTGGGCTTGTCCTGCCACATCGTGGACACCTTTGTCGAGCAGGCTGAGCCAAGCAGCAGCGCCACAGAGAGAACTGGCATGGGAGCAGTAGAAAACCAAGTCAAAACAAGCCCCGTCGCGTCTGACCCGACGATGGCCTCGCGTCACGCCACGCACATTGCCCCATGCCAAACTAGCGCCAGCCGGCCGTGCACGCAGGCAAGCAAATGCACCGGATTTTGCACTTTGGACCCCGTCCTCCGGTCCAGTCTCCATTTCGTCATAGGTGGGAGGCTCTATTGGATGGACGCTTGCGAGCGAGGCAAAAGCACAAGTGGATTCAGCCGATCCCTGAGCCGGCCGGACAAACATCGATCGAGCCACGTAATGGCACGGCCAGTCGGTCAGTTCCTCTTCATGTCCGGGGAGGATGCCGGACACACACATGTCCGCCGGGCCACGCGGTTTCGAGGTAACCTTATGTTCTCCGTATCTGAGTCTCTTTAGTTTAACCCGCAGCATGCTACAGCGCTGCCCTGCCATTTGCAAATGGTTTACCCCACATCTTCCTTACTAATACAATCATTTCATCTGTCCATACTTCGATTAGGTTTCTTCATCTTGAGCGGCGAGCAAGGTGGTTGATTGATCTCAATTTACCTTTGTCGGACTTTATGGTGTCCAATTAAGGTGCAGGCGCATTCTAATTTTCCAGAAATTTTAGTTGAATGCTGCATCGTCATAGTTGAATAATTAAGAATAGATGGACTACTGCATGTATGTAGGATTAGTTGAATGTTGCATCATAGTTGGTTCATGCCATTTGAGTGGTTGATAATTTGATGTTTCTCCAGTCAACATTTTGTTGGATGCCCCATTTTTCTTTCACGCTGTGTTATGACTTTCCCCTGATTGTTCACTTTAAAACATTAGTTTTTATGCCACCCGTTCTGTGTATGCAGTATATAAAGTAGTCAGCAAGCACAAATCCACATCAGCACTACGTTTCTTGAAGCTGTAACAGATGTATCTGTTTTGTTCATATATATCCAAAGTTTAATCAGCATCACTGAAGTAGGTATCAGTCACATCTGTAAAAACGACCGGACTCTGCTAGAATCAGAGCTGTTATCTTCTTTAGAATTTTTATTTCTGGTATGTTTGCATTCTATTTAGCAGGAACTGATAGGGTTGTTTGCACTTTGGAAACTTAGTATTTGTAGTTTGATAAATTTGAGGTGTTTAGAGGCAGTTTATGATTGTTTTGATCTGTATTTGACTATTTTTTGCAGCTGTTGAGAATAAACTGATACTGATCAGGGATCATCCAGATGTTTTTATCATGACAAACTGCCACTGAAAAAATGTTGGAAAGCACCAACATTGCTACTGGAGGACTTTTTTGATGTTGGGCGATTATTTAATTGTTGTAGGATATTTTTGTAATGCCCAAATAGTTTTCATGACATCATAGTAATGATGTCACCGAAATTTGTATGATATTATATTGTTTATGGCTCCTTTTAGAAGTCTTTCAGTATGTTTTTTATGATTTTTTGAGTTATTTAGTACTTTTTTCAGAATTTTAAGAGTTATTTTTTTTATTTTTTTCCGAATATTTTGAGCATTTTTTAATATATACAACTTTTCTGAGTTTGCCCAATTTTTTTCCGATTCTTGAAGACCATTTTTATATCTCGGGATTTCTGTCCCCTTGATTCCCAAATAAACCTAGGGAATATAAACCTCGAGTAGAATTCCTGCCCATGTTCCCAAAGGAAGCCTTTGTGTACACCAAGATATAGATAGTAATAATGCGGCAATCAAGAATTCTTCTTCTTTTATGGGATTTATCTTGATGATCATTTGGCCTTATTTTTCTCATATGGTGCTGGTCATGAACTTGGGCTTTGTTGACGTTCCAGACACCAACCTCGGGAATTTTTAGCTTCAAAATATTCGGTTTGGTTATAATTTTGTTATTGTGTTGCCCCTCGAGTGAAGTAGACGATGTAGCTTCTATGCTTTTACTAGAAGTAGGAGATAGCCGAACCTGATCTCTTTCGTCGTGGTGGACAACATAAGTATCTCGCCTATCTTTGCAAGTATCAATAAGAACTGAATTCTTATCAATATTAATGTAGTCAGCTTCTGAATTGCTGACTTTTGATCTAGATTCCCCTTCCTATCAATCAAGCATATGAGTAACATAATTTGATAGAGATGTCAATGCTAGATGACCCGTCCACTGCTTAATCTGATCAACATCTAGATCTGTTTTTTGTGATGGAACCTTAAGAGGCCTGCGGCTAGAAACTGGTGTCATTTGTAGTCATGAGCCTCTTAAGCGCCCGTCACTTCAGTTGTTTCTCCATTGACATCCTCACAACCATAAATGGTGTAGGGGGCACCACCATGATACTGTAGTGGAAAATTGTTTTTATAGTGTGAGATCCATGCAAGAGACCAATTTGTACGTTATTGTAGGATCGAAGAGCACGTGAAAAGCTACCATAGGGGGGGTGAATGGTAGATTTAAAAATTTTATGGAGCGGAAACAATTAAACCCCAACCCCTTCGGCAGAAAAACGATCTATTAAATAAATCGTGTGTAAGACTAATCTAAACATGTTTCACCATGACAAAAGTTATAGATATAAGAGAGAATCAAGTCACGAAGACAACACTAGGAGAATCACTCAAATCCGTCGAGAAAAACTCAAGTTATGATCGAAGGATCAAACAAAGGTCAATCTGCCCTACCCGAGAAAAAAACAGTTCTGGAACACTGCAAAGAAACTCGTATAGATCATAGACCACAAATCCAATGATGGTGAAATTTTGAAAGATGATAGACAATCAAGTTTTGAAGACAACCCAAAAAGAATCACGTCAATTGGATCTGTAAAACTCGAGTTATGATAAAACCACGGATGAAAGGTAGTGCTGTCCAGAAACTCGACGAGTAAAACTTGTCTGGAACAAGTCGGACGAACAAGGAACAAAAGTTCCTTCAAAATACGAATTTTATTCAATAGAACACAAGAGGAGCAGCCCCAAAGTCGTGCACCACGAGCTCTGGGCTCCCTTGCTTATATAACCAGCTCGAAAGCCATCTCAGCTCAAATCAGGAACCTAATCCTACTCTGTTCACGAATCATAACTTTCCATAGCTGCTTAGCATTATTCTATACGCAGATAGAAGCAATCTCAAGTCTTTCAAACACCTTAGGAACGTATCCCACTTCCTAAACAACTCAAATTTGTGACCCACACGAAATCCTATCATAACCAACTCAAATCTTTCCATATTTGAGTCAAACCAGACTCAACCGCAGCCTGAGTCCATAACCTAGTCAGTTGGACCTTTCCGACCAACTCTTTACGTCCACATCTCTTCATCACGTCTCGGAACCATGTAGCCACGTCCATGCACTCCTTGCACATGTGCAAACATCTTCTAATGACGTCCACGATACCTTCACATGCATTGTTCTTGATTCAATCATGATGTGCAACCTCCTAATCAGCTCAACCACAATTCCTCCTGAATTTGGTTGTTGGAACCTCATCTCCTCCCTGAGACTAGTCCAATGGATCCCATGACCAGCCATGTCTTGAGATCAAGCAACACCTGCACATGAATAAACAACCAATCCATACGAGCCCAAGTCCCCAACTTGACTCAAGTTAGTTTCAAACACAACACCTTACGTGAGAACCTCACATAAGCATGTTGCAAAACCACAGTAACACAATATCATCCATGTCAACCAAAAATGCGCCAAAGACTTAGCAAATGAATACTAAGCAATCTTTACAAAGATGTAAAGCAAGTACGAAACATTGCAAATGAAAAACAGAAGCATTGCGGTCAAGTTCCGGACTTTGCCAGAGCAACCCGGACCTTGAGCCGGAGCTAACAAAAGCTAGTAAAACCTAGCGCCGGAATTTACCAAACCTAGTCGGAACTAGTAAACCCAAAAGCCGGAGCTAGAAAAATCAACTCTGAGCTTAGCAAAAACACGCCAGAGCTAAAAACTAAACTCACCGAAGCTAACTAAAACTAGTCGGATCTTAATAAAAAGGTGTTTTGGTGATATTCAAAACTTTTATCGTCAAAGCAAGTGTATTCACTACAAGCCAATGTATTCAGCACACATAGGTCTTACAATCTCCCCCTTGATGAATGCACTGGCAACACCATTTAAAATCCGAACATTGGCTTATTCACATAAAAGTTTTAAATGCAATTTCTCCCCCTTTGTAAATCAAAAGTAAAATGAGAAGAAAATCCAAAAATTATCCCATATTATCTCCCCCCCCTTTATTATCTCTCCTTATGCACATATTCTATGCACATATTCTCTTTTTCTTCATTTTTATCTCTCCCCCTTTAACAATGTATTCAGCAATTCATGAGCATATAAACAAATTATCTCTCCCCCTTTAGTTGTTATGAGCATATTATAACATATGCATATAAACAAAGCTCATCCAAGTCATACTATCAAGTACCTTACATTATCACATCAATGAAATACATAAAGTAGTGTATGCCATGCTAGAGATCAAATGTGATTTTCCATTTAAGTAAGTCATGATCTTACAAACTTAACTATTTCAAAACCTGAAAGCAAGACACTAGTTGCTGCATTTTATTATTTTTCAAAGCATAAATTTAGATCATATGATATTTGCAAGAGATTATATGCGCATCTGCCTTATTCTAACCAACCAAGCCAAGCCAATATCATTTGACAATCAGAAGCTTAAGGACATGGTTTTAGTCATACACAACTTTCTCCAAGTTCATATCTAAGTGCAATGATAAGCCATCTCAAAAGAAGAAGTGTGATGCATGCATATTCTCTTGATCTTTTCTCAATTTATAGTTGTTCATAAAAACTCAACATCTGAGTTGATTACTTGATTAATTCTTAATGATTAAAAGCACTTGTGAACATGTAACAAGTTCAAAATAGCAAGAAAGTTCGACCATGACCAGTTTTACTGTAAGTAATTATTCCAATTACTAGACATGGAAAGAAGTACAAAATGTATAACACGAGTAATATAGTAAGAACTTTCAGCATGTAAAAGGAATCACAAAGTCATATATGTGTGAAATACTATGCTCATATTATTTTAATTTCAGATTCACACATAGACTTCCCAAGTTTCAAAACTCCCCATCAATTTAAGCCATGATGATGCATAACCCCTATTTCACTACGAATGTAACAAAAACGAGTGAAATCCAAAGGTTTTGTAAAAATGTCAGCCAATTGTTGTTCAGTATCTACATGGTGAAGCACAATGTTTCCTTTTTCAACATTATCTCGGAGAAAGTGATACCTAATGTCAATGTGCTTAGTTCTAGAATGTTGCACAGGGTTAGCAATGCAAATGGCACTAGTGTTATCACAGAATAGTGGAACACTATCTAGATCAACCCCATAGTCCTTAAGAGTTTGAACAATCCATAGAATTTGTGAGCAAGCACTAGCAGTAGCTACATATTCAGATTCGGCTGTGGGTTGTGCAACTGAATTCTGTTTTCTAGAGGACCAAGCAACAAGAGAATTACCAAGAAAATGACAAGCACCGGAATTACTTTTCCTATCAATCCTACAACCCCCAAAATCAGCATCCGGAAAAGCTTTAAAAGTAACGGTTGAGGAAGAAGGAAGAAAAATTCCAAATTCTTGAGTTCTATGTAAGTACATGAGAATGCTTTTGACGGCTTGACGATGTGAAGCACGTGGGGAGGCTTGAAACCGTGCACAAAGACATACGCTGAATTGTATGTCTGGTCTTGATGTCGTGAGGTACAAAAGTGATTCGATCATGCTTCTATATTCTTTTTGATCCACAAGTTCACCATCTTCATCAAGTCCAAGTGTTGTTGCTGTTCCCATTGGTGTCGGAAGAGGCTTGCTTTTGTCCATGTTGAAGCGCATTAGGAGACCTTTAGTATACTTCATTTGATGCACAAAGGTACCCTCCTTTGTTTGCTTGATTTGCAGCCCCAAAAAGTAAGTGAGTTCACCACTCATTTAGAATTCAGAACTTATCCTTGCTGAAAACTTGGACACAGGATCATGAGAAGCACAACCAAAGATAATATCATCCACATACACTTGAACGAATAATGAGTCATTGCCATGCTTAAGCAAAAAAAGAGTTTTATCAACCTTGCCCATGGTAAACCCTTTTTCAAGTAAGAATGTTTTTAACCTATCATACCATGCTCTAGGGGCTTGTTTGAGACCGTACAAGGCTTTGGACAGTTTGTAAACATGATTAGGAAAATCTGGATTTTCAAAAGCTGGTGGTTGCTTGATATAAACCTCCTCATCTATGTAGCCATTAAGAAAATCACTTTTAACATCCATTTGATATAGCTTAAAACCAATAGATGGAGCAAAGGCTAACAAAATTCTTATGGCTTCTAATCTAGCAACGGGAGCAAAAGTTTCATCAAAATGTAGACCTTCAAGTTTCATACAAACCTGCTCACATGCATTATTCTTGATTCAATCATGCTGCTCGACCTCCTGATCAGCTCAACCACAATTCCTCTTGAATTTGGTTGTTGGAACCTCATCTCCTCCCTGAGACTAGTCCAATGGATCCCATCACCAGCCATGTCTTGAACTCAAGCAACACCTGCACATGAATAAACAACCAATCAATACGAGTCCAAGTCCTCGACTTGACTCAAGTTAGTTCCGAACACACCACCTTACGTGAGAACCTCACATAAGCATGTTGCAAAACCATAGTAACATGATATCATCCATGTCAACCAAAAACGCACCAAAGACTTAGCAATCTTTCCAGAGATGTAAAGCAGGTACGAAACATTGCAAATGAAAAACAAAAGCATTGCGGTCAAGTTTCGAACCTTGCCAGAGCAACCCGGACCTTGAGCCGGAGCTAACAAAAGCTAGTAGAACCTAGCACCGTAATTTACCAGAACTAGTCAGAACTAGTAAACCCAAAAGCCGGAGCTAAAAAAATCAACTCTGAGCTTAGCAAAAACACGCCGGAGCTAAAAACTAAACTCACTGGAGCTAACCAAAACTAGTCGGATCTTAATAAAAAGGTGTTTTGGTGATATTCAAAACTTTTATCATCAAAGCAAGTGTATTCACTACAAGCCAATGTATTCAGCACACATAGGTCTTACAGTTATTTATTTTTTGAAACAAAGGGATAATATTATCTCCACAAGTTTACCTCTAAGGCAAATAATGTCTGAGTAAGCCATTTGTTCGATGGCAAGAAACTTAATTATATATCCATGTTATTCCATTACTACCTAGATGATAAGCAACTTTTCTCTCTCATAACTCACCACAATTTTTCCTTTAGGCTCCAGTAGAGACTTACTTCAGCCCGTCTTAGGAAAAGGTGTCACCAAGTTAAACTTGAAGTTCCTAAGGAGATGGCTCCATATTACCTTAATTTGGATGTAGGCAAGAGTATCACTGATACAAGTGTGTCTTCCTCCATCAAACGATGTGAAAGAAAACTTGCCGCCGACTTCATCCTGTAAGACCTATGTGTGCTGAATACATTGAATACACTTGGCTTTGATGATAAAAGTTTTTAATATCACCAAAACACCTTTTTATCAAGGTCCGACTCTAGCTCCGAGCTACAGCAAGGTCGACGATAGGTCCGGCTTGCTTTGGGTAGCTCCGGTTACGTTTGATGCTAGGTCCGACTTCTTGGTAAGGTCCGACCAGCTTTGGTTAGCTCCGGTGAGCTTTATCTTTAGCTCCGGCATATATTTGATAGCTCTGGCATATTTTCGTTAGCTCCGGGATGCTAAGCTTCGACGTACTTTGTCTAGCTCCGGGTTTTGGGTTGACTAGTTCCGACTAGTTTTGATAAGCTCCGGATCCAGGATCTACTAGTTTTGGTAAGCTCCGGCGCTAGGTTCTACTAGCTCTTGTTAGCTCCGGCTCAAGCTCCGGGTTGCTCTGGCAAGGTCCGGAACTTGACCGCAGTGCTTCTGCTTTGCATTTGCAATGTCTCGTACTTGCTTTACTTGATTGGAAAGATTGCTTAGTTTTCATTTGCTAAGTTTTTGGTGCATTTTGGATGATACGGTTGATATCGTTTCTACTGTGGTTTTGCAACATGCTTATGTGAGGTTCTCACGTAAGGTGTTGTGTTCGGAACTAACGTGAGTCAAGTCGAGGACTTGGGCTCGTATAGATTGGTTGTTTATTCATGTGCAGGTGTTGCTTGAGATCAAGTCATGGCTGGTGACGGGATCCATTGGACTAGTCTCAGGAGGAGATGAGGTTCCAACAACCAAGTTCAGGAGGAACTGTGGTTGAGCGGGTCAGGAGGTCGCGCAGGATGATTGAATCAAGGACAGTGCATATGAAGGTCGAAGGAAGGTGTTCGCACGTATGCATGAGGTGCATGACGTGGCAATATGCTTCTAGAGACGGATTATGGAAGGAAGATCTGATCGGAAGGATCAGATCGTATCGGTTGAAGACTTAGGCTGCTAGCTGAGTCGGTTATGGCTCGGTATGGAAATATCGAGTTGGTTATGTTAGGATTTCGTGTGTGTCACAAATTTGAGTTGTTTAGGAATGTGGGATACGTTCCTAAGATGTTTGGAAGTCTTAAGATTGCTTCTATCTGCGTATAGAAGAATCTTGAGCAGTTATGGAAAGTTAGGATTCGTGATCTGAGTAGGATTGGAGTCCAAGTTTTATTGGGTTGGCCTAAGGGCTGGTTATATAAGCAAGGGAAGGCCAAAGCTCGACAGGCACGACTTTGGGGCTGTTCCTCTTGTGTTCTATTGAATAAAATTCATAGTTTGAAGTAACTTTTGTGCCTTGTTCGATCGACTTGTTCCAGACAAGTTTTACTCGTCGAGTTTCTGGACAGCACTACCTTTTGTCGGTGGTTTTATCATAACTCAAGTTTTTCTGATCTAATTGACGTGATTCTTTTTGGGTTGTCTTCACAACTTGATTGTCTATCATCTGTCAAAATTTCACGGTCATTGGATTTGTGTTTTTTGATCTACACGAGTTTCTTTGCAGCACTCCAGAAACTGTTTTTCTCGGGTAGGTCAGATTGACCAGTGTTTGATCTTTTGATCATAACTTGAGTTGTTCTCGACGGATTTGAGTAATTCTTTTTGTGTTGTCTTCGTGACTTGATTCTCTCTGATATATATCACTTTTTCACGGTGAAAAACGTTTAGATTAGTCTCATACACGATTTCTTTAACAGATCGTTTTTCTACTGAAGGGATTAGGGTTTTATTGTTTCCGCTGCGTAAGATTTTTAAATCTACCATTCACCCCCCCCTCTGGTAGCTTTTCACGTGCTCTTCGATCCTACAATTGGTATCAGAGCCACGGTGCTCTAATCTTTGTGATTTGCACGTGTTTTTGACTAATCATCATGGAGAAGTACTCCGTCAAACCTTGTGTGTTTGCTGGTATTGATTTTCAAGTTTGGAAGGCACGCATGGAGGCTTTTATCCAGGCACAAGGCTTTGCAATATGGGAGAAGGTGTATAAGCCTTATGAAGTGCCACCCAATGATCAAGTCACGGCCACTAACCTCCGGGACGTCGACAACAACAACAAAGCCCGAAACTTGATCATCCAAGGACTCACTCAAAGCGACTTTGATCGTGTCGCGCACCTCCGATCAGCATACGACGTTTGGAGAGCTCTCTGTGATTATCATGAAGGCTCCAACACAATCAAGGAGGTAAAACAAGATATGTTCAAGAAAGAATATATGCGTTTTGAGATGCAACCAGGTGAGTCGATCGATGACCTCTTTGCTCGTTTCAATAAAATTCTCAGCAACTTACGTAGTGTCAATGTAAATTTTTCTGATGCTGAGAATGCTAGACAACTTCTTAGTGCATTAGACATGACAATTTGGGAGATGAAAGTAACATCTATTCGTGAATCAACTGTCATGAGTTCTCTTACATTAGATGCACTTTATTCTAAACTAAAAACTCGTGAAATTGACATCCTAGCACGTAAGAACCCAAACAAGTCTATTGCATTTGTCTCACAACGTGATATGTCTAGCTCCGGCCAATCATCATCCTGCAATACTCTTGCTTTATTGTCCTCACTAACCCTGGAGCAGATCGAAGAAATTCCAGAAGAGGAGTTGGCACTCATCTCTACTAGATTCTCAAAAGCATTGCAAAATGTGAGAACTAGAAGGAGAGGAAGCTCCGAACCTCAACGCTGTTTTGAATGTGGTAAAACAGGACACTTTCGTACAGAATGCCCTAACCTTTCAGGTCCGACCACCCGGGAAGAAAAACAAAGCAAGATCCGGACCTCCTCTGGAAATTCCAACAAGAAGAAGAAAGGTACCATAGGACGCAAGATGATCAACAGCTTCATCACCGCGCTTCAAGAGCTCAGTTCAAGTGATGTAGACTTTGAAAGTGATGAAGATAATGATGATCTGGCCAACTTATGCTTCATGGCGGGCAAAGCAAGATCAAGATCAAGTCAGGAGGAAGCAGAACACAACAATGACGATGATGAGGTATGTGGTACCTGCAATGAAATGTGTGATGCTATTTCTCGTGCAACTATTATTGTCAAGAAAAAGGACAAAAATCTTAGGGATAGTGCTGCTAAAATTGAATCACTAGAATCTGAAATTAACTGTTTAAAAACTTTGATTCCTAGTGATGATGCATGTCCCTCATGTGACTTAATCTATGAACAATTGTCCACATTAAGAAGTGCACACTCCTCCACTCTAGATAAACTTGATGAAGAAATTAAAAAGAACAAAGAGCTTGCTGCACTTAATGATAAAAACTTGAAGGATGCTAGCTGTTCTACAATTGACTTGCATTGTTCTGCATGTGAAAATCTTGATAAGAAACTGCAAGATGCTATGAATGAAATTTTTATGTTGTACAATGCTTTACGTTCTCATGAAGTTAAATTTTGTTCCAATTGCAAACTAAAAGGAAAAACTTCATGTGAAAACTGCCTAGACTTGTCCAAGAAACTTGATGACATGAATAGGACACTAGGTCGGTTTTGTAATGGGGATAAGAATCTAAACTTGCTGCTGAATTCTTCCAAGTCTAGCAAAGATAAAACTGGTTTAGGTTTTGATTCTCATGTTCATGCTAAGGCACATCCACCTAAAATTGTAAGGTCATTAGGAAGTGGTTTGATTCAAACAGTTCCTAAACAAAAAGAAGTGGTTTTCAAATCTGCAGGAGTATTGCCTCATTCGGTTTCAAATAAAAATATTGCTTGCTCATCTAGACATGAACACAAAGTTAAATTTCATTGTACCTTCTGTGGTAGAGATGGTCATGTCATAGATTTTTGTTATAGACTAGCTAAACAACAGAAAAAGGAAAGAAAAATTGCTAGATCTTATAACTTTCATGCAACTAGAAAAACACAACCTTCTCTAGTGAGTCAGAAATTTGAGAAGGTAGCTTCCAGACCTTCTGGTAAGAAATCCGCAAAAGCAGCTCCGATAGTTCCGATAGCTCCGAGAGCTACCGGATCTTCTGTTGTTCCCTCTAGAGCTTCAGTTTTTGCCTCCAGACCTTCTGCTTTTACCTCCGGAGCTACCGGTTTTCACTCTAAACAAGTAACAACTTCTAAATCAACTGTTAAGAATAGAAAACCTCAATCTTTGACTCATAAACCTGCTGTTTTATCTCAGCTTTCGCGTGTTTTTCCTGCTGCACGTCGTGTGACTCAGTACTGGATACCTAAATGCCTTTTGACTAACCCCAGTATTGAGTCATCGGCGTATTGTGCTTCTATGTAGGTTACACGCTTGAGGAAGGAGAATATTTGGATTGTGGATTCAGGTTGCTCACGCCACATGACCGGTAACAAAGATTGGTTCTCCTCCCTCACCTATGTGTCACGTGTAGAGAATGTTACTTTTGCCGATAATTCTTCAACTCCTATAATTGCTAAGGGTTCGGTTAGAGTAAATGATCACTACACTTTGAAGGATGTGGCACTTGTCAAAAATTTGAAATATAACTTGCTTTCTGTTTCACAATTGCTAGATGAAAATCTAGAAATTACTTTCAATAAAAACTGCTGCAAAGTTGTAGATTCAAATAGTGAGCTTATTTTTAACATGTCTCGGTTTGGAAGAGTTTTTAAAGCTGATTTTGATATGTCTTCTTCTAAGCATAGGTGTCTAGTTGCTAATGATTCAAAGGACTTATATTTTTGGCATCGTAGACTTGGTCACGTAGGCTTTGATCACCTAACGCGTGTTAGTGCTCTTGATCGCATACGTGGGCTGCCTAAGCTTAAAGGGGACAAAGAAATTGTGTGCTCTTCTTGTAGACATGCTAAGATGGTTGCAGGTTCACATACTCCTCTCACAATGATCATGACAACTGAACCATGTCAATTTTTGCATCTTGACACCGTAGGACCTTCACGTGTTCAATCCTTCGGAGGTAAATGGTATGCTCTTGTTATTGTTGATGATTATTCTAGATATTCTTGGGTGTATTTTATGGCGTCTAAGAATGAAGTCTTTAGTCACTTTAGAACTTTATTTCTTAGATTATCAATTGATCACCCAGGATCATTAAAAGCAATTAGAAGTGATAATGGAACTGAATTTAAAAATCAATTCTTTGATCACTTTTGTGCTGAAAATAGAATAGATCATCAATTTTCTTCACCATATGTACCTCAACAAAACGGTGTTGTAGAAAGAAAGAACAGAACCCTAGTTGAGATGGCTAGGACTATGCTTGATGAATATCAAACCCCTAGGAAATTTTGGGCTGATGCGTTAGCAACAGCTTGTTATGTCTCAAATCGTGTTTTCTTGCGTGCTAATCTAGGTAAAACACCATATGAGCTCCGGTTTGGACATAGGCCTAGTGTTACACACTTTCGGGTCTTTGGTTGCAAATGCTTTGTTAAGAAACATGGTAATCTTGATAAATTTGAACCTAGATCCAATGATGGCATGTTTCTTGGTTATCCATCTCATACTAGAGGCTACCGTGTGCTTTTACTTGACACTAACAAAATTGTGGAGACTTGTGAAGTGTCTTTTGATGAAGCTAGCCCAGTTACTAGCTCCGGTGTTGCAGGACCAGATTCATATTCTCAGGGGGAGGGTATTTTCGAAGATGAAGAAGAGCCGGTGATACTGCCTGGTAGTTCCGAAGTTGACACGTGTCCAGCTCCGGACATTGAACAAGCTCCGGCTGTCACCTCTGCTGGTCCTGATCGTCCACAAATCACAAGCTCATCAATCTACAATGAACCTAATGAAAAAGAAGCTTGTGAGACATCTGTTCCCCTACGTTTTTACAAAGATCATCCCCCACAACAGATGATTGGAAGCTTGCATGAACGAGTCACACGGTCTAGGTTTTGCGATCCAAACTCTCATGCTCATTCTGCTTTTGTTGCTTCTTTTGAACCCAAAGATATATCACACGCACTCACTAATGAATCTTGGATTATTGCCATGCAAGAAGAGTTAGAAAATTTTGAAAGAAATAATGTTTGGAAACTTGTACCTTCACCTCAAGGCCACACTTTAATTGGAACTAAATGGGTATATAAAAATAAACAAAGTGAGGATGGGGTTGTGATTAGGAATAAGGCTAGGTTGGTTGCTCAAGGTTTCACTCAAGTTGAAAGTCTAGATTTTGATGAAACGTTTGCTCCTGTCGCTAGATTAGAAGCCATAAGAATTTTGTTAGCTTTCGCAGCATCTAAAGGTTTTAAGCTATATCAAATGGATGTTAAAAGTGCTTTTCTTAATGGCTACATAGATGAGGAGGTTTATGTCAAACAACCACCAGGTTTTGAAAATCCAGATTTTCCTAATCATGTTTACAAACTGTCCAAAGCCTTATATGGTCTCAAACAAGCCCCTAGAGCATGGTATGATAGGTTAAAAACATTCTTACTTGAAAAGGGGTTTACAATGGGAAAGGTTGATAAAACTCTTTTTGTGCTTAATCATGGCAATGACTCATTATTCGTTCAAGTGTATGTGGATGATATTATCTTTGGTTGTGCTTCTCATGATCTTGTGTCCAAGTTTTCAGCAATGATGAGTTCCGAATTTGAAATGAGTATGATGGGTGAACTCACTTACTTTTTGGGGCTGCAAATCAAGCAAACCAAGGAGGGTACCTTTGTGCATCAAACAAAGTATACCAAAGATCTCCTAAGGCGCTTCAACATGGACAAAAGCAAGCCTCTTCGGACACCAATGGGAACAGCAACAACACTTGAACTTGATGAAGATGGTGAATCCGTGGATCAAAAAGATTATAGAAGTATGATCGGATCACTTTTGTACCTTACGGCATCAAGACCGGACATACAATTCAGCGTATGTCTTTGTGCACGGTTTCAAGCTTCCCCACGTGTTTCACATCGTCAAGCCGTCAAAAGGATTCTCAGGTACTTACATAGAACTCAAGAATTTGGCATTTTTCTTCCTTCTTCCTCAATCGTTTCTTTGAAAGCTTTTTCGGATGCTGATTTTGGGGGTTGTAGGATTGATAGGAAAAGTACTTTCGGTGCTTGTCATTTTCTTGGTAATTCTCTTGTTGCTTGGTCCTCTAGAAAACAAATTTCAGTTGCACAATCCACAGCCGAATCTGAGTATGGAGCTGCTGCTAGTGCTTGTTCACAAATTCTTTGGATTGTTCAAACACTTAAGGACTATGGGGTTGATCTAGATAGTGTTCCACTGTTCTGTGATAACACTAGTGCTATTTGTATTGCCAAAAACCCCGTGAGACATTCTAGAACTAAGCACATTGACATTAGGTATCACTTTCTCCGAGATAACGTTGAAAAAGGAAACATTGTGCTTCACCATGTAGATACCGAACATCAATTGGCTGACATTTTTACAAAACCTTTGGATTTCACTCGTTTTTGTTACATTCGTAGTGAAATAGGGGTTATGCATCCTCATGGCTTAAATTGAGGGGGAGTTTTTTGAAACTTAGGAAGTCTATGTGTGAATCTGAAATTAAAATAATATGAGCATATTATTTCATACATATATGACTTTGTGATTCCTTTTACATGCTGAAAGTTCTTACTACATTACTCGTGTTATACTTTTTGTAGTTTTTGCCATGTCTAGTAATTGGAATAATTACTTACACTAAATCTGGTCATGGTCGAACTTTCTTGCTGTTTTGAACTTGTTGCATGCTCACAAATGCTTTTAATCATTAAGAATTTATCAAGTAATCAACTCACATGTTGAGTTTTTATGAACAAATATAAATTGAGAAAAGATCAAGAGAATATGCATGCATCGCACTTCTTCTTTCGAGATGGCTTGTCATTGCACTTAGATATGAACTTGGAAGAAGTTTTGTATGACTAAAACCATGTCCTTAAGCTTCTGATTGTCAAATGACATAGGCTTGGCTTGGTTGGTTAGAATAAGGCAGATGAGCATATAATCTCTTGCAAATATCATATTATCTAAATTTATGCTTTGAAAAATAATAAGATGCAGCAACAAATGTCATGCTTTCAGGTTTTGAAATAGTTGAGTTTGTGAGATCATGACCTGCTAAAATTGAAAATCACACTTGCTTTCTAGCATGGCTTACACTACATTATGTATCTCATTGATGTGATAGTGTAAGTTACTTGATAGTATGACTTGGGTGAGCTTTGTTTATATGTATATGTTATAATATGCTCATAACAACTAAAGAAGGAGAGATAATTTGTTTATATCTCATAACAATTAAAATTTCTCTTTTACCTTGCTGAATACATTGTCAAAGGGGGAGAGATTAATCACACATTCAAAAAGGAAGAGATAAGCATGAAGAGAAATTGTGCATAAGGAAAGTTAATAAAGGGGGAGAGATAATATGGGATATTTTTTTCCTTCTCATTTTATTTTTTATTTAAACAAAAAGGGGAGAAATTGTTTTCAAAACTTTTATTTGAATAAGCCAATGTTCGGAATTTTAAATGGTGTTGCCAATGCATTCATCAAGGGGGAGATTGTAAGACCTATGTGTGCTGAATACATTGGCTTGTAGTGAATACACTTGGCTTTGATGATAAAAGTTTTTAATATCACCAAAACACCTTTTTATCAAGGTCCGACTCTAGCTCTGAGCTACAGCAAGGTCCGACGATAGGTCCGGCTTGCTTTGGGTAGCTCCGGTTACGTTTGATGCTAGGTCCGACTTCTTGGTAAGGTCCGACCAGCTTTGGTTAGCTCCGGTGAGCTTTATTTTTAGCTCTGGCATATATTTGATAGCTCCAGCATATTTTCGTTAGCTTCGGGATGCTAAGCTTCGACGTACTTTGTCTAGCTCCAGGTTTTGGGTTGACTAGTTCCGACTAGTTTTGATAAGCTCCGGATCCAGGATCTACTAGTTTTGGTAAGCTCCGGCGCTAGGTTCTACTAGCTCTTGTTAGCTCCGGCTCAAGCTCCGGGTTGCTCTGGCAAGGTCCGGAACTTGACCGCAGTGCTTCTGCTTTGCATTTGCAATGTCTCGTACTTGCTTTACTTGATTGGAAAGATTGCTTAGTTTTCATTTGCTAAGTTTTTGGTGCGTTTTGGATGATACGGTTGATATCGTTTCTACTGTGGTTTTGCAACATGCTTATGTGAGGTTCTCACGTAAGGTGTTGTGTTCGGAACTAACGTGAGTCAAGTCGAGGACTTGGGCTCGTATAGATTGGTTGTTTATTCATGTGCAGGTGTTGCTTGAGTTCAAGTCATGGCTGGTGACGGGATCCATTGGACTAGTCTCAGGAGGAGATGAGGTTCCAACAACCAAGTTCAGGAGGAACTGTGGTTGAGCGGGTCAGGAGGTCGCGCAGGATGATTGAATCAAGGACAGTGCATATGAAGGTCGAAGGAAGGTGTTCGCACGTATGCATGAGGTGCATGACGTGGCAATATGCTTCTAGAGACGGATTATGGAAGGAAGATCTGATCGGAAGGATCAGATCGTATCGGTTGAAGACTTAGGCTGCTAGCTGAGTCGGTTATGGCTCGGTATGGAAATATCGAGTTGGTTATGTTAGGATTTCGTGTGTGTCACAAATTTGAGTTGTTTAGGAATGTGGGATACGTTCCTAAGATGTTTGGAAGTCTTAAGATTGCTTCTATCTGCGTATAGAAGAATCTTGAGCAGTTATGGAAAGTTAGGATTCGTGATCTGAGTAGGATTGGAGTCCTAGTTTTATTGGGTTGGCCTAAGGGCTGGTTATATAAGCAAGGGAAGGCCAAAGCTCGACAGGCACGACTTTGGGGCTGTTCCTCTTGTGTTCTATTGAATAAAATTCATAGTTTGAAGTAACTTTTGTGCCTTGTTCGATCGACTTGTTCCAGACAAGTTTTACTCGTCGAGTTTCTGGACAGCACTACCTTTTGTCGGTGGTTTTATCATAACTCAAGTTTTTCTGATCCAATTGACGTGATTCTTTTTGGGTTGTCTTCACAACTTGATTGTCTATCATCTGTCAAAATTTCACGGTCATTGGATTTGTGTTTTTTGATCTACACGAGTTTCTTTGCAGCACTCCAGAAACTGTTTTTCTCGGGTAGGTCAGATTGACCAGTGTTTGATCTTTTGATCATAACATGAGTTGTTCTCGACGGATTTGAGTAATTCTTTTTGTGTTGTCTTCGTGACTTGATTCTCTCTGATATATATATCACTTTTTCACGGTGAAAAACATTTAGATTAGTCTCATACATGATTTCTTTAACAGATCGTTTTTCTACTGAAGGGATTAGGGTTTTATTGTTTCCGCTGCGTAAGATTTTTAAATCTACCATTCACCCCCCCCCCTCTGGTAGCTTTTCACGTGCTCTTCGATCCTACACATCCTCCTCTTTTCTAGGATCGAAATGGTCTGGGTCGTACACATTAGCGTCCTTGTAAATGTAAGATTTTTTTTTTTTGAAAATGAAGGCAGAAGAATTGCCTTTGTATTAAACAGAGAGGGATTACAACCTAAGGGTACAACATCTAACAGGTTACATCAAGCAAAAAGAAACAATCTAAGGATACAACATCCATCAGGTTACATAATACAAAGAGCATTATAATGGACATAACATTACTAATGTGGACAGGAGGTGGCTATTGAATGGGACTGGATGTCCTCCATTGCCAGTTGAGTAACTTGTTGATATGGATGTTCTTTCTGCTAAAAAAAGCACCTGTTACGTTCCTTCCATATTTGCCACCAAAAATAAAATAGATATCCCAACGTTTTGTTCCTTTGAGACTTGGGACAGGAATCTACAATATTTTGCACCCACCCTGCTGCTCCGGTAGAAAATGCATGCAGAAACGCAGTCGGGATTTGCAGCAGTTGAGCCAAGGCATGCCACGAAGCTTCAGTGAACCTGCATTGGGCCAACAGATGATCCGCGGTTTCCGCGAATTCATTACAAAGCTTGCAGGTTACTTGATGAGGCCATTGTTTTTTCGTAAGGTTATCAGCTGTGAGCGCCCTGTTGAGCATTACGAGCCATGCAAAGAATCGACACCGTGGCTGGGTTTTGGCAGCCCAGGGTGATGGTGCCCAGCTGGATGGGGCTCCTCCAGTTAATTGAACATCATAGGCTGAGGCTGGCCTGTATTTTCCGTTTGGAGTCCATCGCCAAATTATGGTGTCAGTCTCTCCTGTTTAGGTGACCTCACTTAGTGCCTGAAATAGAAGAACAAATTCCTCCATTAGCTCTTCGCTCCCCAGGGATTTAATGTTCTTAATCCAGTAAAAATACGACAATTCCTTGTCCATGGTTTGCTTCTTGAGCCGTGCCTGTAAAAACAGGTTAGGCGCAAGATTTTTTTGGAGCTTGCTCGTTAAGCCAACGTCCTTCCCAGAAAGGGGTATTCTTGCCATTGCCGAAAGACATAATGGTGGAAGCAAAGAAAAGTTGTATGTCAATGTGATCGTGATGTTTGAACATCGCCTTCCATGGTTTAGCTTTCAGATCATTACAAAACCAGAGCCCCCTAAGTCGTAGAGTTTGAATGTAAGATATATTGTTGTTGAATATTACAGGGCATGCAATCATGTGTCCTTTCCGGATCTCATACTCGTTGCCTTCTTAGGTTCTTACATTGAAGTTCTTGTGCACCATGCGAAAAAGAAACAATAATTGGAGGGTGCTTTTGTAATGCCTCCTTGATGCATCGATGCAACACGTCCATCTCAAGCACTGAATTGTAGTCTATACAATTACCATACTTGCTAATAGTTCTCTTTTGCTCCTCGATGGCAGTTGTCATCCACCTTGCATCACTCAGAAGGTGTACTCCGGTCCACGAACTGACAGAAGAACTGGTGTGTTTTCCAACAAAGAGTAAGGATATTATCATCCCAATGACCTCTGCTTCGATTGTGGGGCGGCTATTTTTGTACTTTGAATCTATAATGTTCTGCTTCAAATCCTCCTCAATTATGTTGTAGTTCTTACGCAATCTTAATGTTGGAAGTACCGGACAGTCCGGTAGTGAGATCGGACTAGTCCGGTTGCTGTCCAGTAAGGGCAACCGGACTAGTCCGGACCCTGACAGGACTAGTCCGGTGTTGTCCAGTAAGAGTAACCGGACTAGTCCGGACCCTGACCGGACTAGTCTGGCCAGTTCAGTAACTGTCAATTTGAACTCGAAATCGATATATGTTCTAAATGAAAGGACACAACCCACCAAATGTTATGTCCCTGATCGGAAGACACAACATCCTAAGGTTGGGAGGCCCCCTCTTGTGTCTCTTGGTCAAGTATAAGAAGAGAGTCAAGTGTATGATCATAGAATGCCAATAGATACACAAATACAGACTTGAACACTCTTAACCCACTCAAAATCCGATCAACACACCAAGAGAAGAACAATGTGAAATGCCTCTCGTCGTCGTTCTTCTTGCGGTCTCACCTTGTTGGCTCGATGGCCGCATCGTCATACAACAACAAAGATGGTGGAGGAGGTATTAGAACTGTTCTTGTGCTATTTGAGATATAGCACTTGATGTTCATGTTGTATTCAGTTTTCTTCATGTAATTCGAAATGATTTAGTGGCTATTTGATTTTTGGACTCCCTTTTGATTCTAACAATGGTATCAGTGCAGTTTGGACCACTAATCATTTTGAATTGTGTTTTGATCAAAGTTTTTTGCTAGAAGTTTTGAAGGTCTGGACTTGTCCGGTATATGGACTAGACTAGTCCGGTATACAACAATAAAGTGTTTAGGTTTTTTTTGGATCAGGGCATTTTGACGCATTTATCTGATTGAAAACCAATTAAGCACTTTGGATTGAAATACATTGTGAAAATTAAGTTTATTTGGTAAGATGGTAAGATTAAGATTCCCTTTTGGGTATTTCCACATTTTTTGGTTTTTTATATGAAACTTTCTGGGGTTGGCTGAACTAGTCCGGAATAGAACGGACCAAACTCGAAAAGTTCAATAATGAACGGATCAAATGTTTTTGAAACAGTACCGGACTTGACCATCCTTCGGACCAGACTTGTCCGATCATGATTCTGTTTTAAGTTTGGACATGTCCGGCATATGGACTAGACTAGTCCAAAAACCATACTATAAGAGTTCGGACTAGTCCGGCCATGTGCAGACTAGTCCAGGCTATAGATTTTCTTATTTAATTAAGTTTCCGCTATGAATTAAGATTATATTGTCATAGCAATTTGGTCGAGTAACCAAAGTGAAAGATAAATTGCTATGTCAATTTAAGTTGCATGGAATTCTATTGAGTAACCAAAGTAAAAAATAGAATTGTCATGTTTTTAAGTTATATTAATGTCACTATTGGTCGAGTAACCAAATCAAAATGCATTAATGATATTTTCTTTCTAAGAACATAGTAATTTGGTCGAGTAACCAAAGCGAGAGATAAATTACTATGTTGATTTTCAGTTATTCTCAAATGTTGAGTTTTGGTCAAGTAACCAAAGTGAAAGAGAAAACTCATCATTTTCTTATGATTAACATCTATGCATTCTTCTTGATTTTTTATTTTGATATGAAGGTTCCTCCAATGCGAATTCAGCACTGAGTTTAATAGCTTCTATTGATCCACTCAATGGAAGCAATTATGGGAGATGGCGAGAGAAGTTGGAGATTGCTTTAGCAGTCTTTGAAATAGACTTGGCTCCCACTACTCCATATCTGGTTGCACTAGTAGAACGAGAAATAAATAATGATGAAACTCAGGAAGCCTTTGCTGTGAGGACAAAGGAATATACTACTGAGTTATTGGCTTATGACATTGATTGTTATAAGTGGAAGAAATCAAACAGGAAATGTTTGATGGTAATTAAGGGCACTATCACAGAGGCCATTTGGGGAGCAATCCCAGAATGCGACACTGCTGTTGAATACCTCCATAGGATAGAGAATCAATTCACTAGTTCTTCTAAAGCAGCAGCAAGCACTCTTATCAAGAGGCTTGTTACTGAAAAGTATTATGCAAGTGGTGTGCGTGAGCAGATCTTAAGGATGACAAATATGGCTGCAAAGCTTAATCCTATGGATTTGGGGGTTAAAGATGAGTTCATTGTGCATCTCATCATTGCCTCACTTCCTATGAAATTTGAGATTTCTGTCATCAACTACAACTCTCAACCTAAACTATGGAACTGTGACACCCGGTTCCGAAAAATGAACCAAGTGCATTATATGTGTGCCTAGGACATTCAACGCACATACACGAGTGCAATCACAAAATGGATATACAGAAAATTACCACAAAAGGGATTAATTAAGAACTTTTATTACAGAATTCAGAATATCCTCAAATTACAGTTCTAATGATTATTAACGATGAAACCACTAATACTGCAGCAGCAATAGCTAAATATGAGGTAAACGAAATAAGCAACCTAAGCAAAGGGGTAGCACAGCTCCAAGCAACACCACAGGCAAAGCTGGCTGCAGCACACAACCTAGGACTCCTCATTTACGTCGTGATACTCCCAATCCTGACCTGCAACTGTTGTTGGGGGAATTGCAAGGGTGAGTACATGTCGTACTCAACAAGTGTGGGAAAGTATGACATGTAGCATAACAAATGATGACAAGAAATAAGGGCTAGTTGCTGAAAAGCACATTAAAACATTTGAAAAGCATCATATTGTACGTATGTGAAGTAAACCCATCATAAACAATGTAGTCATCATAATACTAGTCCATATTTCATTATCATCATCCATATACCAGATTTCTCATTACCATTAACCATATCCATTGCCATAAACCATAACACCATCCCATAACCAGTACCAAACCATCCCAATCCAAACCCCCTCTAATCATGTAGGTCATCCAGGTGCTCTTATCCGGATGCCCGACTATCATGATAGTTTTTAACACTCTGCAGAGGTTGTACGACTTTACCCACATGTTCATGATTTCATCACCTTTCGGTGACTAAGATCCTCCATTATGCCATGTCACACTTCTATTGGTGTGTGGCCAAGAGATCACAAAATAACCTTTACAAAGGGATACTATTATGTACCGACCCACTGAGGTTTCACCGGTGGCAATGCCTCCAACTGAGCGCATATTCAACCAAGGGCCCCCTCTTGTGCCATTCAGATCCTAGGGATTCCCTCCATATATCCAAACCCAATCTGACTCCACTTCCCTGGTGCGCCAAATGGTCCGCGCAATACTAGCAATACCCTAATTAATCAGCTACGTCGCACCCGTACTTGGCCTCGTGGTCGCACTGTAGTCCTGGCCTATTCTCGCATGAACTGGTCCTTAGATCCAAGGCAAGCAAACCACCATAACATCTAACCCATCCACATACCATGCTTCCGTAGATCACCCATTACCATATCGTATTAACCAGTTCATATTAACCATAATCTCATTAATGCATAATTAACTGGTATAGTTTCTTTCCCATCATTAATACCGAAACAAAGGTAAAAAACCTTCCTGACTCTCTACTATGTATCCCAGGTGACAAGGATGGTTAAACAAAGCTAGTAAACTTCCTATCACAGGAATCCCATCAAAATTACACAAGCATGCAGTTTTGAAAACAAAACATTTGAAAAATAGGTTCAATATGTTAAAGGACACTTGCCTTGCTCCTAAGCTTGGTTAGGATCAAAGACATCAAAATTTTGGTTTTGGAGGTCCTCAGCAGCACCCTCTAGAGCAAAACCTTCTATTCCATGCAAAATACATACAAAACAAACATTACAATTAATAAATTCTCATATATTACTCAACATGCTCTGATATGCATGATTAATGCAATTGTGAGGTAAGACTTGGTAATGAGTTGTTTATAATGTTTACTATCTAGTTCTAATAGTTTTTAACAAGTTTGGAAAAGTGCGGAATCGATTCGAATCAATTTAGAATTAATTTAGAAGAAAACAGACAGCAAGACCGGACTAGCCCGCTTTGGACCGGACTAGTCCGCCCTTCGCAGAACCAGCAAAATAGTGTTTTCTTGATCTGTGAGATTTAGGATAAAACTCTCGTGGAAAAGAGGGAGTAGGGGTGTAACACATGTTTAGAGGTCCAAAGGTCGAGAATATAAGAAGAAACTTGAATCTTGATGATCTAGGGTTTGGTGATGAAGAGTTGATGGAGGATTGGTGATGAAGAACTAAAAGTCGATGGAGATTTTGCTTGGTTGATCTCCTTCGAGTTCTCCTCTTCTTTTTGCTGTCGGATCTCCTCTTGATGGCGGCTCCAATGAACTAGGGTTTGGTGTTCTTTCAATTGTGGCAGAGAGGTGAAAAGGTGGGGTGTTATGTTGTTTATATAGGGGTAGAGGTGTAGGGTTTGATGGATTTCGAGTCTAAGATGGGTAGAGGCCGGTTTGGGGTCCCACAAAGGCTCCAAAGAGTTTAGGCACGACTTTCTTGGGCCTACTTAAGGCAAAAACCAAATAACAAGTCATGGAAGAAAAGATTGAATCGGAGTAGGGCATACCAGACAAGTCCGCAATAGACCGTACTAGTCCCATATTGAATAGAGACGAAAACGGACAAGTCTGGCCAAAATTGGACAAGTTTGATGTTAGTCAGAGAGCAAAATGGACAAGGCCAATGGAAAACGGACAAGTTCAGGGACTTAGCAAAATTTTCAAGGTTGGGATGACCGAACTAGTCCGCCATGGACTGAGCAAGTCCAAAAACGATAAAGAGAGAAAAATGGACTAGTCCGCCAAAAAAACGGACATGTCCGAAGAAGGTCAGAGAGAAATCGGACTAGTCTGCACCAAAAATAGACTAGTCCTCACTTCTCAAAACTTTTGAGTGCGGTTTTGCTTTAAATTCATTTTAAACTCATTCCTTTACATGTGGATTAATGTTAAACATGCGTATGAACTTATGAAATGCATGATGCATGAAAATGAGGGTGTTACAAACCTACCCTTCTTAAAATGAATGTCTCCCTTGAGATTCGACAGGGAAGAGAAGAGATAGGGAAATTCCTTATCGAGATTATCTTCTAGCTCCCAAGTTGCTTCCAATTTTGTATGATGCTTGCAGTGCACTTTACACCATCGTATCACCTTGTTCCTTGTGACTCTCTCCTTTTTCTCCAAGATCTCGACCGGTTGCTCAGCATACATTAAATCTGCCTCTAGTTCCAACTCTTCCATTGGCACTTGTTCTTCTGGTACTCTTAAACACTTCTTGAGCTGGGAAACATGAAACACATCATGTACATCTGAAAGATGAGCTGGCATCTCCAACTTATATGCTACTTCTCCTCTTTTGTCTAAAGTCTTGAATGGGCCAATGTATCGGGGTGCTAGCTTGCCTGATATTAAACCTCTTATTACCTCTCAAGGGTGACACTTTGAGGTATATGAAGTCTCCCACTTCAAAGGCTAGGTTTCTTTGCCTGTTATCCAAATAGCCTTTTTGTCTTGATTGAGCAGCCCTCAAATTCTCGCAGATTACTTGGACTTGTTTTTCAGCTTCTTGCAACACATTAGATCCAAATACTTGGTTCTCCCATGTCTCACTCCAGAACAAGGGTGTCCTACACTTCCTTCCATATAGTGCCTCATATGGTGACATCTTCAAACTTGCTTTGTAACTATTATTATACGAGAAATCCGCATATGGCAAGCTTTTGTCCCAACTTCTTCCATGCTTTAAAGCACAAGATCTTAACATGTCCTCTAAAATCTGATTCATTCTCTCGGTTTGTCCATTGGTTCAACGGTGATATGCTGAGCTAAAAATCAACCTTGTTCCCAATGCTTCATGCAATTTCTGCCAAAACCTGGAGGTAAACTGAGAACCTCTATCCGAGACTATTTTCTTCAGGACTCCTTGTCGACACACAATGTGCTCCATGTATAGCTCTGCCAGCTTCGCGGTAATATAGGTGGTCTTGACAGGAACAAAGTGAGCTGACTTGGTTAACCTATCCACAATAACCTAAATTGAGTCATAACTAGACTAGTTCACGATAATCCAACTATGAAGTACATACCAATTTCTTCCCACTTCCATTCTAGAATCTTTAATGGCTGCAATATTCCAGCTGGCCTTTGATGTTCCACCTTCACTCGTTGGCACACATCACACAACACTACATATTCAGCTATATCCTTTTTCTTGTTCACCCACAAATAACATGTCTTCAAGTCCTTGTACATCTTTGTACAACCGGGATGAATTGAGTATGGCGAGTCATGTGCCTCTTTTAATATTGTCTCCTGAATATGCTTCACATTAGGTACAACAATTCTTTTTCCAAGCCATAAGGTACCATGGTCACTCTCATCAAACCTGAATTCTCTTCCCTCTTGTGTCCTTTATTTGATTTCTTGAATTTCCTCATCCTTTGTTTGTGCTTCTCAAATTTCTTGCTCCAAGGTTGGATTTATCTCCATTATTCCCATCTCATTCACAAATCCAAGGTTCAACCATTCAAACTCCTTGCATAACTCGGATGGTAATTCTCGAACTGTGAGCTGATGACTTACTCCTTTTCGACTCAAAGCATCGGCCACTACATTAGCCTTTCCTAGATGTTAATTGATCCCCACATCATAGTCCTTGATGAGATCTAACCACCTTCGTTGCCTCAAATTCAGATCCGTTTGTGTGAAAATATACTTAAGACTCTTATGATCTGTATAAATTTCACACCTATGCCCAAGGATATAGTGTCTCCAAATCTTCAATGATGCGTGTACCACAGCTACAAGTTCCAAATCATGCGTTGGATAATTATACTCATGTTTCTTCAATTGTTTTGATGCATAGGTAACCACTTGACCTTCTTGCATGAGCACACATCCAAGACCTTGTCTCGAGGCATCACAATATATGTCAAAGCTTTTACTTACATCTGGCAAAACCAAAACTGGGGTTGTGGTTAACCTCTTCTTCAACTCCTCAATGCTGTCTTGACACGCTTGAATCCATTGGAAAGCTTTCCCCTTCATTAGAAATTCTATCATTGGCATTGCTATCTTGGAAAAGTCCTTGATAAATCGACGGTAATATCCAGCCATTCAAGGGAAACTCCAGATCTCCTTCACATTCTTTAAGGATTCCCATTTCAACACGTCCCTCACTTTTCTGGGGTCGACCGATACTCCTCCTCCAGAGATGATATATCCTAAAAACAACGCTTCCCTCAACCAGAAGTGGCACTTGTTGAATTTGGCATATAATTGATGCTCCCTCAATTTCTGCAATGTGAGCCTCAAATGTTCCTCATGCTCCTCCTCGCTTCTAGTAGATCATAATGTCATTAATGAACACCACAACAAATTTATCCAAGTACTCCATGAAGAACTTATTCATGAGGTACATAAAGTACGCATGTGCATTTGTCAATCCAAAAGATATCACAGTGTACTCATAAGATCTGTACCGCGTCCGAAAAGTTGTTTTGGGTATGTTCGATGGTCTTATCTTCATTTGGAAGTAACCTGACCTCAGGTCAATCTTGGAGGAAACACAAGCACCCTTCATTTGATTGAATAAATCCTCTATGCGGGGCAAGGTATACTTGTTCTTGACTGTCACCTCGTTGAGAGCTCAGTAGTCCACACACATTCTTTGGGATCCATCCTTCTTGTCCACAAAAAGTACGGGCGCCCCCCAAGGTGAAGAGTTTGGGCGAATAAAACCCTTCTCTAGTTGCTCTTGAATTTGCTTCTTGAGCTCTGCCAACTCCTTAGGAGGCATCCTATATGGTCTCTTAGCTATAGGTGTTGTTTCAGGTATTAACTCAATAACAAATGCTATATCTCGATCAGGTGGCATAACTGGCAATTCATCCAGAAATACATCCAAGAATTCACACACCACTAGAATTTTCTCAATTGTGGCGTCGTCCATGTGATTCAGCTCCAATTGCTTCAGTGCATGTTGAGATGCTTTGAATTCTATGGTGATCCCTTTCTCATTGGTCAACTTCACTGTCTTTGTGGCACATTGAATAATTCCATGGTGCTTCCATAACCAGTCCATACCAAGTATAATGTCCAATCCTTGAGAATCCAAGACAATGAGGTTGGCAAAGAAATCTACCCCCTTATTCTAAGGCTTACTTTTGGACATACTATATTTGTCCTACTCTCTCCTCCAGGAGACTTAATCAATATAGTATATTTCATATGAGAAATAGGCAACTATACATGGCAACATACTTTGATGCAATGAATGAATGCGATGCTCCAGAATCAAATAACATAGTCGCCGAGTTGGAGTTGGCGAGAAACATACCAATCACCACGTCATCCACTTGTTGCATTTCCTCCATCGAGACATGGTTCACATTGCCACGAGCACAATTCTGCTGTCCACGGTTGCCTTGTGGCGCTCCTCCATTCTGTCTTGGGTTCTGTCTTGGGGCATTGTTTCCTTGACAAGGCCTCACTTAGGACATTCAGATGCAAAATGTTCTGCTGCTCCACATGTATAGCACTTCTTAGCTGCAGCAGAATTTGGACAGACTTGATTCCGCACGTTTGCACCAGGAAAATTGGCACGAGGTGCATAAGGCTTTTGAGGCCTAGGTGCTTGCATGATGGGGCGCTGCTGCACAAACTGAGCTAGGCGCGGGGCATAACCGGGGTGATGAGCAGGCGTAGATGGGTTGTAGTATGGCGCACTGGGTGGTGCAAAGCGGGGGCACACATTGCTTCCTTCTGGTTGTCCTTATATGGTGCCTTCCTCTTAATTTCTAGCTCCATCTCACGGACCTTGTTCTCAACCGCATTTGCCTTGTCCACAAGTTTTTGAAAGTTGGCATAATCACAGTTAAGCAATTGCACTTGGATCTCATTGTTAAGGCCCCTCATAAACAAGTATTGTTTATGGCTGTCCTGGCTCACATTCTCAGGCGCATATCTTGAGAGTTGAGTGAATTTATTGAGATATTCACCCATGCTTGATCTCCCTTGCCTCAAGTTTTCAAACTCTTGCCTCTTCAAGATCATAACTCCCTCGGGTACAGAATGAGAACGGAAGCTCTCCTTGAATTAATCCTAAGTAATCCTCTCATGGTTCTCATGAGTGTTGCACAAAGATTCCCACCAATCGGCAGCTGCTCCAACAAGTTGATGAGATGCGAATAGCACCTTCTCCCGATCACGACATTGGACTATTGCAAGTTTCTTCTCCACGGACTTGACCCAATCATTGGCAACCATAGTGTCAGTAGCTTGAGCAAATGTCGGCGGTCTTGTTCTCATGAACTCTCCCAATCGGTTATGAGAAGGTGAAGGTGGCGGTGGAGGCATGTGGGGCTGATTGTTGTTGTTGTCTTGCAGCTGTCCTATAGTCTGTATCATGGTATGCATGAGCTGGTTCTGCATGACCAATAGCTTCTCAAGATTGATAGCTCCCTGGGCAGGTCCTTGTCCATTGTTGTTCTGAGGTGCTCCATTGTTCTCTTCCTCATCATTGCAATCACAAAATGATATACAGAAAATTATCACAAAATAGGATTAATTAAGCACTTTTATTACATAATTTAGAATATCCTCAAATTACAGCTCTAATGATTATTAATTATGAAACCACTAATATTGAAGCAAAAATAACTAAATATGAGCTAAATGAAATAAGCAAGCTAAGCAATGGGGTAGTGCAGCTCCAAGCAACACCACAGACAAAGCTGACGGCAGCACACCGCCTAGGACTCCTCATTTACGTCGTGATACTCTCAATCCTGACCTGCAACTGTTGGTGGGGGAATTGCAAGGGTGGTACATGTCATACTCAGCAAGTGTTGGAAAGTATGAAATGTAGCTTAACAAATGACGACAATAAATAAAAGCTAGTGCTGAAAAGTACATTAAAACATTTGAAAAGCATTATATTGTACGTATGTGAAGTAAACCCATCATAAACCATGTAGTCATCATAATACCATTCCATATTTCGTTATCATCATCCATATACCAGATTTCTCATTACCATTAACCATATTTATTGCCATAAACCATAACACCATCCCATAACCAGTACCAAACCATCCCAATCCAAAACCCCTGTAATCATGTAGGTCATCCAGGTGCTCTTAACCGGGAGCACAACTATCATGATAGTTCTTAACACTCTGTAGAGGATGTACGATTTTACCCATGTGTTCATGATGTAATCACCTTTGGTAACTAAGAACCTCCATTATGTTGTCTCACGCTTCCGTTGGTGTGTGGCCAAGAGATCACAAAATAGCCTTTACAAAGGGATTACTAGTATGTAACGACCCACTAAGGTTTCACTGGTGGCGATGCCTCCAGCTGAGCGCATCTTCAACCAAGGGCCCCCTCTTGTGCCATTCGGATCCCAAGGGGTCCCGCCATAAATCCAAACCCAATCTGACTCCCCTTCCCCGGTGCGCCAAATTGTGCGCGCAATACTAGCAATACCCTAAATAATCAGCTATGTTGCACCCATACTTAGCCTCGTGGTGGCACTGTAGTTCTAGCCTATTCTCGTATGAACCGGTCCTTAGATCCAAGGCAAGCCAACAACTATAACATCCAACCCATCCACATACCATGCTTGCTTAGATCACCCATTACCATATCATATTAACCAGTTCATATTAACAATAATCTCATTAAAGCATAATTAAATGGTATAGTTGTTTTCCCATCCCAATTAATTAACCGAAGCAAAGGTAAAAAGCCCTTCCCGACTCTCTACTATGTATCACAGGTGAAAAGGATGGTTAAACAAAGCTAGTAAACTTCCTATCATAGGAATCCCATCAAATTGACACAAGCATGCAGTTTCGAAAACAGAACATTTGAAAAATAGGTTCAACATGTTCAAGGACACTTGCTTTTCTCCTGAGCATTTTTAGGATCAAAGACTTCAAAATTCTGGTTCTGGAGGCCCTCAGTAGCACCCTCTAGAGCAAAACCTTCTGTTCCTCGCAAAAGACATACAAAGCAAACATTACAATTAATAAGTGCTCATATATTACTCAACATGCCATAATATGCATGAATAATGCAATTGTGAGGTAAGACTTGTTAATAATGTTTACTATCTAGTTATAATTGTTTTTAATAAGTTTGGACAGGTGCGGAATTGATTCGAAACAATTAAGAATTAATTCACCGAAAAACAGACAGCAAGACCGGACTAGTCCGCTTGGGACGGGACTAGTCCGCCCTTCGCAGAACCAGCAAAATAGGGTTTTCTTGATATGCAAGATTTAGGATAAAACTCACGTGGAAAAAAGAGATTAGGGGTGTACCACGTGCTTAGAGGTCCAAAAGTCGAGAATTGAAGAAGAAACATGAATCTTGACGATCTAGGGTTTTGTGATGAAGAGTTGATGGAGCATTGGTGATGAAGAACAAAAAGTCGATGGAGATCTTTCTTGGTTGATCCTCCTTTGAGTTATCCTCTTCTTCTTGTTGCTGGATCTCCTCTTGATGGCGGCTCCCATGAACTAGGGTTTGGTGTTCTTTCAATTGTGGCAATGAGGTGAAAAGGTGAGGTGTTGGGTTGTTTATATCGGGGTGGAGGTGTAGGGTTTGATGGATTTAGAGTCTAAGATGGGTAGAGGCCGGTTTGGAATCCCACATAGGTTCCAAAGAGGTTAGGCACAACATTATTGTGCCTACTTAAGGCTAAAACCCAATAACAAGTCGTGGAGGAAAAGATTGAATCGGAGTTGGGCATACCGGACAGGTATGCAATAGACCAGACTAGTCCGATATTGAAAAGAGACAAAAACGAACAAGCCTGGCCAAAATCAGACAAGTCCTATGTTAGTCAGAGAGAAAAATGGACAAGTCCGACGGAATACGGACAAGTCCGGGGACTTAGCGAAATTTTCAAGGTTGGGATGACTGGACTAGTCCGCAATGGACCGAACAAGTCCTAAAACGGTATAGAGAGAAAAATGGACTAGCCCGCAGAAAAAACAGACATATCCTAGGAAGGTCAGAGAGAAATCGGACTAGTTCGCATAAAAAACGGACTAGTCCGCACTTCTCAGAACTTTAGAGTGTGGTTCTGCATTAAATTCATTTTAAACTCATTCCTTTTTGTGTAGATTAATGTTAAACATGTGTATGAACTTATGCAATGCATGATGCATGAAAATGAGGGTGTTACAGGAACATAGAAAAACCCATGGCTATGTGTGTTCAGAAGGAAGAGAAGATTAAGTCCCTTCATGGTAATGATGCTATTAATTACGTGAAGGGAAAAGGTAAGGCTAAGAAGAATTATTCTTCTTAGCAATCTTTCAAGTATCATGGTTCTTCTCACCATGATAAAGATAAGGGTAAGGCTCCACAAAGCCATCTTTACCATAAGGATGTGAAAGTGGAGAAAAATCAGTACCGCTTTTGTTTAGACAAAGGTCACCATAAGAAGGATTGCATAGGCTGCCTTAAATGGTGTTGCAAAAATGGTAATGATTTTGTGACTTTTGTTGATGAATCCTTGCTTTTAGATTATACACCATCTACTTGGTGGATTGACTCAGGTGCCACTATACACGTTTGAAATTCATTGTAGGGGTTAAATATGAGGAGGACCCTAGAATGATGGGAAATGGCCATTAAAGTTGCTGATGGCCATGAAGTTGGAGTGAAAGCCATTGGAGATTACCCATTAGTGTTAAGAAATGGCTTTGTACTTACACTTCAAGATGTATTATATGTACCCTCTTTAAGTAGAAATCTGATCTCAATATCATGCTTGGATGATAATGGTTATGTTTGCCAGTTTGGCAAAGACAGATGTATAATTAAGTTTGGTTATAAGATTGTTGGTGTGACCGCAAGACAAGGCATGCTATACTTATTATCTATGCATGATGATATTAATGTTGTAAGTGACGTTCAATTTGCCTCACATCGGGGTAAGCGTAAGAGAATCGATTCCGAAATGTGTTTGAAATTATGGCATTGTCGCTTAGGCCATATTTCGAGGGTGAGGATTGAACAATTGATTTCACGATTGATTCTTCCTCATTTTGATTTTTTGGATTTAGAAGAATGCATAGACTGCATTAAAGGAAAATTTGTTATGAAAATTAAGAAAGGTGCCATATGCAGTGTGGGAATTTCAGAATTAATCCATACGGACATTTGTGTTCCATTTCCCGTAGTATCTGTTGATGGTTTTGATTCGTTCATAACATTCACAGATGACTATTGTTGCTATGGCTATATTTATCCGATTAGAGAATGCTCTGAAGCGTTTGATAAATTTAAGATATTTAAGACTGAAGTTGAAAATCAGCACAACACTAAGGTTAAAGTGGTAAGATCCGATCGTGGTGGTGTGTACTACGGCCGTCATACCCCGTATGGCCAAGTTCCTGGACCATTTGATCGGTTCCTACAGGAAAATGCATAGCCGCTCAATATTCCACACCGGACGAGCCTCAGCAAAATGGAGTAGCGGAATGGCGCAACCGTACGCTAGTGGATATGGTTAGATCTATGTTAAGTCAATCAGATTTGCTGGTTAGCTTATGGATGGAGGCATTCAAAACCGCCATTCATGTGCTAAATCGGGTTCCTACTAAGTCGGTGCCTAAAACACCGTTTGAGTTGTGGACAGGAGGTAAGCCCTCATTAAGTTATATGCACATATGGGGCTGTCCTGCCGAGGCAAAAATGTTTAACCCAAACATTGGTAAGTTGGATGCTAACACAATAAGTTGCCATTTTATTGGCTATGCAGAAAAGAGTAAGGGATATCGTTTCTATTGTCTAGAACGATATATTAAGTTTATAGAAACAATGCATGTCGTCTTTTTAGAGGATGACATGATCATGGGGAGTATGGTAAGACAAGAAATTAATCCTGAAGAGAAGAGGATTTATGTACCCACTCCTATGATTCAACATCCATATTTCTCATTACCTACTCCTGTTGAATCATCAGTGCCTATTGGTGAAGATTCAACACCTGTTGTTAGTTCTCCATTGGCAACGGAATTATTAAGAAAGGTTGATTATTCTCAGCCCGTCGTCACTAATAATTAAGAGCAACAACAACCTTAAAATAAGGATAATGTGCAATTAAGAAGATCTCAAAGAGAAAGAAAATCATCATTTTGGACAATTATGAGATCTATATGAGTGAGGCAATTCAAATGGAGGGTGATCCCACCACTTTTGAAGAAGCTATGAGAAATCCTCAATCATCTGAATGGCGTAAAGCCATGGAGGATGAAATGAGGTCTATGTAAGCCAAAAAAGTCTGGGATTTAGTTGACATTCCTAATGGAGCCAAAACAGTAGGCTGTAAATGACTCCAAAGAGAATATTGATAAGTTTAAGGCCAGACTTGTTGGAAAAGGCTTCACTCAAAGAGTAGGGATTGATTATAATGAGACATTTTCACCCGTCTCAAGTAAGAATTCATTCAGAATCATTATGGCATTAGCTACACAATATAATTTAGAATTACATCAGATAGATGTAAAGACGGCGTTTCTTAATGGTGATCTATATTAGAACGTCTATATGACACTACCAAAAGGTTTTGTTGTTAAGTGTAAGGAACATATGAGATGTCACTTAAGAAAGTCCATCTATGGACTTAAACAAGCATCAAGGCAGTGATATCTCAAGTTCGATGACACAATAAGAAAGTTTGGATTTAAAGAAAATGAGGAGGATAATTGCATTTATGCTAAGTTTAAGAGCGGTAAATTTATTTTCCTCGTGCTTTATGTAGATGAATACTACTTACAAGTAGTGATGTCAATCTACTATCAGAAATTAAGAAGTTCTTGTCCTCTAATTTTGATATGAAAGATCTTACTATAGCGTCCTATGTATTAGACATAGAAATTCACCGAGATAGAAATAAGGGGGTATTAGGCTTATCACAAAAGGCATACTTAGGGAATGTACTGAGAAAGTACAACATGCATAAGAGTAAGCCTTCTCCTGCGCCGGTTGTCAAGGGCGATAAGTTTGGAAACTTTCAGTGTCCCAGGAACCAATATGAGATTGTTCAAATGAAATATATGCTTCTGCTGTCGCAAGCCTTATGTATGCTCAAGTCTGTACTTGCCCTGACTTAGATTATATGACCGGAATGCTTGGCATATATCAGGCCAATTCATGAATTAATCACTGGAAGGCAGTTAAGAAAGCTTTAAGATATGTGCAAGGCACAAAAAGCCTCATGTTAACATATAGTAAGTCAGACCCATTTGAATTAGTGGGATATTCAGATTTAGATTTCGCGGGTTCTGTGGATACTAAGAAATTCACGTCAGGCTATATATTCACCCCCGTGAATGGAGCCATTTTGCGGAAAAGCTCCAAACAATCTGTCACTGCATCGTCCACAATGCATGCTGAGTTTGTTGAATGTTATGAGGCCACTAGGCAGGTTGTTTGGCTTAAGAAATTTTTACCCGGTCTTAGAGTGGTCGACAGAATTGAAAAACCATTTAAGTTATACTATGATAATGAGCCCGCAGTATTTTACTCTCACAACAATAAGTCAAGTGGTGTTGCCAAACATATTGACATTAAGTTTTATGTTGTGAAAGATCAAATCCAGGATCATACCATAAGTCTTGAGCATATAAGTATCAAGTGTGTGCTTGCGGATCCGCTAACAAAAAGTCCTCCACCCATCGTGTTCAGTGAACACGTAGCCGACATGGGTTTAAGGGAGAGCCTATGATCATTGGATATCTAGGGGACAAGTAAGAGTAAGGTTTATTTTAAAGTGCGAGATGTATTGTGGTCTTCGAGTCCAACAATACGTAAATAGTTGTTGTGATGCATCGTGCCCTATATGTCAAGCATTAGAAAATGGACACTAAATTTAGTATTAAGTAAGTTGGTAAGTTTCAGATTCGAGTTCAAGAGGGAGAATGTTGGAAGTACCGGACAAGTCCGGTAGTGAGATCAGACTAGTCCGGTTGCTGTCCAGTAAGGGCAACCGGACTAGTCCAGACCCTAATAAGACTAGTCGGTGTTGTCCAGTTAGGTTAATTGGACCAGTACGGACCCTGACCGGACTAGTGCAGTCAGTTCAATAACTGTCAGTTTGTACTCGAAATTGACATGTGTTCTAATTGAAAGGACACAACCCACCGAATGTTATGTCCCTAATCGGAGGACACAACATTCCTAAGGGTCAAAGGCCCCCTCTTGTGTCTCTTGGTCAAGTATAAGAAGAGGGTCAGGTGTATGATTATAGCATGCCAATGCATACACACATACACACTTGAACACTCTTAACCCACTCAGAATCCGATCAACATACCAATAGAAGAACAAGGGGAAACGCCTCTCGTCGTCGTTCTTCTTGCGGCCCTACCTTGTCGGCTCTATGGCCGTATCGTCAAACAACAACAAAGATTGAGGAGAAGGTATTAGAAGTGTTCCTGTGCTATTTGAGAGATAGCACTTGATGTTCATGTTGTATTCAGTTTTCTCCATGTAATTCGAGATGATTTAGTGGCTATTTGATCTTTGGACTCTCTGTCGATTCTAACACTCAACACATCGGCAAACATTTCTGAAAGCTTTTGGCGTGCTATATCTCGCCGACAGTTTGCTAGAGTAGGGGTATGTGGCAACATCATACTAGTTAGCACACACTGTTATTGGTAAGCTCTTGAAATTGTGTGAAGAAACTGCCCAACATCATTCCCCTTACTTCGTTCCCAATAAGGCACCACCCAGAGATCAGTAAGAGTATCTGCCTGAGCTCTTGTTTCAGGTCAATCGTGTCTTGCTGGCCCCATTTCTCGAAACAGTCCTGTAGAAATATGCATGATTAAACTATTTTTCAATAAGGGCAAGTATGATTAAACTGTTTATCATCACCTAATGCGTAGTATAAACACTACTACAAAATGCTTCATCGCAGGCGGTTCTAAACATATTATCACATACGGTTTTAAAACCCGCTAGTAACAAAGAGCTTGTGAAAATGATCGATTAACACAGGCAGTGACATAATCCGCATGTGAAACTACATTTTCACATGCGGTTTTTTAATAAAAAACCGCCTATGAAAATGCATTTTCACAGACGGTCAGTAATAAAAAACCGCCTGTGAAAATGGCTAGTGAAACAAAAAAAAATTCCACATGCGCCGTTGGGAGTCAGAAGAGGCCGTGCCGCCTGGAGGGCGCCGCGTTGCGGGGAGCCGGAAGAGCACCGCCAAGTGCCGAAGGAGGTCGCACCATAGATAGCCGAAGGAGCCGTGCCGCCTAAAGCCCGACGAGGCCGTGCCGCTTGGAGCCGGAGGAGCCGCGCCGTCGAGAGCCCGAGGTAGACCGCACCACCGGGAGCCCGAGGTAGACCGCGCTGGATCCGTGCCCGCGCTCACGCCGACAGGGCGCGCGCTCGCCGGGAGGCGCGCGCTCGCCGGGAGGCACGCCGGAGCCGCACCGCCAGGAGCCCGAGGTAGACTGTGCCAGATCCTCGCCCATGCTCGCGTGGGCAGGGCTCGCGCTCGTCGGGAGGCCGTGCCGGAGCCGCCGAGGTCCGGAGCAACCGAAGTCGCGCCTTAGTCGCGCCTTGAGAGAGGCCGCTGGCAGCCGCGCCGCTTGGAGCCCGAGGTAGACTGTGCCAGATCCGTGCCCGTGCTCACGTCAGCAGGGCTCGCGCTCGTCGGGAGGCCGCACTGGAGCCGCCGAGGCCCGGAGCAACCGAAGTCGCGCCTTAGTCGCGCCTTGAGAGAGGCCGCCAGCAGCTGCGCCTTAGGAGATGCCGCCGGAAGCCGTACCTTGGGAGGCTAACGGAGGATCACGGATTGAACCGTGGCTACTGTTGTTATAGACACATCTATCGTGCGGCTTCTAATCTGAGTCATTGGATCGATAAGCAGCGGACAGCGGAGATACGAAGTCCAAGAGTGATCCGTGGGATGAAGCAGTGGGCCAATGAGGAGCCATCATTATCACAGGCGGTTTTTATGTTACATGATCCTAGCGCAGACTGACAGTTTTGCTACATGATCCTACAGGCTTTGCTCCAATGAATATAACAAAGTGGAACTTCTTCAACATATATTTGGTAAACCTAATGATCCTAGAAGAAGAAAAACAACTACTATTCATAATATTATCTCTGCAAACTACCAGAAGATGAAATGCTACTGATTTCACAGTTTCAGACACACAGAACCAACTACCAATTTATCGTGATATAACCATCCATGACGAAGGGAGTAACTCCTATTCATTTGATCTTGACAGTTTTATCTCTGCAAACTACCAAAAGACGAAATGCTACTGATTTCACAGTTTCAGAGACACAAAACCAACTACCAATTTATCGTGATATAACCATCCACATAAATCTTGCCCCACCGAACCCTAACCAAAGATGCCACCGAACTTGACAGTTTTTCGAATTCCACTGAACCCTAACCTAGGATGCCTACCATTTTCCAATTCCCGAACCCTAACCAAGGATATGCAAGGCAACAGCGAGGGCGGGGAGGGAGGCGGCACGGCGAAGGAAGATGGAAGGTCGAAGGGTTTAGGGTTTACCTTGAAGCTCGGCGGCGACGGCAATGGCTTCGCACGACATACCTGGAAGTGACGAGGGCGAAGCTCGGCGGCACGGCGAAGCTCGGCGACGGCGAAGCTCGGCGGCGTACCTGGAAGTTACGAGGGCGAACACTTGGCGGCAAATGAAATTTGGGCAGCCTAACGGCATCTAAGTGTTTCGCCCGGGTTAGGTTTTTCCAATGCTGCCGAGGGGTATATATAGACTCACATTTTCTCAAGCGGATTTTAAGTACCGACCACCTGAGAAGATTGTTACCTCAGACGTGTTTTACTTACCAACCGCCTGAGAAGATACAATTATCTCAGACGGTTGGTTAGTAACACCCGTCTGAGATAAACATGGGCTGTGAAGATATTTACTTCTTCTTAATTAATATGTGTTCCTTATAATTTGATGAACGCCTACATAAAGACCCCTCACCAACCGCCTATGAAGACGTGTCTACGACCGTGCGCGACCTTTCTTTTCCCCGAGGCACGACCTTTAATGCGCGGTAAACCAACTGCTCCATCTTCCACTTCGTGCGGCCTTAAAGACGCGCTGTCGCTCACAAGCGCATCGCTCACTTTGAATCCTCTTGTTTTCTTCGTCTTCCTCCGCTCCGACGACCCAACACCACTATGGCCGACCTTCCGCCGCCAAGCCCTCCGAGGGAGCCACCTTGTAAGAAACTATGTTGCAGCTCCCCCGAGAAGATCAACATCGAGCAGCGCCTCCTCATGGCGTGAGAGGCGTACAACAATACGTCTCGCGCCATGAGTGCCTTGAGGCTGGGTACCCTTCCAGAGTATACTGGAATGGGTACCATGGGCCACTACCTCTACGCCCTCAAGGGGGTGGCTGATCATCTCGACATTCTGTTCGCGACGATGGCCCAGGTTCTTGGCCCCGAGGGCCGTAGAACGCTGGTGGAGGCGACGGCTAGCAACCTCAGGGTTGCACCGCCGGTGCAGCCGATGCAGCCGGTGCAGCCGGCCCTGTCTCCTGTTGCACCAGTGCCGGAGTCACTACCGGAGGACGAGGAGGAGGGGGAGGAGGAGGAGGAGGAGGAGGAAGAGGAGTAGTTGTAGGATTTAATTAGTTTTTCTTTTTGTTGGTTTTAGTTGCTTCTGTTTTGTAAATATTGTTAATGAATGAAATCTATCTTTTTTCATCTATGTGATTGAATATTACTTGTGTATCTTGTGTGTTGTTGTGTGTTCTTGTGTAAATATTGTGCATCTTGTGTGTTCTTTTGTGAGATGTGTGATTGAATATTGTTAATGAATGAGTATCTTGTGTGTTCTTCAACTGCGTGAATCAATGAATGTGTAGTGTGTTCATCGTTAATTAAAATTTCACGTCTGAGAAGAAGATTATCTCAGGAGGTTGGTAAGTATATTCTCAGACGGTTGGTAAGTACCAACCGCCTGTGAAGATATATACTTCTTCTTAATTAATATTCTTGATTAAATGTGGTCCTTTAAAAAGGCAATAATCCACTTTCTTGTAATTTTATTGATAAGTAAAGGTTACCATTAAATTTCACTTCATAAATCCTTTGATATTTGTCATAACATAAAAAACATACAACAAATGCTATTTTTCATTTTTCTATCTTGATGAATATAATGTTTTTTTCATTTATTTTTTCAGTGGACATTTTTACTCATCATACCAACCTCTATGAATTTTTTCAGATTTTTTTAAATTTTTTTGAATCAATGTGTGTTCATAATTTGATGAGTGCCTCATATGTATATGAGCATTTAGTTAGAATGGTGGATAATTTGAAGTTTGACATGTTGGAATGCTTTTAAAAAAATTAAAAAAAATCATACATGTATAAATTATACAAATATGTTCATACCAACAATTTTGAGTGAAGGAACTTTTTTATGTGATACACAAATGTGAATAATATGTTAGTAGAAATTAATTTGATATTTACCAAAACATTACAATGTCAGCTATACAAGTTTTAAAAATATTTTATTCAGATGGTACAAGTTAATTTTATACAAATGTAGAAGAAAGAATCATCGAATTCGGACACAATTTGCAGAATCTAAACATGTTTGAGTATTTATATTGGAATCTAAATAAAAAAGAAGAAAGGGATAAGGAAACTGAAGAACAGTATCGGGCATTATCTCAGGCGGTTGGTAAGTAATACCCGCCTGAGATAAATTTATTCTCAGGCGGTTGGTAAGTACCAACCGCCTGTGAAAATATTTACTTCTTCTTAATTAATATTATTGATTAAATGTGGTACTTTAAAAAGGCAAAAATCCACTTTCTTGTAATATTATTGATAAGTAAAGGTTACCATTAAATTTCACTTCATAAATCCTTTGATATTGGTCAGAACATAAAAAACATACAACAAATGCTATTTTTCATTTTTCTATCTTGATGAATATAATGCTTTTTTCATTTATTTTTTCAGTGGACATTTTTACTCATCATACCAACCTCTATGAATTTTTTCAGATTTTTTTAAATTTTTTTGAATCAATGTGTGTTCATAATTTGATGAGTGCCTCATATGTATATGAGCATTTAGTTAGAATGGTGGATAATTTGAAGTTTGACATGTTGGAATGCTATTAAAAAAATTAAAAAAATTCATACATGTATAAATTATACAAATATGTTCATACCAACAATTTTGAGTGAAGGAACTTTTTTTTATGAGATACACAAATGTGAATAATATGTGAGTAGATGCTACTTTATCAGTTCTAATGGCTGAATATATTGACTACAAATCAATATCATCTCTCTTAGTGCTTCACACAAGCGACAAAGCGTACAACTTCAATCACAAATCTTGTTTAAACCATTTTCATAGGAATTTGACCTTAATCTTTCAAGCATAGATTTATCAATAATTGAACTTCCTCATCAGACATGTTAATGGTAGTTACAAGTGAAGGGTGTGTCGAAACTAACGAAATCTCAACGGGACTGAAGACAAAAAGATGCTGCATATGAGTAACAATGTCCAGGTTAGACAGCATGAAGCTATGATGGCAGCCTTCAACAACATGAAAAGTGATGCCAACGTTATACTTGCATCAACCAAGACATGTTGCGAGGGTATAACAATTGTTCGAGGCAAGCATAGGTTGTGCTTGCCCCAACAAGTGTTATACCCTCACAACATGCCTTGGTTGATGCAAGCATAACCTTAGCATCACTTTTCACGTTGTTGAATGTTGTCATCATAGCTTCACGCTGTTTAACCAGGACATTGCCACTCATATGCAGGATCTCTTTATCTTCAGTCCAATTAAGATTTCGTTAGCTTTGACACATCCTTCACTTATAACTGTCATTAATATGTGTGATAAGAAAACTTCACTTATTTGATAAATCTATGCTTAAAAGATTAAGGTTAAATCCCTGTGGAAGTGTAAAAACAAGATTTGTGATTGAAGTTGTTCGCTTACTCGCTTGTGTGAAGCACTAAAAAAATAGGTACTGATTTCTAGTCAATATATTTAGGCATTAAAACTGAGAAATGAGCATCTTACTAAGTTTTCAAATGGACGGGAGGGAAAGAAATCCTTCAAATAGATGGGAAAATCTTTCCAAGGATCGTCAAACTTCAAATTTATGCTTTCAACAATCAAAAAGATGAGCCACGGGTGTTACTTGCATCTACAAGAGCTTGTTGTGCAGGGATTAGCTTGACAGGAGCTTAGCAGCATCACAGGTGGTTCTTAAACAATGGCCGCCCGTGGAAATCATGTATTTTCTCAGGCGTTGGTTAATTAAGAACCGCCTGTGATGTTAGCTACATCACAGGCGGTTCTTAATTAATAACCGTCTGAGAAAATACATGATTTCCACGGGCAGTTGTTTCTTAAAATCCGCCTGTGATGTTCTGTCATTATAGGCGGTTATTGTACCATTCGTCATCATAGTCGCATATTTTTACGGACCGCCTGTGTTTGAAAATTTCAAACGCTTGTGAAAATGCTTTTTATAGTAGTGATTTTCTCGTTACCAATGCCTATCTCTCTCTCCCTCTCTCTCGTCACGGACATGTATTGCTTCGTTTTGAAAGTATGTCGTAAGTAATTCGACCTGCATACATTGGATAATAATTGAGCATGCCACTATATATCTCCTCATAGTAAAAGGGGACTTAGCTTAGTGGTTAAGTACTCTGAGTAACACTACTCAGGTGCTTAGTTCGATTTCTGATGGGAGCAAATTTAAGGCTGAATTTCAAAATACTAAATGCAGATACTCTACAAAGGAAGTCAGTGACGCTAGATCTTATGAAACGATGAACATGCCGTAATATTGGTCTATGAAATCCGGTCCACAGTCGTGTGCTTGGCCATCCAATTATCATCACCTTATTCTAGACAATAGGTTATGAGCGTCCGCATTTGTATCCGTTTTTAATAATTTGGACATAACCTCCTTGGAGAGGAAGGTCAGAACTTCACCCATTATAAAAAAATATCATCCCATAGCCGCCGGCGGCATTTGAAGGAAATGTACGTTTTCTATAATTTAACCCTTAAACATTGGGTAATAATTAAGCATATCACTACCTTGTCATAGCCGCTGGCGGCAACTAATTAAGCATATCAATACCTTCTCCATATTTTAACTTTCCAACATTTTCTGTTAATTAAGTAACAATTTAGTATATATCGCTACAATAAAACAGCTCAAGGGTGTCAAAACGTGAAGAGGGATCCACGGGATCTGAGTGCAACATTGCCCTTTGCAGTATATTTTGTATAAAAGAAATCAGACTGTTCTGACATATATAATGTCAGTTACACTAGTGAATGCCTGACTTTATAGTCATACCTTTTCTATTTATGCTAATGAAATACTGGACCATGATAGGCTTAATAAGTTGTTGATGAATACAGAATAGCTAACCTCGGCCTGTACAAATAAAATGTATTGTTCTCCTCGCATGATCTATTTTACATATTCATAGTGTATGGACGTCTTGCTGACTTTTCCACGTGTTTGAGTAAGCCATTTATCACGGACCAAGATTCTCTAAAGTCCCTGGCATGTTGTAAGGGCAGGGGTGACTAGGATTATCCTAACATTAGAAGGCCATATACACAGGACACCTTCAATCATAGTCAAGATGGAGAAGAACAATAATGGGGTTAGAAAAGTTGGATAGATGAATAAAAGAGGTAGAAATATACAAGAAGATTGATTCTGATCAACTTGAACACGATTGGCTGTGGTCTCTATATTTATAGAGTGGGGATGTCTTCCCCATTAGAGTTGAAGTTTTATACAAATTGCCTGACAAAATCAGCTATAACTTGATCTCAATCATGGAAACAAAAAACTTCCGGTTTTCAAACCGGAACATTTGGTTTTCTATTGTGGAAATATATAAAAACAAAAAACTCAATTTTTATGAATCGGAACTTCCAGTTCTGTAGCTGTGAGAATTTTCGAATCATTGCAACTTCATTCCGACTCCATATTAGGCATTCCATGTTCGTTTCCATCATTTTGACAAAGGCTTTGTCACGGACACTTTAAATGTGTTGTTTGAAATCATTTGTGAAAACACTTCTTTGTTTCTTAAGTAAAATTTTCACAAAATACAAAACAGGTGTACATATCAAACTTGTGAAAAATTCTACATTAGCTTTGATTTAGAATCTCCTGAGCATGTTGAGTCCGCTAATTCAGAAATTTAAGTTCCAGAATCCGAAGTTCTGTTTTTCCCAATGTATCAATTTTTATTGTAAACATACCGCGAACATTTTTCTGGCAAAGCTTCCATCACAAAAAGTATTCTTCTGGACTCAAATTATCGAAGCACAGTCATGAGCAAAAACATAGCCATTATAACTGATGTAAATTTTATGAACATAATAATATAGCCAAAATAGTACTCAATCTATATAACAAAGTCTGATTACGCATTACAAAATATCTCAGCTTTTCACCAATGCAACCATAATGTCTGATCATGAATATTATGCATATTTTTACACTTTGGGGCCTCTTTGGTAGCCCAAAAACCCGGAGGGATTCCGGTCCCAATCCCGGGCCTAGAAAATCACGTGCCAAAATTTCCCTCTGGTGTAGTTGGATGCCAATTTTTTCGGCCCAATCCACAGGACAGCTCAGGGTTTTGGTCCCCGGCCTCACGAGGTCGGGAAGCGAAACCCTTCCTCGCTCCCGTCGCCCTCCCACGCCGCACACCTCCTCCCCCCGTTGCTCGCATCCTCCTCCTCCTCGGCCCTGACTTACTGCCACACTCGCCTCCCCGTCGGTCACCTCCCCCTCCTCCCCCCCCCCCCCCCCGACTTCCCGCCGTTCGCTCGCTCGCCTTCGTGCGGCTCCCCTCCACCTCGGAACTGCTGGCCTCCTCACCGTCGTGCTGCAAGCTGCTTCTTTCCGCGCTGCTGACCTAACCGCCATCGCACCGTCAGTTGCCTCCTCCACGCAACAAGCCCCCCCCTCTCCCCCGTCCCGCGACACCACGAGGGAGGGACATCACCGTAAGCTGGGCTTGTCGTGCCGTGCTGTGAGACACCTTTGCCGAGCAGGCTAAGCCAAGAAGCAGCGCTACAGAGAAAACTGGTGTGGGAGCTGTCGAAAACCAAGTTAAAACAAGCCCCGTCCGTCTGACCCGACGATGGCCTCGTGTCTCGCCGTGCACATCGCCTCATGCCAAACTAGCGCCGGTAGGCCGCGCATGTAGGCGAGAAAATGCACCAGATTTTGCGCTTTGGACCCCGTCCTCCGGTCCAGTCTCAATTTTCATCACGGGTGGGAGACTCTATTGGATGGACGCTTGCGAGCGAGGCTGTCGAAGTGTGGAATACGACACTTCCCCCAGGCCCGCTGAGAAGTAGCCCACAGAGGTTCTTTTGTGGTTGAGGGACGCAAGATCCATATCAAGATGGTGACATCAGAGATTTACGTGGTTCGGGCCGCCTGAGCGTAACACCCTACTACACGGGGTTTGTATGATTGTATTGAACGAGTACCTTCGCTAAGGTCCGGCACAATAGCTTGGATCAGAATCCCAGCTTCAGCCTCCCCTCATACTCGTGCGGTGCAACCCTTTTATAGTTCTAAGGACTGATCGTTACAAAGCTGGTCTGGCCCAACATGTGGCCCTGGCATGCTTAATGACCTAATACACTGTTTAAAGAGTATTAAGTACAGTTAATAGTGTAGAACGTGCCTTAATGGCAGCTTTACCACTATTAATGGTACACTGATCGTATGTCATTAATATGGCATTAATGACACATTATCAGACCTTGAAACTGCTTCCTTAACCATCCTTGAATATCTGTAATTGTTATGATCGGCTTGTATTTCCGTTGGTGACTTAGGTCCGGAGGCTCCACACGTGGCAAATCCAGAGCTTTCCCTTGCGGGAGTGTAGGTCCGGGGTTGCTGTACACGTGTCAGTATCGAAGCTCCTCTCTGACGGGGGCTAGGTCCGGGGCTGTTCTACACATGTAGTCGCTGGAGCTTCCCTTGGTTGGGAGTTTTGTTCCGGGCTTATTTTACATGTGTTAACCTGGGAGCCAGCCATGTGAGTAGAGTGGGTCCAGTGCAACGTGGCATGTTGGACCTGCAAGGACCTTTGATCCCGACGGACGAAACTTTCTTGCTTTTGTTGCGGTATCGTGGGGTACCCGGTACGTAGGGTACCGATAGTGGCCCCAGGCCCACCTATGGGAGAAACCCCTTGGGTTAAGTTGTTGTACTAGAGGTGGGGCCATTCTCAATTGCCGCACTTCGATTTTCAAAAGTCCTCTGATGCACCATAGACTGACGGTCCGGGAGTGAACCTTCGACACGTTGCTTGTTATGAATACGACAAATGAGATCTTTGAGTGCGGATCTCACGCAATTGAAGGTCGCCTGTTCACAATACAAAAACCGTATCGGTTCCGCGCGCCGTGTCAGAGCGCCGACTTTGAGTTTCCCGCCGCTCATCATGGCAATGGTTGGCCTTGGGTAAGGACCTCGATCTCTTTGTCGGGGTAGCCCTAGGACCACTCATCATTGACGGGGCAGATTTTTGAAAAGTTCTTTTGATCTCATTGCGGTTTCCATCCAAGCGTCGCAGAGGCTTACTTAAGAAGGAAAGTGCGCATGGGTTTAGGACTCTTTACGCCTTCATTCGTCTTTGCGCTCAGAGCCTCCCAAAACTCCACCTAACATTCCATTATTTGCTCTACTTTGCCGCTATCGAGTTGGGTCTCCCCAAGAGCTGCCTCAAGAGTGATGATGATCTGAAGAAGGTCCAGACCTATATGGGGTGGTCCAGTGACTCCATCAACCATCTAGTCCGCGCCGGCAAGCCCCCGTTCAAGAAGGAGCGCGGCGGCGACATAGTGTACTTCTCAACGTACGCCATAGTGGGGCTGTTCCCACCTTTCTCAACTTTCCTTTTGATGCTGCTGTACTTCTATGGTCTGCAGTTGTACCACCTTGGCCCCCATTCTCTTCTTCTTGTGTCGACATTTGTCCACTTCTGTGAGATGTGGGTGGGTATTCCCCCTTACGTCGAGCTTTTCTGCACCTTCTTCACCATCCACACCACCGGGAAGGGGTCCGAATTTCTTGGCTTCTACTATTTTGTGAAGCGCAAGAAATGCCCCTACAAATACTTGAGGTCGTTTCCTTCCGACAAGTGGGACTACTGGAAGAAAGATTGGATCGTCGTCACGGCAGAGGAGCACGAGAACTTGGAGCTGCCCGAAGGTCTCCCAAATGTTGACACTGATGCATGGAGTGTGGTTCCGGTGCTGTTAGAGGCCTTCAACCCTGCCTTGACCAGGATCTGCAAATGCGTGGAAGGTGGAGTGACCCCCTAGATGGTCTTCTGCAACTTCTTGGTCAACAGGTGGGCTCCGCTGAAGAAGAGGGAGAAGCTTGCGTGGGCCCTCAACAGCGTGATGGATGAAGAACGGATTGAAATTTGTCTGAAATACAACTTGGATGGCGCAGCTTTGGAGCTTCATCTCAAGAAGTTCCAGCATGGAATTGACGTCGAAGGCAACAACTTAACTCCACCGGCGGCTTTCCTCACTCTGAACATGGAGGCGCAGTTCAGCAGGGAGCTCTGGGGGAGCATGCCGGCACTTGACGATCTTGGTGAGGTGGAGAGGCTTCTGACCACATGGTTGGCGATCCCCGGAGCTTTCGAGGGTGGTCCTGTCCCCGCCCCGAGCCGAAGGACTGAAGACGTTGACAAAGGAAAGGGAAAAGAGCCAGCTGAGCCTTCCAGCCGGAAGAGGAAGTTCAAGCACGCTGACGTGAGGTCCGTCAGGCCTGCTCCTTCCATGACAGCTGCTTCTCCCAGGAGGGGGAGGTCTTCTGGAACTACCCCTGCTCCGGTACAAGCGTCTTCAAGAGGCGTCAACTCTGGACAGTCGACTCTGGCTGCAGTGCCAGCTAGAAGCTCCAAGTCCGGGGGTTCTTCCCGACAAAGGGAAACTCTGGCCGAAAGAACTCCGGTGGTTGCGAGTGTTCTTCACCCGAGGTCCGAAGCAGTTGCCTCACCAGCTTTGATGGGCTCTAGCTCCAGGCCTCAGAAGAAGAGGTTCCGAGGCGACTGGGGTAGTAGCAACCCGAGGTAAGCATTGATTGCTCACTCTGAAATGTTAATCTTGCTTTTGGATGTGTCTCTAATCTTCTCTTCCCTTTATTTTTATGGTGTCGAAGAAGGGTCCCGTAGCTCCAACGCCTTTTGCAACGGCTGGGGCTGCACCTGCCAAAGCTCTGGCTTCGATTGTTGAGCCTCCTTGTCAACCTCAGGCGGAAGTCACGGCAGCTCCCACACCAGTTGTCGTGAGCCTGGACTTGGAGTCCTCACCTGAAGCTCCTGAGGTAGCGCCGGACCGCAGGAGGGAAGTTGAAGAGGAGCCCCTAGCAGCAGAGGCTGATGCTCTAACACCAGCGATGCCAGAAGTTCAGGCTTCGGAGCCGGAAGTTGCTGAAGCCCTGACTGTGTGACCACAGGTAGCTGAAGCCCCGACCATTTAGCCGGAGATTGTCGAGGCTCCGACCCTTGTGCCGGAAACGGTTGAAGATCTGGCAGCAGAGTCGGAAGTGGTAGAGGGTCCGGCTGCTGAGCCAGAGAAGGTTGGAGGTCCGACAGCTGTGCTGGAGGTGGTTGAAAGTCTGGCGGCTGTGCCGGAGGTGGTCACTGCAACGGGGCCCGAGCCAGCGACGGTCGAAGCCCCATTTGAAGCTCTAGCTGTTGCTCCAGATGTGGTAGTCCCCGAGGTACCTGGGCCGGAGCCAGAGCAGCTGGCAACAGGTCCTTCAACGTCGGAGCCATCGACTGAAGACCCGGAAGCGGTGCCTTCACTCGCTCCAGAGGCAGAACTTCCCCCTGTGGGTTCTTCTGCTGCCACTGAAGGGATCCAGGAGAGCGGCCCTAGCGCTGCAGGAGTTCAGGGGACCACTATTGTAGAGTGGGACCCAATTTTTGTAACTGAGAACCCTCTCGAGCCTGTAGAAATGATCCCGGCTGGCCCAGAACCTATCCCCCCTTGCGTTGTCCATAGACAACGCCTGCTCAAGCCTTCGGTGGGTCCAGCTAGCCTTTGACCATGAGAGCAAAGCTTTGGAGGAGGAGCACAACACGTTGAGGCGTTGGCGCAACAGACTCCATTTTGAGACCAAGCTTGCTCAAACGAGGCTGGCTGACCAGAAGGAGTTGATAAAAGGGGAGAAGGCCCGGTTAGAGTACTGGGACAAGTTGATGGAGGAGAAGGAGGCCACCATCCGGGCGCTCGATGCTAACTCCAGGTAAATTATGGAGCAAGCCAAAGAGAGACGTTATGGTGCTGACGAGCGTTACGAAAAGATTGCGGAGTTGAATGAAACTCTCATGAAGCATCGAGCGGACCTGGAGGCGAGGGAGGAAAAAAATCTTGGTGCAACAGGAGGATGTGGTGAGGAGGGAAGCAGAGGTCACCCAGAAGTTGACTCTGGGTGAGAAAAATTTGGTGGATCGCAGCAAAAAGTTGGATCTATGGATGGACGAAGAGAGGAAGAAGAACTGGAAGGTCGGTCAAGAGCTCTTGAAAAGGGAGTCTGACATTGACGCTGGGGAGGAGATAGTTAAGGGCTGGGAGAAGGACCTTGCTGAGAGGCGGAACCGCATCCAACTCCGAGAGACAGAGCTAGCCGACTAGGAGAAGCAGGTTGCTGATGTCAAGCAGCAACATGCTAATTTGGCTGAGCGACTTGCCCGTGAAGGTTCAGAGCTTGTGGCCGCCCGTTGGTGTCTGGTGGAGCTTCAGAGCCTGAAGGAGACCGAAGCTATTCAATTGTGGGACTTCCTCAGGTGGTCGAATGATACACTGACACCGCTGGGTTTCAGTCCAGTACGTTCGGACAACTCGGAGCTGGATCTGGATCAAGCGCTGGTGGCCCTCAATGGTGCTGGCGGCAAACTTGATGCAATGGGCGACATCATCGCAGATCAGCTAGAGACGGAGGGGAAAACTATGGCTACAAACGTCGCAGAATATGTGCTGACGTGTTATGTAAGCCGAGATCCCCAATTCCCACTGGACCCGGTGCTCGAAGGTCCCGTTGCTGAAGAGGAAGACGCCGCCAAAACCAGCGTCCAAGAAGTTGCCCACAAAGTAGCTTCATTCTTCTGCAGGTCTTAGGTCTTCTAGTAGCTTGGACTTTTTCTCCTATTGTCCCTTGTAATCTCAATTTTGTAATCTAGTTCTTCTGATTAATGAGATCCTCCTTTTTGCCTTGAATTTCACTTTGTCTTCAATATACTATGTCGTATCTTGTTGGCCCCCTGGTACATGTGTAAAGTTGAGGTGTGTGCATGTACCAAAGGTTATGACAGTATGTTGAAGTCTTCAATTTTGAAGCGTCGAAGACAGGTCCCCTGGAATGGTCAGAGCTTGGTAGCTCCGGCGTCAACATATTAGATATTGACAGCGGACCTATCTTGGGAGATGTCAGAGCATAGTAGCTCCGGCGTCGTCCGCCATCGCTATGAATTTTTGCTTTTCCTGCACATTAAAGGCAAGAAAGAAAGTAAAATTCGACCTCTTGTCTATAAATTTGTTGTGGATTATTGTTCTTATCTGAAGATTAGATATGAAGAAACTCAACATGATAACAAACGTTTTGATAGAATCTTCCTAGATCCACATGCCTTTTTAGTACTCACCCTACTAAGGCCTGCCGGGGTGTAGGTAGTGTGGCGTACTTAGGGTATAGGACCAGGCTAAGTCGATAGCACACTCCGGACCTATGTTGGCTTGGTGTTTAGGCAAGTAGACTATGTGGCATTATTAAGATCCAAAAAGACTATCAATAAGGCTTGTAATGCATGTGAATTACTTAGAACAAAACTCAAAAGATTTGCACAAGTTCATTATAGACAAGCGGGGTAAAAATAATTTGACATATTGAGCCTTGTACAAAAAGTAAATGCACGTGGAGTTTGTTTTCACACAACGATGCTTTTCATTATAGGACCAAATTATAGGGGAGAAAAGGACACACTTAGGGTGCTAGACCCTGCTAAATGTGCTATACATCTTGTGTTAGCCTAGAGCAAGTAGTTACACATTTAGTATTGTGACTGTGTCAAGTGTTACTTGAACTTCCCGGACCCTCCCGGAGGGGTCCAGATATTCTCCTAGAGGACTTGCTCGACTCTGTATAACGACTCTACAACATGCATTGTGTGTAACTACAGACTCACCTCCGTGATTATAAGCATAAAACTTACGGAGGTGCTCAATTTTCCAAGGATTGGGAAGTGGGATCCCATCCTCAGTTGCCAAGCGAACGCAGCCTGCTTGGGATACTTTAATGACTCGGAAAGGACCTCCCATCTGGGGGAAAGTTTGTTCATCCCTTCACGAGTTAGTATCTTCTGGAGCACCAGGTCTCCTTCTACGAGCTGTCGGTCACACACATGCCTTTGATGGTAGCGCCAGAGCGCTTGGCGATAGCGTGCATTCCGAACAGCTGCTTGGCACCTTCCCTCATTCACGAGGTCAAGGTCTTCACGCCGGAGCTGGCACTGCGTGGCTTCGTCGAAGGTCCGAAGCAGGAGGGACCCGAATGTGATCTCCGGAGGAAATACTGCGTTAGCTCCGTACACCAGAAAAAATGGAGTCTCCCCAGTTGACCGATTAGGTGTTGTCCTATTTGCCCATAATGTGGACGGAAGCTCTTCTATCTAGTTAGCTCTGTGCTTTTTCAAGCGCTCATATGTGCATGTCTTGAGTCCTTTTAAGATTTCCGCATTTGCTCTCTCGGCTTGACCATTGCTTGCTGGATGAGCTACTGAAGCGTAGCTAAGTTTAATGCTGAGGTCTTCGCAATACTCTTGGAATGCAGCACTTGTAAATTGTGTTCCATTGTCAATTATGACTTTGTTTGGAACTCCAAATCTACATATAATGGACTTCAAGAACTTGATTACTGATTGTTTGTTGATTGTTACTACTGGAGTCGCTTCCAGCCACTTGGTAAACTTGTCGATGGCGACATATAGGAACCTGTAACCTCCGACGGCTATTGGGAAAGTTCCTAAGATATCCATGCCCCAGACAGCGAATGGCCATGTAGGAGGTATCATTTGTCATGATTGAGCCGGTGTGTGAATCTGTTTTGCATGGAACTGACATGCTTCACATTTCTTCACTAGCTCAACTGCATCCTGGAGTGCTGTAAGCCAGTAAAAGCCATGCCGGAAGGCTTTATCGACCAGCGTACGAGAAGATGCGTGGTTCCCGCACTCGCGTCCATGGATTTTTGCGAGAATATCGCGACCTTCTTCCCTTGCAATGCACCAAATTAGGATGCCATTGGTGCCGCGTCGGTAGAGATCCCCTTCTACCAACGTGTATCTTTTAACCAACCTGACAATCCGGTCAGCGGATACACTGTCTTCAGGAAGGACATTGTCTTTCAAGTAGCTCCGGATCTCCGAGATCCATGCATCAGAGCTAACTTGAGCTTCTGATTCTTGCGTGCTGGGTTGCTCAGAGCTACTAACAGCACCTATGAACCTTGGTGAACGCCATGGTAACAGGGCCACCGGGACCGCCAACTTCGAGGTGCTGGTCTCGCCCCATTCGCTTAGTTCGGCAGGTTGAGCTGTTGGTTTTGACAACCTCCGGACGGAGATTCTGCCAGGAGCCGGAGCTTTGGTTGAGGCTTCCGTCGAGAGTTCTTCAGCTTTGGAGTTATGAACGCGTTGAATATGATGGAGATCCAGGACTTCAAAGTCCTTCTGAAGCCTCGCGACTTCAAGGAGATAAGCAGCTAATTGAGAATTGTTGCAGGAGCATTCACCTTTCACTTGTTTGATGATGAGCTGTGAATCTCCCTCCACCAATAGTTGTTTAACACCATAAGATAGTGCCACCTTGAGTCCATAGATGAGGGCTTCATACTCTGCCATATTGTTGGCTGCCTTGAAATCAAGGTGTACCATATACTTGACCTTCTCCCCGGTCGGAGCTACAAGAAGGATTCCAACTCCGGCCCCCTGCCTCTGCACGGAGCCATCGAAGTAGAGGGTCCAGTGAGGCTCAGTGAATACCGGAACTTTGAGCTCTGGTTTCTACTCACTGTGGCCCCAAGGGTTTGATGGAGAGGGAGTCCACTCCACAACAAAGTCAGCTAAGGCTTGACTTTTAATTGCTTATCTTGACACGAATTCTAGATCAAATTTTGCCAGCTCCGCTGCCCACTTTGCAATATTCGCAGCAGAATTTGGGTTATGCAAAATTGCACGCAGTGGAAAAGAGGTTACCACTGATATTTTGTGGGCATGGAAGTAATGACAAAGCTTTCTTGAGGCGATTAGAACTGCCTAAAGAAGTTTATGAACCTCAATGTATCTTGTCTTGGCATCGTGGAGTACTTTACTGATGAAGTACACTAGGTGCTGGACTGTCTGGACCCTCCCGGAGGGGCCCAGAGCTTCCTCCGCATCTACCCAAACCCTCCCGGAGGGGTCCATACCTTCTCCTGGAATTTCCCGGTCCCTACCAAAGGAACCCAGAGCTTCATCTGGAGTGACCCGAACCCTCCCAGAGGGGTCTGGATTTTCTTGTTCGGTAGCAGTTACTCCTTCGTTTGAAGGAGGTTGATCTTCCAGCATCTCGCCTTGAGGATCTGTGCCTGAGGGTTGGTCCCCAGACTCGCCTACAGGTAGCTCCAGACCCTCCCGGAGGGGTCTAGACCCCTGAATTGGGGATGGCTCCGGTCTTTCCACGACCAGGACCATATTGACAACCTCTGTAGTTGCTCAAATGTAAAGCAGTAAAGGCTCACCAGGGTTCGAAGCTACCAAGATTGGTAGCGTGGTGAGGAGCTGCTTCAGCTCTTGAAACGCCTTTTCCGCTTCTTTAGACCAATGAAATGGTCCGGACTTCCTCAAGAGTTTGAAGAACGGTAGTTGGATTACATGTTGGATTTGGATACTGTTAATGGTGGGTGACACCATCAACGGGAGTTCACCAGCCCCGATCATGTTCCGGGGGCAGTCTGATGCATCGAAAATAATGGGTGTGTCCCCACTTCCGGTGTGGTTCTGCCTTAGCAGCAGGAGCTACCATGGCCATATCCCGCCGCATTGTCTTAAGGATGCGACGAGAGGTGATGTCCCAAGAACCACCATAGATGGTGTTCAGTGTTTTCCGATGTTTGTTGTCAAAGGTGTCTAATGTGTTGTAGACGGCTTTCAAGACCTTTTTAGGGTCCTGGAAACCTAGCTCCTCTTCAGTTGGAGCTTCGTCGACTTTTTGTTTTCCTTCCCTTTGACGGAAAAGAACTTCTTCTCGGCGCTTGTTGTAGTGCTCAGCAAGGTTCTGGACCTCCCGGCACTCTTCCAAGCTGTGTCGATTCGTCTTGTGAATCGGACACCATGCTTTGTCACTGTTGCCATCCTCTGATGAAGGACAAGGTTGCTCCTCGGGGCATGGCCCCCGGCTTCCAGGAGCTGCAGAAGCAGCAGCTGGAGCGCCGACCGCTAGCTTATTTTTGCCGTTGGGCTTCTTCTTCTTGTTACCACTACCGGAGGTAGTGGCTTCAGTTTTGGAGGACTTTTGATTAGCCTCCAGAGCTGGCTTGGAGTGCCTTTCACGGCTCCGCAGCTAGGGTTGGCAACGGGTTGGGTTCGGGTTGGGTGGAGAAAAAACCCACCCGAATAAAAAAACCCTCGGGTGAATTTCTAGACCCGAACCCGCACCCGCGGGTGAAAATTAGCACCCGCACCCGTCGGGTTTCGAGCGGGTTTCGGGTGCCCGTCGGGTTTGCAAAATATTTGTAACAGCATGCTTGACAGACCAGAAATTGTCCATAATTTTTTTTTCAAATATGACACAGACACACAGGAGATATGAATAACCACAAATATTTACAAATCAGGCATGAAAAAGTCATATGAATGATCACAAATGTTCACAAAAGTTCCATAACAAGCATAAGTTCTAGATCAAACTGTATAGAAGTTACAGGTTAGAGGATGAATGAAATGAACAAGAACTTAACAAGAACACTAAGTACCAGATCTTAGGACTTAGGAGACTTACTTTGTACTTCTGTCCTGGCCTCCTGGCGGCGGCTTGCTGGCAGCAGTGGAGTGGGCGGATGGTGGCCAGTGGGGCGAGTGGATGAAAAAGCAGTGGCGAGCATCACTAGGGCGGCGGCGGAGTGTGTAGTCGGGAGGGCGGCAGGTGGTAGCCAAGTAGGGTGTGCAGTAGGGCGGCGGCGCAGGGACCCAAAGGCGGCGGCGCGATGCAGGAACCCGAAGGCGGCAGCGCGGCACGGGGACCCGAACTCCCAAAGGCAGCAGCGCGGCGCTGTGCGGTCGCACGGGGATCTGAAGGCGGCGGCGATTTGGATGGGGAGAGGAAGTCGGGATCGGGACTCACGGGATGGTGATGGCTGCGGGGCTTGGGGGTCGACGGATTAGGTTTTAGTGTCCTCCGTAGGTGGTAGGCTGGGCTGCGCTGCTGTGAAAATGGGCCGAACCAGTTTGGTCTGTATACATTCGGGCGCCCGACGGGCACCCGCTGGTGCAAAATGAAACCCGCACCCGCACCCGCATTATGTCGGGTTGGGTGCAGTCAGACCCGCGGGTGCAAAAGTCCACCCGAACCCGCACCCGACGGGTGCCAAACCCGTCGGGTACCCGCACCTGCGGGTTTTTCTGCCATCCCTATCCGCAGCTCTAGTGCTTTTGTCGGCTAAGCTGAAGAGTTCTGTGACACTGGTAACTTCTTTGATAGCTAGCTTCTCTAACATCTTCTTATCTCGAACACCCTGTTGGCATAGTTCCACCCAACTATTAATGGAGTCAGGTGGAAGACTCATGAACCAGAACCTTGCAGTCCCTATTGAGGCCACAGGGAAGTAATTGGCAATTACAGCCTCGTCACCTCCCGCTGCCAATATGGTAGTTGAGTAAATTTGAAGAAATCCGGCGGGGTTGAATGTCCCATCGAATTTTTCCGGCAAGTGAGGCCAGAACTTCTGTGGCCATCTGACCATACTTAAGTGCATTGCCAGGGCAGAACAACCTCCTCCTACTCCTTGAGGATCAGGGTTGTCCCGAGCCTCTCGCCTTTCGCGAGCACGCTCGTTGTGGACTCGATCGTCCTGTTGCTAGTAACGGTGATCCAGTTTCGACCACAGGCCATGAGTCAGAATCCTGGTGATGGTATGAGTGTGTCGCGCCCCGGGGCGCAGCGAAGTCACCTACTGGGAGACAACACGTCTCCTTTGTTGAGAGGCTTGTGGACCAAGCCGACTGGAAATGGTTCGTCGTGTTGCAGGTGCTCGCCACGACGGAGGAGGACCTTAATTGCTGATGACAGTAGCCGCAGCTACGACCAGATGGTCAACATCAACCCTCTACTGCTCCATAGCACCTTGGGGTGCACCTGGAGGTGGTGGATGTTGCAGAAGAGCTTGCGCAGCAATAAGCGCATGCTCAGGGTTGTTGTTTGCCGATGCGGTGATCGACGCAGATGCCCCATCTTGTTGATTGGCAATGTTTGTCGGTACAGATGGTGCTATAGTGCGTGCCGAAGCATTAGCACCTGCTGGCTGCTGAACATTAAAGGGGTTGCCTCCAACAGGTTGTTTTGCATGATTTCCGTTGGATGATCCAGCAGCTGAATTCACCATCTTGTGATCTTGGGATGATGCTCCCCTACCTGGCGCACCAAATGTCGAAGTGTGGAATATGACACTTCCCCCGGGCACACTGAGAAGCAGCCCGCGGAGGTTCCTTTGTGGTTGAGGGACGCAAGATCAATATCAAGGTGGTGACCCCAGAGATTTACGTGGTTCGGGCCGCCTCAGCGTAACATCCTACTCCACAGGGTTTGCATGATTGTATTGAACGCGTAGCTTCGCTAAAGTCGGGCGCAATAGCTTGGATCTGAATCCTAGCTTAGGCCTCCCCTCATACTCATGCGGTGTAGCCCTTTTATAGTTCTGAGGACTGACCGTTACAAAGCTGGCCTAGCCCAACATGTGGTCCTGGCGTGCTTAATGACCTAATACACTGTTTAAAGAGTATTAAGTACAGTTAATAATGTGGTAACGTGCCTTCATGGCAGTGTTACCACTATTAACGGTACTCTGATCGTGTGTCATTAATATGGCATTAATGACACATTATCAAAACTTGAAACTGCTTCCTTAACCGTCCTTCAATATCTGTAATGGTCATGATCGGCTTGTATTTCCGTTAGTGACGAAGGTCCGGAGGCTCCACACGTGGCAGATCCGGAGCTTTCCCTTGCGGGAGAGTAGGTCAGGGGTTGCTGTACACGTGTCAGTATCGAAACTCCTCTCTGATGGGGGCTAGGTCCAGGGCTGTTGTACACGTGTAGTCGCCGGAGCTTCCCTTGGTTGGGAGTTTTGTTCCTGGCTTATTTTACACGTGTTAACCTGGGAGCCAGCCATGTGAGCAGAGCGGGTCTGGTGCAACGTGGCATGTGGGACTTGCAAGGGCCTTTGATCCCGACGGACGGAACTTTCTTGCTTTTGTTGCGGTATCGTGGGGTACCCGGTACGTAGGGTACCGATAGAGGCAAAAGTACGAGTTGGAGTCAGCCGATCTGGGAGCCGGCTCGCCAAGCGTGTATCGACACACGTAACGGCAAGGCCAGTCGGCCAGGTCCTCTTCATATCTGGGGAGGACACCAGACACACGCATGTCCTCAGGGCCACGCGGTTTCGAGGTAACCCTATCTTCTCTGTATCTTAATCTCTTTAGTTTAACCCGCAGCATGCTACAGCGCTGCCTTGCAATTTGCAAATGGTTTACCCCAAATCTTCCTTACTAATCCAATCATTTCATCAATTCGTGCTTCGATTAGGTTCTTCATCTTGAGCGGCGAGCAAGGTGGTTGATTGATCTGAATTTACCTTTGTCAGACTTTATGGTGTCCAATTAAGGTGCAGGCACATTCTAATTTTCCAGAAATTAGTTGAATGCTGTATCATAGTTGAATAATAATTAAGAATAGATAGACTACTGCATGTATGTAGGGTTAGTTAAATGTTGCATCATAGTTGGTTCATGCCATCTGTGTGGTTGATAATTTGATATTTCTCCAGTCAACATTTCGTTGGATGCCCCATTTTCTTTCACATGTGTTATGACTTTCCCCTGATTGTTCACTTTAAAGCATTAGTTTTTATGCCACCCGTTCTGTGTATGCAGCATATAAAGTAGTCAGCAAGCACAAATCCACATCAGCGCTATGTTTCTTGAAGCTGTAACAGATATATCTTTTTTGGTCATATATATCCAAAGTTTAATCAGCTTCACTGAAGTAGGTATCTGTCACATTGGTAAAAACAACTGGGGCTATGCTAGAATCAGGGATGTTATCTTCTTTATAATTTTTATTGCTGGTATGTTTGCATTCTATTTAGCAGGAACTGATAGAGTTGTTTGCACTTTGGAAACTTAGCATTTGTAGTTTGATAAATTTGAGGTGTTTAGAGGCAGTTTATGATTGTTTTGATCTGTATTTGACCATTTTTTGCAGCTGTTGAGAATAAACTGATACTGATCAGGGATAATCCAGATGTTTTATCATGACAAACTGCCACTGAAAAAATGTTGGAAAGCACCAACATTGCTACTGGAGAATGACTTTTGTGATGTTGGGCAATTATTTAATTGTTGTAGGATATTTTTGTAATGCCTGAATAGTTTACATGACATCGTAGTAATGATGTCACTGAATTTTTTATGGCATTATATTGTTTATGGCTCCTGTTAGAAGTCTTTCAAGTATGTTTTTATGATTTTTTGAGTTATTTAGTGCTTTTTTCTGAATTTTCAGAGTGATTTTTTTTCATTTTTTTCTGAACAGTTTGAGCATTTTTTAATATATACAATTTTTCTGAGTTTGCCCATTTTTTTTGGATTCTTTAAGACCATTTTTATATCTCAGGATTTCTGTCCCCTTGATTCCCAGGTAACAATGCGGCAATCAAGAATTCTTCTTCTTTTTAGGATTTATCTTGATGATCATTTGGCCTTAATTTTCTCATATGGTGCTGGTCATGAACTTTGGTTTTGTTTGCGTTCCAGACACCAACGTCAGGATTCTTTGGCTTCAAAATATTTGGTTTGGTTATAATTTTGTTATTGTGTTGCCCTAGTGTAGTAGATGATGTAGCTTCCATGCTTTTTCTAGAAGTAGTAGATAGCAGAACCTGCTCTCTTTCTTCATGGCGGACAACATAAGTACCTGGCCTAACTTTGCAAGTATCAATAAGAACTGAATTCTTATCAATATTAATGTAGTCGGCTTCTGAATTGCTGACTTTTGATCTAGATTTCCCTTCTTATCAATCAAGCATGTGAGTAATATAATTTGATAGAGATGTCCACCCTAGATGGTCCAGTCACTGCTTAATCTGATCAACATCTAGATCTGTTTTTTGTGACCGAACCTTAAGTGGCCTGCGGCAAGAAACTGGTGTCATTTGTAGTCATGAGCCTCCTAAGCACCCATCACTTCAGGTTGTTCTCAATGGACAGCCTCACAGCCATAAAAGGTGTAGGGGGCACCCTCATGATACTGTAGTGGAAAATTGTTTTTATAGTGTGAGATCCACGCAAGAGACCAATTGGTACGTTATTTATTTGTTGAAACAAAGGAATAATATTATCTTCACAAGTTTACCTCTAAGGCAAACAATGTATGAGTAAGCCATTTAGTCGATGGCCACAAACTTAATTACATATCCATGTTATTCTATTACTACCTAATTGATATGCAACTTTTCTCGCTCATAACACACCACAATTTTTCCATTAGGCTCCAGTAGAAACTTACTCCAGTACGTCATAGGAAAAGGTATCACCAATTTAAACTTGAAGATCCTAAGGAGATGGCTCCATATCACCTTAATTTGGACGTAGGCAAGTGTCTCACCGACACAAGTGTCTCTTCCTCCACCAAACGATGTGTATGAAAACTTGCCGCCAGCTCCATTTTCCTGTCTTCCAGGACCGAAACGGTCTGGGTCGTACACATCAAGGTCCTTGTAAATGTAAGATATATTGTGTCCTTTCGGGATGTCATACTCGTTGTCTTCTTTGGTTCTTACATTGAAGTTCTTGTGCACCATGCGAAAATAAACAGTAATTGGAGGGTGCATTTGTAGTGCCTCCTTGATGCATCGATGCAACACATCCATCTCAAGCACTGAATTGTAGTCTATACGATCACCGTACTTGCTAATAGTTCTCTTTTGCTCCTTGATGGCAGCTGTCATCCACCTTGCATCACTCAGGGGGTGTACTCCGGTCCACGAACTGACAGAAGAACTGGTGTGTTGTCCAGCAAAGAGTAAGGATATTATCATCCCGATGACCTCTGCTTCGGTTGTGGGGCGGCCATTTTGTACTTCAAATCTATAATGTTCTTCTTCACATCCTCCTCTATTATGTTGGAGTTCTTACGCAATCTCACACATCGGCAAATATTTCTGGAAGCTTTTGGCACGCTATATCTCGCCAACGGTTTGCTACAGTAGGGGCAAGTGGAAACATCCACTACAAGAATTCCGCCCTGTTGCAATGATTGTACTGCAATGAATACTAAATCGTTGCAGTAAGCTTGGTCTTTTATCACGATTCACTAGTTTATGGCATTAGGATCTATCCACGGAACACAATCGTTGCATTAGGATCTGTTGCCACGATTCACTATTTCGTGGCATTCGGATCTATCGCCAAGGAACAAAATCGTTGCATTAGGATCTGTTGCCACGATTAACTAGTTTGTGGTGTCAGGATCTATCGCCACCGGAACATAATTGTTGCATTAGGATCTGTTGCCACGATTCAGTAGTTCGTGGCATTAGGATCTATCATCATGGATTACAATCGTTGCATTAGGATATATTGCTATGATTCACTAGTTTGTGGTGATAGGATCTATTTCCACCGAACACAGTCCTTGCATTAGGAACTTTTGCCACGATTCACCATTTCGTGGCGTCAGGATCTATCGCCACGGAACACAATCGTTGCCATAGGAACTTTTGCCACGATTCAATAGTTCGTGGCGTTAGGATCTATCGCCACGGAACATAATCATTGCATTAGGAAATTTTGCCACAATTCACTAGTTCGTGGCGTTAGGATCTATCACCACAATTGTTGCAGTAGGAACTTTTGCCACAATTCAATAGTTTGTGGTGTTAGGATCTATTGCCACGGAGCACAATCGTTGCATTAAGAACTTTTGCCACGATTCACCAGTTCATGGCGTGAGAATCTATCGCCACGGAACACAATCGTTGCATTAGGAGCTTTTGTCATGATTCACTAGTTTGTGGCGTTAGGATCTATCACCATGGAACATAATCGTTGCATTAGGAACTTTTGCCATGATTCACCAGTTTTTGGCGTTAGGATCTATCACCACGGAACGCAATCGTTGCATGAGGAACTTTTTCCACGATTCACTAGTTCGTGGCGTTAGAATCTATCGCCATGGAACACAATCATTGCATTAGGGACTTTTGCCATGATACACCAGTTTTTGGCATTAGGATCTATCGCAACGGAACATAGTCGTTGCATTAGTACATGTTTCTACAATTGTACTAGTTTGTGGCATTAGGATCTATTGCCAAGGAACACTATTTTTGCATTAGGATATGTTGCCACGATTGTACTAGTTCGTGGCCTTAGACGGTGGCCTCACGATATATTACAAAACATTGGGAGTGAAAATTCAATTGTCAAAATCTCAATTGTGGCGCGGCAAGAAGAACGAAAAAATTTTCGCGAGCGCGGTCGTGCACTTGTGCACGCATGCAATCGAGATTAATTACATGTCATGTTGCATCCATTCCTGCACATGGTGCGTGTAGCTACAGGGGTAGACTTCTTCGGACAACTTGCTCGCTTCTTAATTACAGGATGACCTCGCTGTTTGCTCGCCGTGTGACCGCTAGCTCCCCTTCATCTTTGTTGCCATGTATGGAGATCAAAATCTAAAAGCATGCTAGCTATTGGGACGTTCCAAAAAATACGAAAAAAATATGAATCGCCAAATGTATGTGTGCTAATGCAAACGACATGCAAATACATAACACCCAAATCCACAAAAGGATGATGACAAATCCATGGTTAGTAAAAGGTAAACAATCAAGATTCTGTAACATTGATCACAATAAAATGATAACATATTGTACATAATACTACTAAAAATACATTTTCGCATGGCCACGATATTTTGTCAATATATGAGCTATAGAAAAAAATAATCTCGTCAATTATAAAATTTTACCGGATTAGTGTTATCTAAGGTTGCCTGAATTTTTACCGGATTTCAGTCTTTCAGACACATGCAATATAAACGGTCCCTTGTTAGAAACAAAGAGGAGATATTTTTTGATACTGCATCAAACACATTGTTCATGAACATAAAAGACATTTTTCATTGATATAAAAATAACACATATATTACAAACAAGAAATACAAAAACACATAGAAAAAAGGAAAAAGAAAAGCTACTTCTAATCCTACTCTACTCGGGGGAGGTCTTCTCAACCTTCGCCGCTGCTTCCTCTTCCTCCTCCCTTGACACCTGAGACTGAAGCTTTCGGACGATGGTGTGCAAAAGGTGCCGGCAGCCCTCCACCCCATCCATCTCCTCGATCGTCTCGTGGAGGGCGTCAAGACAAGCAGCCACAAAGCTTAACCCGAAGCAGTAGTGGCCGACGCTGCGGAGTCCATGCTGGTGTGGATGGGAAAGGTCCCAAGAACCAGACGTGGACACGAACAACTTCTTGAAATCACGTCCTTGATTAGATCATCGAAATCCTAAGAATTCGATACGTGACAGGGATGTCACACTCTGTGGCTCCACGCGTGAGAGGCAATAACTAAAATTTTAGTTTAGACATGCACCCATGAGAACATTGGGAGCCCGATTCAGAGATTGAATCCCAATCTGATAAGTGGCCACCCATCTATAATGTAGATCCATGAGTTTGTTCTCCATGAACTTTTAGTATGAAGACAACAGTAATCTTATCCTTGGTGAAGTTTGATCGCCAGATCAATCACGGGCTGAGATTATGTAAATCGTTCACCATCGGTCTTCTTTTTGGAAAGATGATGATAACAGTTGCAATACGTAAACCGCCGACTACAAATGAAAAAATTGAGTGAAAGAACACAAAAGACGAGAAATGCAGCCTCAACCACGCTCTCAATGGAGTCCCAACCAAGAATCATTGATTGTCGCAACACAAAAAATTCTTGGCTAGACATTGAACGCCAGTTATCTCGCCCCTTTTTCAGATCGGAGTTGTTTTTCGATACTGCATAGGACACATTGTTCAAGAACAGACAAGAAATTTTTCATTAACATAAAAAAACACATATATTACAAACAAGAACTATGAAATCACATAGAAAACCATAAAAAGAAAAACTACTCCTAATACTACTCTACTTGGAGTCGGAGGAGATCTCCTCCACCTCCTTCTCTGCCGCCGTCGCCGCCGCCGCCGCTGTCACCTTCTCCTCTTCTAGCAATTGAGTTGGAAGCTTCCGGGTGATGGCCTTCAGAAGTTGTTGGTGGCCCTCCACCCCAGTCACCTCCCCGATTGTCTTGTGGAGGACGTCAAGACGATCGGCGACAAAGCTTAACCCAAAGCAGTAGTGGTCGGCGGTGTCCATGCTGGTGTAGACGGGAAGTTTCCCAAGACCCAGACGGTCACACGAGCAAAATGTATCGGAAAATACATCCCGCGCCAATTTGTCGAGCTTTTTTGCGCACCAGGCGACAGCAGACAGGTGGTCAGTGGCCTCCTTCAGAGGCTGATCGAGTTCCTCGACGCGGTCTAGGAGGAGGAAGACAATCTTCTGAACCGAAAAGGGATGAGGAGGTGCGGGCGCCATGGGCAGAGAAGGGGACGTAGGAGGTGCGGGCACCACCTCTAGTTCCACCGGCATTGGCGGCAATAAAAACAAAGAACATGGAGTTTTCGGGTACATCGATGGCCTGGAGTGGTTCGGTGCGGTGCTACCCATTTGTGCGGCGACGGAGGTGCAGAGAAAAAGCAAGAGGTTGTCCCGCCTTCCATGGGTCCACTTGTGCATCCCGTACCAATCTCTGGATCAGTAGTTGGTACGCACAACCGAATAGATCGAGATCCATACAATGATTATTTATTTATAAACAATATAAGTCTTACAAACATGATCTAGATTACATTGGACGTGGCTGTGGATGACCACCAAAATAGATAAATCCTCAGAAACAGCGGAGCAGAACGGCGCCATGCCCAACAGGCAGACTTGGGAAGTAGGACTAGACCTAACTGTCATCCTCACACACTTCAGCTTCCTTGTCTTCTGATAAAACCACATATAAAGTAAGAGTGAGTACATAAGGTACTCCGCAAGCCCTAACACTACTCAAGGGAAGGTGTTTAATGCATTGGGTGTTGTAGCAAGGAGAGGCCATACAGCTTAGTTTTGCCGAAAAGAATTTTATGCAAGGTTCTCTTTGAAAAGAGTTTTGCAATAAGAGGGAGAAGTAGTTGAATCAGTATTATTATTGTTGGCGGGCCCTGGGGGAGTTTCAAACCATCCCGCTAGTTCCCTTATTACTTTTAGATGAGTCTTCGGACCCAAGGCTGTGACGACTCCGGCACGCATGCCAACACTTTCCCAAAACACGGCGGCCTCGGCCATCCACACACGCACTTCAAGGATATGCACTAATGCTAATCAATAGGAGACCAAAGCATAGTGTGCCAAGACTGTGACAATAGCTATCCGAATAGATCAAGACTCTACAAAGTTTGTACACTTTACCCACAAGTCATGCACACCTAGCAAGGGTATGACATGACGCTCATCCCATCTTTCCCGCGTAACCCCACAATCACACCTCGGCCTGACCCATGGGCTATTCGGGTATTACCAACACAGCCAGACACCAGATGACTCTCGGTCTTCGTGCCATTTCCTGGTCCACTGTGCCCTCCATGGCTCTCCAGGTTTTATCTTGTGGCAGTTACCAGAAAGGTAGGGGGAGTCTTGCCCATACAGGTTCTGTGGTTGTACCAAAGCACTATGTTGAGGTCAAATGAACCGGTCCTTATATTGGTGAGGCGGCTCCATCCGTCCTTGGCTAGAGGACTAGTTCAGAACACCCAGCATCGAACTAAACTGAAGTACTCAACACAAGGCTAGTCCGAAAAACATGGTCATCGGACTACTACTGAAGCACTCAGCCAATCGGTGGTTACACCGAATACACAACCGCAGCTGGTATACCTCTTAGGGAGCCCGCAGCATTCCATCACCATACCCGCCTCTACCACCCATCCCCTTCACACACACAGTTCATTAATATCCCACCCATAACCTAACTCACACCACCAAACACTTTTTAATATTTCACAATCATGTATACAGTTTGTAGTGGTTCATGATGCGAACATCGCAGTGTTCCTAAGCATCATACTAACAAGGAGGTGGTCACATCGCTGCTATAATGCAGTGATGAAGCTGTTAGGTTGTCAGGTTGTGTCGTAAGGGTCAAGGAGGGGATTGTGATAGTCACTGCTATTATTGTAACTGATACAGTGTCTTGTTTCAAGCCATTGAGAGCGAGTAACTACGGTGTTACTGTTTATCATTGGCTAGTAGCTAACACCGACATTTAGTCATCAACATAGCTCATGCTACCACATCAAGTGGTTCATAACATAACAACATTTTAAAATAAACATTCAGTCATGCAATGAAAACAGGTCATATGTGCGATTGCAAAACATAGGTGAAATATGATCAAGGAGTTAGAGCTTGCCTTTACAATGGTTTACCAAAGTCCTTGTCTTGTTCTTCGTGATTCGGGTCTTGAATATCTCCTTCTCAAAATCTCCGATTACTAAGTACGTTGCTACGCGAAGAAAATACGATTTATCGATAAAGATTCAAGAAATTCAAATAAAATTCCAATAAATAGAAACAATCATTCAACTACGTGATTATACTCTTAGAACACTTATTGAAGAATGTGTCATTCTACTGGTGGCTTATGTGGAAGCATTATTATTTCATTGATTAACCAAACGATCATTGAAAGATTATAACGATTTTATCAATCTTCTGGTTTAACTGCTTAATTCTCAGTTTTATCAAGTTATTGGTTTCTATTGATATCTTTATGTTGACATGACTTACAAACTTGAGGATTAACACAGTTTTCTCCTGGCTTATAATCATTTACGTGGTTTATAACAAATTGGTGTGAACTCACCAGTTTATACTATAAATTACTTATACTGTGGTGGATGAATCAACCATAGTTTCTTTGTAGTTATTCAATATTCGTCTTAGTATACTCAGTGATGTTCTATTAATGCAGGTCTCAAATATTTTAGAGACTAAGGATAGGTTCTTGTATTTCTGAGCTAAATGATTGCCTTTACCCAGACCTAGTGTCCGCATCATCAATCTATTCATTTCCTTAATATATTATTTTGTTAATATGTTCCAAAAGCTATGGGCATGTTTATGTATCTCTCTAGTATAAGACCATTGAGACTTTTAGAATTACAAGTGAGGGCATCACTTTATTTATTTCACGCATGTGAGTTTCTATTATTAATAATTCCCTAATTATTTTCTATGTTGATGATAATTAGTTCATTGTCCCATATTTTATTTTAGTCACTCTTCATTCTAAAGTTCTAATAGTATCTTCCTAGAAATATTTAGAACATTATTTATGAGGGGATTAATTATTAGCTTATACGTGCACTTTGTTAATATGAATTCCTACATGATTTTCCTATGCGAATGATAACTACTTTTCTATCACATAATTTATATTAGCCTAACACCATGTCATTATATTACCTATGTCAAATAACATTTTCTAGGGACTTTAGATGATCATTTATGAGGAATTTAGCCCATCTAAAGTTTGTATGTGATTTTCTTCTAACTATTGGCAATTTAAGTAATTCTCCTATAGGGATGTTTGTAGGATCGAAGAGCACGTGAAAAGGTACCAGAGGGGGGTGAATGGTAGATTAAAAAAATCTTACGCAGCAGAAACAAATAAATCCCAACCCCTTCGGCAGAAAAACGATCTGTTAAAAAAATCGTGTGTGAAACTAATCTAAATGTGTTTCATCGTGACAAAAGTGATATATATCAGAGAGAATCAAGTCACGAAGAAAACACAAGAAGAATGACTCAAATCCGTCCAGAGAAACTCATGTTATGATGGAAAGATCGAACAAAGGTCAATATGTCCTACCCGAGAAAAACAGTTTTGGAACGCTGCAAATAAACTCGTGTAGATCAAAAACCACAAATCCAATGACCGTGAAATTGTTACAGATGATATGTAATCAAGTTGTAAATACAACCCAAAAAGAATCAAGTCAATTGGATCTGTAAAACTCGAGTTATGATAAAACCACCGATGAAAGGTAGTTCTGTCCAGAAACTCGACGAGTAAAACTTGTGTGGAACAAGTCAGACGAACAAGGCACAAAAATTCTCTCAAACTACAAATTTTATTCAACAGAACACAAGAGGAACAGTACCAAAGTCATGCACCACGAGCTCTGGCCTCTCTTGCTTATATAACCAGCCCTTAGGCCAACCCAATCTCAACTAGGACTCTAATCCTACTCAGATCACGAATCAAAACTTTCTATAACTGCTTAGGACTCTTCTATACGCAGATAGAACCAATCTTAAGACTTTTAAACACCTTAGGAACGTATCACACATTCCTAAAACAACTCAAATTCGTGACCCACACGAAATCCTATCATAACCAACTCGATACTTTTTATACCGAGCTATAACCAACTCCGCCGAAGCCAAAGTCATCAACCGATACGATCCGATGCTTCCAACCAGATATTCCCATCCATAAACCATCTTCGGAACCATGTTGCCATGTCATGCACCGCATGGATACTTGCAAACACCTTCCTTCGACGTCTAGTAACCTTCATATGCACTGCCCGTGATTCAATCATCCTGCGCGACCTCCTGACCCGCTCAACCACAATTCCTCCTGAATTTGGTTGTTGGAACCTCATATCCTCCCTAAGACTAGTCCAAAGGATTCTGTCACCAGCCATGACTTGAACTCAAGCAACACCAGCACATGAATAAACAACCAATCCATACGATCCCAAGTCCGCGACTTGACTCAAGTCAGTTCTGAACACAACAGCTTACATGAGCACCTCACATAAGCGTGTTGCAGATCATATCAAAACGATATCAGCCATATCAACCAAAATGCACTAAAAACATAGTAAAAGAATACCAATCAACCTTTCCATAAGTGTAAAGCAAGTTCAAAACATTTCACATGAAAATTTGGAACATTACAATCAAGCTTCGAACCTAGAAAAAGCTAACCGAAGCTCGAGTCGGAGCTTACCAATGCTAGTACAACCTAGTGCCGGATCTTACCAAAGCTAGTACAACTTAGCGCCCGAGCTTACCAAAGCTAGTCGGACCTAGCGATGGAGCTAACCAAAACTAGTCGGAACTAGTCAACCAAAAAGTCGGAGCTAGAAAAACATGTCAGAGCTAACGAACATAAGTCAGAGCTAGCAAACATATCGGAGCTTAACAAAGACATGCTGGAGCTATCAATGACATGCCGGAGCTAAAGACAAAGCTCACCCGAGCTGCTCTAAAACATGTCGGACCTAGACAAGGAAAGTCGGACCTATTGTCGGACCTTCTAGAAGCTTGGAGCTAGAGACGGACCTTGCTAAAAAGATGTTATGGCAGCATTCAAAACTTTTATTATCGAAGCCAATGCATTCAGCACACATAGGTCTCACAATCTCCCCCTTGACGAATGCATTGGTAACACCACTTAAGATCCGAGCATTGACATGAAAAGTTTTGAGAACAATTTTCCCCCTTTTTGAAAATCAAATGAGATAAAAAAAATTCTCCCCCTATACATATTTCTCCCCCTTGCATAATTCATCATATTATCTCTCCCCCTTTGACAATGTATTCAGTAAGGTTCAAAAGAGAAATTTTAATTGTTATGAGCATATTATAACATATACATATAAAAAAAAGCTCATCCAAGTCATACTATCAAGTAATTTACACTATCACAACAATGAGATACATAAAGTAGTGTAAGCCATGCTAGAGATCAAATATAATTTTCAATTTAAGCAAGTCACGATCTCACAAACTTAACTATTTCAATATCTGAAAGCATGACACTTGTTGCAGCACTTTATTATTTTTCAAAGAACAAATTTAGATCATATGATATTTGCAAGAGATAATATGCGCATCTTCCTTATTCTAGCCAACCAAGCCAAACCTATGTCATTTGACAATCAGAAGCTTAAGGGCATGGTTTTAGTCATACACAACTTCTTCCAAGTTCATATCAAAGTGCAATGATAAGCCATCTCAAAAGAAGAAGTGCGATGCATGCATATTCTCTTGATCTTTTCTCAACTTATATTTATTCACAAAAACTCAACATGTGAGTTGATTACTTGATTAATTCTTTATGATTAAAAACACTTGTGAGCATGCAACAAGTTCAAAACAGCAAGAATGTTCAACCATGACCAGATTTAGTGTAAGTAATTATTCCAATGACTAGACATGACAAAAACTACAAAATGTATAACACGAGTAATGTAGTAAGGACTTCTAGCATGTAAAAGGAATCACAAAGTCATATATGTATGAAATACTATGCTCATATTATTTTAACTTCAGATTCACCCATAGACTTCTCAAGTTTGAAAAATCCCCCTCAATGTAAGCCATGAGGATGCATAACCCCTATTTCACTATGAATGAAACAAAAACGAGCGAAAGCTAATGGTTTTATAAAAATGTCAGCCAATTGTTATTCGGTATCTACATGGTGAAGCACAATGTTTCCTTTTTCAACATTATCACGGAGAAAGTGATGCATAATATCAATGTGCTTAGTTGTAGAATGTTGCATAGGGTTTTTAGCAATGCAAATGGCACTAGTGTTATCACAAAACAGTGGAACACTATCTAGATCAACCCCATAGTCATTATGTGTTTGAACAATCCAAAGAATTTGTGAGCAAGCACTAGCAAAAGCTACATATTCAGATTTGGCTGTGGATTGTGCAACTGAATTTTGTTTTCTAGAGGACCAAGCAACAAGTGATTTACCAAGAAAATGACAAACACCACAAGTACTTTTTCTATCAATCCTACAACCACCAAAATCAGCATCGGAAAAAGCTTTCAAAGTAATGGTTGAGGAAGAAGGAAGAAAAATGCCAAATTCTTGAGTTCCATGTAAGTACCTGAGAATCCTTTTGACGGCTTGACGATGTGAAGCACGTGGGGAGGCTTGAAACCGTGCACAAAGACATACGCTGAATTGTATGTCCGGTCTTGATGCCGTTAGGTACAAAAGTGATCTGATCATGCTTCTATATTCTTTTTGATCCACGGGTTCACCATCTTCATGAAGTTCAAGTATTTCCCATTGGTGTCCGAAGAGGCTTGCTTTTGTCCATGTTTAAGCGCCTTAGGATGTCTTTTGTATACTTCGTTTGATGCACAAATGTACCCTCCTTGGTTTGCTTGATTTGCAGCCCCAAAAAGTACGTGAGTTCTCCCATCATACTCATCTCAAATTTTGAACTCATCATAGCTGAAAACTTGGACATAATTTCATGAGAAGCACAACCAAAGATAATATCATCCACATACAATTGAACGAATAATGAGTCATTGCCATGCTTAAGCACAAAAAGAGTTTTATCAACCTTGCCCATGGTAAACCCCATTTCAAGTAAGAATGTTTTTAACCTATCATACCATGCTCTAGGGGCTTGTTTGAGACCGTACAAGGCTTTGGACAGTTTGTAAACATGATTAGGAAAATCTAGATTTTTAAAACCCGGTGGTTGTTTGACATAAACCTCCTCATCTATGTAGCCATTAAGAAAAGCACTTTTAACATCTATTTGATATAGCTTAAAACCTTTAGATGCAGCAAAAGCTAACAAAATTCTTATGGCTTCTAACCTAGCAACGGGAGCAAAAGTTTATTCAAAATCTAGACCTTCAACTTGAGTGAAACCTTGAGCAACCAACCTAGCCTTATTCCTAACCACAACCCCATCCTCACTTTGTTTATTTTAATACCCATTTAGATCCAATTAAAGTGTGACCTTGAGGTGGAGGTACAAGTTTCCAAACATTATTTCTTTCAAGATTTTCTAACTCTTCTTGCATGGCAATAATCCAAGATTCATTAGTGAGTGCGTGTGATATATCTTTGGGTTCAAAAGAAGCAACAAAAGAAAAATGAGCATGAGAGTTTGGATCGCAAAACATGGACCGTGTAACTCATTCATGCAAGCTTCCAATAACTTGTTGTGGGGGATGAATTTTGAGAACCCGGAGGGGAGTGGACACTTCCCAAGCTTCTTCTTCTTCTTCATGTTCATCACAAATCGATGATCTTGTGACTTGAGCAGGATCTGGACCAGCAATGGTGGTCGTCGGTGCTGGCTGTGAATCAAAATTAGGAGCTCGAACAATGTCATTATCTACTGAATTTTCGGGCAGCAGCTCCACCTCTTCCTCATATTCAACGAAGATGCTCTCCCCCTACGGATATGGATCTAGACCTGCAATGTTTGAGCTAGTACTGGGCATTTACCTCCGAAGGATTGAACACGTGAAGGTCCTACAGTGTCAAGGTGCAAAAGTTGACCCGGTTCAGTTGTCATGATCATTGTGAGAGGAGTATGTGAACCTGCAACCATCTTAGCATGTCTATAAGAAGAGCACACAATTTCTTTGTCGCCTTTATTCTTAGGCAGCCCGCGTATGTGATCAAGAGCACTAACACGCATTAGGTGATCAAAGCCTACGTGACAAAGTCTACGATGCCAAAAATATAAGACCTTTGAATCATTAGCAACTAGACACCTTTGCTTAGAGGGAGACATATCAAAATCGGCTTTAAAAATTCTTCCAAACTGAGACATGTTAAAAATAAGCTCACTATTTGAACCTACAACTTTGCAGCAGTTTTTATTGAAAATAATTTCCAGATTTTCATCTAGCAATTGTGAAACAGAAAGCAAGTTGTATTTCAAATTTTTGACAAGTGCCACATCCTTCAAAGTGTAGTGATCGTTTACTCTAACCAAACCCTTAGCAATTATAGGAGTTGAAGAATTATCAGCAAAAGTAACATTCTCTACACGTGACACAAAAGAGAGGGAGGAGAACTATTATTTGTTACCGGTCATGTGGCATGAGCAACCTGAATCCATAATCCAAATGTTCTCCTTCCTCAAGCATGTAACCTACATAGAAGCACAAAACGTCGATGACTCAATACTGGGGTTAGTCAAAAGGCATTTAGTTATCCAGTACTGAGTCACACGACGTGCAGCAGGAAAAACATGTAAAAGCTGAGATAAAATAGCAGGTTTATGAGTCAAAGTTTGAGGTTTCTTATTCTTAACTACTAACCTATAAGGTGTTACTTGTGTAGCACAAAAATCAGTAGCTTCGAAGGAAAAAACAGAAGGTCCGGAGGTAAACTTTAAATGTTTTTGACTCATAACAGCAGGTTGCATGTTCCTGGCATTCGGTTTAATATGTGCAGCAAATTTTGCCTGAAAGTTATGAGCACTAGTAATCATTCTTTCCCTTTTCTGTTGTTTAGCTAGTCTATAACAAAAATCTATGACATGACCATCTCCACCACAGTAGGTACAATGAAATATAACATTGTGTTCATGTCTAGATGAGCAAGCAATATTTTTATTTGAAACCGAATGACACAACACTCTTGCAGATTTGAAAACCACTTCTTTTTGTTTAGGAACTGTTTGAATCAAACCACTTCCTAATGACTTTATGATTTTAGGTGGATGTGCCTTAGCATGAGCATGAGAATCAAAACATAAACCAGTTTTATCATTGCAAGACTTGGAAGAATTCAGCAGCAAGTTTATGTTCTTATTCCCATTACAAAACCGATCTAATGTCCCATGCATGTTATCAAGTTTATTGAACAGATCAAGGCAATTTTCACATGAAGTTTTTCCTTTTAATTTGCATTTGGAACAATATTTAACTTGATGAGAACGTAAAAAACTATTCAATATTGAAATTTCATTCATAGCATCTTTTAGTTTCTTTTCAAGATCATCACAACTAGAACAATGCAAATCAATTGTAGAACAAGAAGCATCTTTTAAGTTTCCAATATCAAGTGCAGCAAGCTTTTTGTTCTTTTCAATTTCAAGTTCAAGTGTATCTAGTGTAGAGGAATGTGCAATTCTTAATGTGGACAATTGTTCATAGATTAAATCACATGAGGGACAAGAATCGTCACTAGGAATCAATGTTTTCAAATGGTTGACATCAGATTCTAGTGATTCAATTTTAGCAGCATTATCCCTACGCTTTTTGTCCTTTTTCTTAACAATAATAGTTGCACGGGAAATTGCATCACACACATCATTATAGGTAGAACATACCTCATCGTCGTCACTGTTGTGTTCTGCATCCTCCTGACTTAATCTTGATCTTGTTTCGCCCGCCAAGAAGCATAAGTTGGCCAAATCATCTTCATCTTCGTCACATCTAATGTCCACGTTGCTTGAGCCAAGTTCCTGGAGTGCGTAGATAAAACAATTCACCAGTTGGCAACATGTAAATCCATTCTTCTTCTTCTTATCATTTGTTGAGGAGTGCTTCATCCTTGATTGTTTTTCTTCTCAGGAAGTAGAATCTGAAAGCTTAGGACATCTTGTCTTACCACATTCGAAGCATCATTGAGGTCTGGAGCTTCCTCTCTTCCTAGTTTTCACATATTGCAATGCTTTTGAGAACCTAGTAGAGAGAAGTGCTAGCTCCTCCTCTGGAAGCTCCTCAATTTGTTCAAGGGTTAGAGAGGACAACAAAGCAAGTGTACCCCAAGATGATGATTGACCTGAGCAAGGCATGTCACATTGTGAAACAAAAGCAATAGACTTGTTGGGGTTTTACGTGATATTATGTCAATTTCATGAGTTTTTAACTTGGAATATAGCACATCTAAAGTAAGTGTACTCATGACAGTAGATTCACGAATGGATGTAACTTTCATCTCCCAAATTGACATGTCTAATGCACTTAACAATCGCCTAGCATTTTGAGAATCTGAAAAGTTAACATTGACGCTAAGCAAGTTGCTGAGAATTTTATTAAAGCGAGCAAAGAGATCATCAATTGACTCACCGAATTGCATCTCGAAGCGCATGTATTCTTTCTTGAACATGTCTTGCCTTGCCTCCTTGATCGTGTTGGATCCTTCGTGGTAGTCACAAAGTGCTTTTCACACATCGTATGCAGATCGGAGATGTGCAACACGGTCGAAGTCGCTTTGAGTTAATCCTTGTATGATCAAGTTTCGAGCCTTGTTGTTGTTGTCGACATCTCTCAGATTTGTAGCTGTAACTTAATCATTTGACGGCACTTCATAAGGCTTGTACACCTTCTCTCATATTGCAAAGTCTTGCGTCTGGATTAAAGGCTCCATGCGTGCCTTCCAAACCTGAAAATCAATACCAGCAAACACACAAGGTTGGTGGAGTATTTCTCCATGATGATTAGTCAAAAACACGTGCAAGTCACAATTATTAGAGCACCGTGGCTATGATACCAATTGTAGGATCAATGAGCATGTGAAAAGCTACCAGAGGGGGGGGGTGAATGGTAGATTAACAAAAATCTTACGCAGCGGAAACAATTAAGTCCCAACCCCTTTGGCAGAAAAATGATATGTTAAAGAAATCATGTGTGAAACTAATCTAAACGCGTATCACCATGAAAAAAGTGATTATATAAGAGAGAATCAAGTCACGAAGAAAACACAAGAAGAATCACTCAAATCCGTCGAGAGAAACTCAAGTTATGATCGAAAGATCAAACAAATGTCAATCTGTCCTACCCGAGAAAAACAGTTCTGGAACGCTGCAAAGAAACTTGTGTAGATCAGACACCAAAAATCCAATGACTTTGAAATTGTTACAGATGATATATAATCAAGTCGTGAAGACAACCCAAAAGGAATCACATCAATTGGATCTGCAAAATTCGAGTTATGATAAAACCACCGACGAAAGGTAGTGCTGTCCAGAAACTCGACGAGTAAAACTTGTCTGGAACAAGTCGGACGAACAAGGCACAAAAGTTCTCTCAAACTATGAATTTTATTCAATAGAACACAAGAGGAACAGCCCAAAGTCGTGCACCACGAGCTCTGGCCTCCCTTGCTTATATAACCAGCCCTTAGGTCAACCCAATCTCAACTAGGACTCTAATCTTACCCATATCACGAATCAAATTTTTCCATAACTGCTTAGGACTCTTCTATACGCAGATAGAAGCAATCTTAAGACTTCCAAAAACCTTAGGAACGTATCCCACATTCCTAAAACAACTCAAATTTGTGACCCACACAAAATCCTATCATAACCAACTAGATACTTTCCATACCGAGCCATAACCGACTCTGCCGTAGCCAAAGTCATCAACCGATACGATGCAATCCTTCCAACCAGATCTTCCCATCCATAAACCATCTTCGGAACCATGTTGCCACATCATGCACCAAATGCGTACGTGCAAACACCTTCCTTCGACATCCAGTAACCTTCATATTCACTTCCCTTGATTCAATCATCCTGTGCGACCTCCTGACCCGCTCAACCGCAATTCCTCCTGAATTTGGTTGTTGGAACCTCATCTCCTCCCTGAGACTAGTCCAAAGGATCCTGTCACTAGCCATGAGTTGAACTCAAGCAACACCTGCACATGAATAAACAACCAATCCGTACGAGCCCAAGTCCGCGACTTGACTCAAGTCAGTTCCGAACACAACACCTTACGTGAGCACCTCACAAAAGCGTGTTGCAAAACATATCAAAACGATATCAGCCATATCAACCAAAACACACCAAAAACATAGTAAAAGAATACCAAGAAACTTTTCCATAAGTGTAAAGCAAGTTCGAAACATTTCACATGAAAATTTGGAACATTACAATCAAGCTCCGAACCTAGAAAAAGCTAACCGGAGCTTTAGTCGAAGCTTACCAAAGCTTGTACAACCTAGCACGGGAGCTTACCAAAGCTCGTACAACCTAGCACCGGAGCTTACCAAAGCTAGTCAGACCTACCGCTGGAGCTAACCAAAACTAGTCGGAACTAGTCAACCAAAAAGTCGAAGCTAGAAAAACATGTCGAAGCTAACCAACATAAGTCAGAGCTAGCAAACATATCAGAGCTTAACAAAGACATGCCAGAGCTATCAAAGACATGCCGGAGCTAAAGACAAAGCTCACCTAAGCTACCCTAAAACATGTCGGACCTAGAAAATGAAAGTCGGACCTATTGTCGGACCTTGCAGAAGCTCGGAGCTAGAGTCGGACCTTGCTAAAAAGATGTTATGGCAGCATTCAAAACTTTAATTGTCGAAGCCAATGTATCAGCACACATAGGTCTCACAATGTTATGTATTTACTACTCAACACCCTTTAATGGTTGAATAATACTTTTTATGTCAATTAATATCTCTTATACCTTTAGATTATTATTTTTGGAGGGATTGTCAAATTTAGAGGCTAAATATAGGTTTTCCCAATTTTCCTAGTTGATTAAATGATTTTTTATTAGTTAATAATAAGTCTATCATTTTATGTAGTTTACTAAGGTCATTCACCACCATTTCTATGGTATAATAATCATTATATAATTTTATGGAACTCCTAGATAACTATTTTAGGGAACAATTTAGAACATTAACATGATTTCTTTTTACTTCTTTAGTACTATTTCATTTTATATAAGCTAATAATATCTACCACTATGTATACAATTAATTCCTTCTATAAGTCACTTCTAATATGTTCTATAAGCAATCAATAATTATTAAGGATTTTTCTAGAATTTTCTAATATTAAGAAATGTTGTTTATCATCTTCTGTGTAGGAAACCTAGGTAGGCTTAGCATTTCAATGTCCAGCAGTGAGGCTGCGAGTGGGTCTTTTCGCTAGCCGTGTAACTTCGTGTGTGTGTCTAGCGATTCAACCCATGTCTAGAGGATGGCAGGTGGGCACACGCTGGTAGACGAGGTGGACCCCAGGTGGCTGCGGGATTTCGCTCTCTGGTTCACACGGACCATGACCATGCACTGGGCTCAGTGACTTTGTGCGTGTGGGGCAAAGGTGGTGCACACATGGCACTAAGGTGGCGCCTAGGTGGCTGCCGTGTGTGCGCCACGTGGGTGGCGAGTTCCCGGAATAGGGGATGCGCCAGCAAGCTACCGGAACGGCAGCGGCGGCGGCTGAGCGAGGGACTGCGCGGGCTGCTCGCTGATATGGGAAGACAGACGCATGCCTACGGGAGTGGAATAGCTCCTAGCGAGCGCGGCCACGCCGGAGTGGCGTCAACGGCGGCCGATGACAGCCGTGGCAGTCGCGTACGACGGTGCGCCAGCAATCTATGCGCGTGAGCAACAATGCGGTGGGACGGATTGCCAGCGACGTGTTCCAACACACTAGGAAGGTTGTGAAGTACTGGTCCAGGTCAGGGAGGTCCCTACTGCGGCCGTCGACGGCGAAGGGCGGCACGAGAACAGCGCAGACGGCGTTGGCGGCGGTGCTCATGGGGAAACTCGCGAGCGTTAGCTATAACATGGGGATGACTGGCAGGGGCGTGTTCTAGCGCGAGTGGAAAGTGTTACGGAGGTTGCACCGGCCGGGACGACGCCCACGGCGATTGACGATGAGGAAAGGCGTTGGACATGGGGTGGCGCATCAGGGACACGCTTCTGGTGGTATTATTCTCCATATGAGTGTCCCTACGAGTCCTAAGAGCTATTACAAGTACGCAAGGCAAGGTGGATGGGTCGGTGTGTGCTCCTAGCTCACCGGCGGCTATGGCGTGCGGCAGCGCCGTCGAGGGATCGTCAGGATCTGTTCTGTAGTGTGTAAGTGGCAATGTAACAATTGTTCTAAGCGTTCTACGCAATGGAGAAGCAATGTGATATGTTAATTGGAGTACATTGATGCCGGCGCGTCGGAACGGGCGAGGTCACCGGAATTGGGAAGGAAGACGGAAGACTCCAAATTGAAGGTGACCGAGCTCGCTCAGGCTTGGTCCGTCGCTCTAACTGATAGGGAGTGGGGTGGGGGTGATTCTGAGCTCGAAATAGAAGGGAAGGGGGCACATTTTATAGCCCGTCGAGGCGGTTCCTATGGCGGTTCATAGAGGCGGAAGGCAACTGCTCGTTTCCTTGGCGCGCCCGTTTCCTTGGTGCAATGATGGCAAGGTGGGGAAAAGGGAGGAAGCGACGTTGTGGCAGGGCGACTCAGCGCCTGGCGCGGTGCAGCATGGAGCGACGGTTGACGTCATGTCGCCGATTTCCCGGGGCGTGGTCTGGCTCGAAGAAGAACGGGAGGAGGAAGAAAGGCGGTGGGGGCGGTGCGTGCGGCTGGTCAGGCTGGGCCGCGTGTGAGGAAGATGGGCCGGATTGAGAGAGGAGAAGGGGTTGGGCCACGCGCTTGGAGGGAAAGGAAGGAGAGTGGGCTGCTTTCTCTTTTCTTTTTTCTCTGTGTTTTCTTCCTCTTTTCTATTTTAATTTCCAGTTTGTTTCCCAATTCAATTCCCATTTGAATTCAGAATTAGTTCACATGAATTATCCATGTTCAAGTAATTTTGTATTCAAACAGTTTGCTTTTCATTTGATTTAATGTCTGCCATTAAATTGTTCATTGTGCATGTGTATACGTACATACCACTTGTGTTTGATTAATTTATTTGCCACTTGATTTATTAATCTGTTTATCATATTATAGGTTATAATATTTGATCAATTGTTCGTCCTCCTTTATTTATTTACTTATGGGGTTTATATTAAAGTTGACATACATGTGTTTATATTTACGCATAAATGCTACTTTATTATTAGTTCCTAGTTTATTAGTTTATACATGTAGAATATATTATTTGAGTTGTCCTATAAAGTGTCCCCATAATATCCCTAATTCGTTTACACGTTTGAATAGAATTTCAGTTTTAAATTGGGGTTTAATTTATAAATATTAATTCTTGTTTGATTAAACTCATATTTTTGATATTTATTTACCTCTCCAAAAAAATATTCTAGTTTGATTTATTTGTCGTATTCTAAGTTATTGGTTGGACACATATAGACATTTATATGCCGTTTTAGGTTGATAATTATTCATCGTTTGAGATTTATTTAAAAATTTTAATTTTGGGTGATTTTTACTGTTTGGTAAAATTCGGGCTGTGACAAAGGTGGTCGACGGTGGTGCAGCGGAGAAGCAAGAGGGGAAGTTTGGAGGCTACAGTCGGTGGAGTTGTGCGGCGGAGACGCAAGAGGATGGTGTCCATTTTATAGCGGGTCCTTGTCTAAGAGCGAGAGTGGAGATGATCAGATGCTTCGAAAATTGTTCTTTCGAACCGGTGGGTGGGTCGGAGTTACTCCAAACTGCGGTTTGCCTCCTCTAGGTTATCGCAACGGCTCGACCATCCCATCTCAGCTTCACGGCCAATTTTTTAATTTGACACGCAAAGGGTCCAGGGTATGCAATGGCCCATCTGACTTACTTTGTAGGTCCGTCCCGTGGTGTTTCAGTTTTTCAGTTCCATTTTTTAAGTTTGACATGCAAAGGCCCCAGGGTATTCCATGTTCCAATTTTATAGTTTGTCACGCGAAAGACCTTGATCATGTTTCATGACTTTACGTGTTTTCTCCTTTTTTTTAAAGATTGTCATATATAGTGGAAAGATCATCACAAAACAAATGAAAAAAGTACAAGACACAAGAAAAGAAAAACAACAAAAGAAAACCTAAATCCTCCTCCTCCTTAGAGCCAACAAGTCACTAAACTTAGAGTACATTCACATGGTAACTAAATCATTCATTTGTCCAAAAAATAATCAAATCCTTCGTTATGAATTGTCATTCCTGACGAACACGATGAACACACCACACATTCATTAATTAACACAATATATATATATATATCACCAATCCTCGATCATGTTTTTCAGTTTGACACACAAAAGACCTTAATCATGCATGTTAGATGACATTAGGTGTTTTCTCTTTTTTTTGAAAGATCATCATATATATAAGTTTGAGACTCGTTGATCATATGTTTGGGGCGTAGCATGAACGGACAACAAACATGCATGTGAGAGAGACCTTGATCATGTATGATGACGTTACGCATTTTTTTCTCTTTTTGTTGAAAGATTGGTGTTTGAGGCTCGTTGATCATTTTTGGGGTGTAGCAAGCATGGATAAGTAACCTGCACTTGAAATACCTCGATCATATTTGATGACGGCGTTACGTGTTTTCTCTTTTTGTTGAAAGATCGTCATATATAGTTTGAGGCTCGTTGATCGTGTTTGTGGCGTAGCATATGCATGACAACTAACACGCGTGTCAAAATAATGGCGGACCTAGGATATTTATCCAAAGGGTATGCGCTTTGAAAAATATATACAACATGTTAATAATTTGATAATAAAATATCAAGTTTATAATTAGATACATAGGTAGTAAATAACATCATAAATTTTGATAATTTTTCATGATTCAGATTGTGCAATCAATTTTTTTATCAGCGTGTTAATTGTCCAAATGTTATTCAAATTTTCCATCACAGGATTAGCTAGAATGTTTTGTCATTTTTTGTTTCTATAAGGGAATAATATAATCTTATGTTAGATATATAAACTAAATCCTTGTTGTGTGAATAAGCGTTGATCAAAAGAATTCATTTGCGATAGCTACAGGAAGCAAGGATTAAATTTATTGGCTAGCTTGTTTCAACGAACGCATGAGTATATTCAAATAAGGCACATTAAATGAAAACAAATAATATTACGTGCTTGAGTTTAGAAAATATTTTAGTTCAAGGGAAAATTAGTGCCTAGCTCCTGGTTTGAAATATTTGTCATCGATTAGTTCAAAAATGTACTATCCGGTGAGAAATATTTCGAACCAAGAGGGAGTATTAATTAAACAGTAAATACTATAGAAACTAAATAAATTTCTTGATGATTGAATAAAATCTAGAGTCTAGGCAAAGGCTTTATCCATTCTATTCTTTATTGTTGTAGTTCCATTCATTCTTATCCTTGGCTCATCGTCTCTCTCTTCTAATGTGTGCTCCATCAAGAGCACTTGTTTCCTCAAGTCTGCATAATCACTTTGATCTCCCGTGTCATGCTCATACTCAAGCCGCGACGCCAAGGGGCGTTTGTCGTTTCCAAGCGCGGAGTTCATGGCAGGTGAGGCTGTAGCGCTCTTTGCATGGTGGCTGTTTTTTCGACCGAGGGTCACAGAGCTGTAGGCAACTAAGCACCGCTTATTATTATTATGTTGTTCGTGTTAGTGCTAATCCTGACTTGCTGGGCTAATGAACACCTAATGAGTTTAGGTTGTGTTCGTGAGTGCGTGCACAAGAGTGGTCTGGTGCTGATTATTAGTTGACGCATCAGAAGAGCTTGTTTGCATCATGGACAAGGTAAATACTCACGAACAAAGTAAGTTGGTCGGCTTTGCCGTTCGTAAGCGAAGATGCGGCCAAGTAGTTGCTATTGCAGGTGCATGCTAATTATGTGAGTGTTTGGCCGGGTCATGTGGTTAGTCCACGATGCACCCTAAACCTGGTGTTGAGGCCAGGTGTATGTTCGTACACTAGTCACATGTGACAAAGTGCTCAGTCAATTGCATTTGGTTTGACGTCGAAGTTGTATTGGATAGGATCATCCATTTCTTTATGTATTGGATCATCCAATTTAATGTTTGGTTGGATGGACTGGACGATCCAATTTTTGTTTGGTAGGTTGGATGAAACTTGGGTGGATTGAATCATCTAAGTTAATAATTTCATAATATTAATTATTTATATCATAATTATCATATTACTAGCAAATATTAATGTTAACATCATAATTGTAATTATTAATCAACAATACAACAATAAACAAGTTAATTATCACTAATTACATTACTAAGAAGCATAATTAGATAAGGTGTATGGACTCATCCAACCAAATATCCTGGACCATCTCATCCAGCATCTGCGAGGAATATTCCTCGAACGTGGATGATCCTGTCCGTCTAACCGTGAAACAAACACATGACTGGACCATCCAATCCAAGTGAATCCAATACAGGACAAGCAACCAAACACAGATACTTGGCCGCACCATGCTCGTGCACATGATGGATCGTTCACGCCGACCGCTGAGTCATTCGGATCGCTAAGCAAATTCTAGACGTGGAGTTCGTGTGCTCCAAGCCTATAAAAGGTGTTGTACTCATTTGTTGAAACGACAGTACAAAATAATATAAAAGGTGTGTTCGTCCCTCGCCTTGTTACCTGTCAACCGAGAGTGTTTTTTGTTTCCTTTATTATAATTTGCTCACTCATTCATCATTAGTTCTAATAGTCTGTCGGCTTTTCCATGCATGGGTTGCTTCACACTTTGAAACGACGTTTATCGATTGTTCAATTGTCGCGTTGTGCCTATGCGCGCTGCATGATTCAGGGTGTTGGCGTACCTGGCAATCATCAGGGTACGTTGGCACAGTCGCGGGAACCGTGTAGTGCGCCCTTTGCTATATGGCTGTAAGATTCGGAGCATGAACGTACGTGGCAACCATCTGGGCAGAGTCGCACAGAGGTGGCTGTGCAGCCCTGCTGTAGAGAATTTGATTCCTGCTCCATGGGTTTAAAGGTAGGCCCGACTCTGGGCCTAGGCGGGAGGGGCGATCGCCTAGGGCCAGGCCGGGGAGGGCCCCACAATGTCAGTTGTTAAAGAGAAAAGAAATAAAATTAATTAGAATTTGCATCATCCGTATGCAATGTACACTTACACAGTCAAGCTTTTTATTTTTGTAATTTTTTGATATATAATGCTACGTCCTAATGTGTTTAATAAATATTAGATATAATATTACTAATGTGTTAATTTTCAATATGCGATGTTTTTAGATAAAAAGGAGGAGTTTTTCGTTAATGCATAGGACACATTGTTCATGAGCATAAAAGACTTTTTTTCATTATATAAAAACAACACATATATTAGAAACAAGAAAAAAATAAAAACACATAGAAAACAAAAGAAAAAACTACTACTAATCCTACTTTACTCAAAGGACTTTTCCACCTCCTATGCCGCCACCTCCGCATCTACCGGCGACGCCTCCTCCAACACCAGACCGAACATCGGGCCGATGGCATTCACCAGTTGCTCGCGAAACTCCACCCCTGACTCCTCACTGAATATCTAGTAGGGGAAGTCAAGATGAGTGGCCACAAAGCCTGAACCAAAGATGTAGTAGCCGGCGGAGTCCATGCTGGTGTGGTGGGAGAGGATCCCAAGTCCTACCATTTTGCGCGGTTCATGGGGCACTTGAACTAACCGCCACTCTCTCCGGTTTCACTGATGTGATGTGGCATGAAAAATAGTGTACATGCGGCAACAGGAGCGAGATGTATTGTCAAATACATCCCGCACCATTGTGTTGAGTGCTCTTGTGTGCACGTCGGTGACGGACAGGTCGTCGGTGACCTCCTTAAGCTGGCCCTCGAGTTTGGTGATGCGGTCCTCGAAGAGGCGGACAGTCTCAACCCAGTTGGGATGATGAGGTGCGGGCACTGCAGGCGGAGGAGGTGCGAGCGCTGCCTCTAGTTCCACCAGCATTGGCGGCGACGGAAATAGAGAATGAGGTTTGGAGGACGTTGATGGCCTTGAGCACTTTGGTGCGGGGCTACCCATTTGTGCGGCGCCGAAGGTGAGGAGAAAGAGCGAAAGGTGGTCGACGGTGGTGTGGCAGAGAAGCAAGAGGAGAAGTTTGGAGGCTAAGATCGATGGAGAGGTGCGTCAGAGAATTGGCACACACCAGGCACAATGGACTAGTCGACCCACACAATCGGACAAGTCCGGTCAATCAAGTTTTTGAAAGTTTGATTAAGTGTGCAGGAAATATTCAAAGCCTATTCACCCCCTCTAGGCCACAATCAATTGGTATCAGAGTAGGTTCTCCATCGACGAGACTCACCGCTCGGAGAGATCAATGGCCTCTAAGAAGAACAACGAGATCCCGAAGGTGCTTCACACCGAGGAAGAGCAAAAAACTAAAGCCTTCGATGTACTAAGAGAAAATATACATGATGATGAAAAAGTACATCAATTGAAGGCACTTGAGGAAGAAACTGCTAGCACAAAAGGAAAAAGAAGAAGAGAAGACAATGGGGTGTGGTCATCATGACTACTCCCGATATCCTTACAGTTATAATCATCTTAATTCAATTAATCACTATCATTCTATTCCCATGGGAAAGTCTCTGCAATTTGACAGAAACGACTACTCCATGTGGAAATAAAATATGAAGATGCATCTAATCTATTTGAATCCTAGCATTTGGCATATTGTGTGCACATGTGTAGATATCCCTGACACGAACGAAGAACTCACTCCGAAAAAAGAATAAGAAATTCATCGCAACGCACAAGTCATTGAGTGATCACATCATCACTGAGCAGGGAAGAGTTCACCAAGATTGATGGATTGGAAAGCGCAAAAGAGATCTGAGATACACTTAAAACAACCCATGAAGGAAATCGGTCAGTCCGAGAAGCTAAAATTGAGACGCTTGAAGGGGAGTTGGGGAGATTTGCTATTGAGAAAGGCGAATCACCTCAAGAAATATACAACCGGATGAAGGCGCTTATCAACAAGATCCGCACCTATGGAAGCAAGAAATGGACTGACCATGAGGTGGTTAAAAGGATGATTAGAGCCCCGGGTTCATCAAAATGACCCCGGATGAGCTATTGGGCAAGATCGTAAACCATGAGATGATGGAGAAGGAAGCCCAATACGTTAAAGATCTAGCTGAGCTCACCTCCTCCAAAAAGAACAAAGCTGCTCTCAAAGCAATTTGCAATCCTAAAGGAAAAGAACCCCGTGAAGCTCAAGACGAAGAAGATACTAGTGACATGAGAACTGACCTAGATGATGAAGAGATGGTACTATTCATCAAGAAGTTCAAGCGCATGATGAAAAGAAGACATGGCAGCAACTCAAATGAAGAGAAGAGCAAGGGAAAAGGAAAATCCAAGGCTCGACGCACCTGCTATAACCGTGGCGAGTACAGTCACTTCATGGTTGACTGCACCTATGAAGAAAGTAAGAGGAAGAAAGAAATGAAGCCTTAAGAGAAGAAGATTCTTAGAAGGTGACAAACTCATCAAGCGCACATCGGCAAGGAGTGGGACTCAAACAACAAGTCCTCCTCCAATGAAGAAGAGGAGATGGCCACCATTGCCATCAAGAAACCCACCATAAGATCTGCACTCTTCCCAAACATGGGAGGACGGGACACACACGATCACACTTGCCTTATTGCCAAGGAGGGCAAGAAAAAGGTTTGACTCACTCCCCCATCACTAAATTCCTCTATTGATGATTTTGATAGCATTAGGGGAAAATGAGGAGATGTTTAGGGGATTAAGTAAAACTGCACTAAAGAAAATGAAAATGTTGTCGGATGAAATGTTTGAGAATGAGGAACCTGTCAACTGACAAGAAGATATGCTCATCCATGAGAGGAAAAGATATCAAGAAGTTGAGAAACTGCTTGAGCTCGAAAGAGAGAAGAACAAGTCACTTGACCATGAGCTAGCTTTGATTAAGGAAACTTACTCAAAGCTAGAAGAATCACACGTTGCATTCAAGGATGAACTTGCTAACTTGTCAAAAGTTAACAAGATTCTTGAGGTGCAAGTTGAGTCGCTCAAGCAAAGTGACTCCTCTTCCTCCAAAAGCTCACCTTCCAAAGGTGTAAGTTCGACAACTATTGCAACTTGCACATGTTCTTTTAAGAAAAATGCTATCAAACCTGATTCTTTTACTTCTCATGCAATGCACCCTTCCCAAAGTGGCATATTTGACAAGGAGAAGATCAAATATGCACGTAGTGCATATATGGTCACAAGACCTCCTAACGTCAAAGATGGTCTTGGGTTTGACAAGAACAAACACATGTCCACTAATATCCATGCTAAGAAGAGAATCACTTTTGTTAAGGAAAAATCGCATGCATCTAACCTGCAAATATTGTTTTGTATCTTTGATGCTTCCTATGTTCTTATGAAAGACAAAGTTGGAAATATGTTTGCCAAATGCAGAGCCACTCCACAAGAATTCTAAAACTTGTGTGTGGGTGCCCAAGACTCTTGTAACTAACCCGAGAGGACCCAAGCAAGCTTAGGTACCTAAAACCAAGGAATGATTTTTTTTGCAGGCCTAAGCCTCCGGTGCATTAAAATCGATGCTAGACAGTGGATGCACCAATCACATGACCAGGGAAAGGAATATGTTCTTGGAGTATGAGCACAACGCATATCCAAGTGTGGGCATATACTTTGGAGACAACATCTAAGGAAAGGTCCTTCATAGCGATAAAATTGAAATATCTTCTCAACATACTCTGTTGAATGTTTTACATGTAGATTCTTTAGATTATAAACTTCTGTCAATATCTCATCTATGCGACAAAGGTTATAACTGTTTATTCATTAATGAGGGTGTGACCATTTTAGAAGAAGCGATGGCTCGATTGCGTTCAAGGGAATGTTGAAGGGAAAGCTTTATCTTGTTGACTTCAATAAAGATAAAGCCAAACTCAACACTTGCTTGGTTGCTAAAACTAACATGGGATGGCCGTGGCATAGATGGCTAGACCATGTTGGGATGAGAAATCCGCAGAAACTTCTAAAAGGTGGCCACATCCGTGGTCTAAAGGATGTTGTCTTTGAGAAAGACAGGCTGTGCATCGCTTGCCAGGCGGGAAAACAAGTTGGAGCACCACACCCTTCCAAGAACGTGATGACTACTACAAGACCGCTGGAACTTCTTCACATGGACCTTTTTGGTCCAATTGCTTACATAAGCATCGGCGGTAACAAACACAGTTTAGTTATTATTGATGATTTTTCAAGATTTTCCTGGGTATTTTTCTTGTATGATAAATCAGAAACTCAGGGGATCCTCAAGAAGTTCCTAAAAAGAGCTCAAAATGAATTCCCATCAACCATGAAGAATATTAGAAATGACAATAGAACAGAATTCAAAAATACACAAGTTGAGGAATACCTTGATGAAGATGGGATAAAGCACGACTTTTCAGCACCCTACTCCCATCAACAAAACGGGGTGGCCGAAAGGAAAAACAGAACACTGATTGAAATAGCGAGGACAGTGCTGGATGAATACAAGACATCGGATCGGTTTTGGGCTGAAGCGGTGAACACTGCTTGTCATGCCACAAATCGGTTGTATCTTCACCGACTCTTGAAGAAAACGCCAGATGAGCTTCTTACTGGTAAGAACCCAAATGTTTCATATTTCAAAGTTTTTGGTTGTAAGTGTTTTATTCTGAACAAGAAACCAATGACTTTAAAGTTCGCTTCGAAATCTGATGAAGGGTTCTTGCTCGGTTATGATTCGAACACCTACGCCCATCGTGTTTTCAACAAAGCCTCTGGCCTGGTTGAAGTAGCACGTGACGTAGTGTTCGATGAGACTAACGGCTCCCAAGAGGAGCAAGTTGATAAGTGTGTGATGGATCAAGAAGAAGCCCAATGTGAAGCGTTGAAAAGAATGGCACTTGGTGATACTCTACCTCAAGAGCTACCACAAGACTCAAGTGCACAAGATGAACCTCAACAAGGAAGCAAAGATCAAGGGGGAGCTCATGCACAAGTTCATAATCAGGAAGATCAAGAAGATCCATACAACCACAGAAGCTATGATTTAGGGGGAGACAATGACAATGAGGACAATGAAGAGCTAGCAACTTCACAAGTCCCTCACCCAAGAGTACATCAGAGTGTGCAAAGAGATCATCCCGTCAATAACATCATTGGAGATATTGCTAAGGTAGTAACTACTATATCTCACATTGCAAATTTTTTTGAATATTACTCCTTTGTATCTTTTATGAAACCATACCGGGTGGAAGAAGCCTTAAAAGATCCAGATTGGGTGATGGCAATGCAAGAGGAGTTGAACAACTTCAAGAGAAATGAAATGTGGGAACTGGTGGAAAGGCCAAACGCGAACATCATTGGAACCAAATGGGTCTTTCGAAACAAACAAGATGTACATGGAGTGGTGACGAGAAATAAAGCGAGACTTGTGGCTAAAGGTTACTCACAAGTCGAATGTTTGGACTTTGATGACACTTTCGCTCCTGTAGCTAGACTTGAGTCCATTCGTATTTTATTGGCATTTGCTACTCAGAAAAATTTCAAATTGTACCAAATGGACGTCAAAAGTGCCTTCCTCAACGGTCCGATCAAGGAGGAAGTGTACCTGGAGCAGCCACCAGGATTTGAAGATCAAGAGTACCCCAACCATGTCTATAAACTGCGTAAGGATCTCTATGGCCTCAAACAAGTTCCTCGAGCTTGGTATGAGTGCCTTAGAGATTTTCTAACTCAAAATGGCTGTAAAATTGGAAAAGCTAATTATACACTGTTCACAAAACACTTTGATGATCATTTATTTGTATGCCAAATCTACATTGATGATATTATCTTTGGAGCTACTAATAAGTCTTTTGTGAAGAATTTAGCAAGATTATGACAGATATATTCGAGATGTTGATGATGGGCGAATAGAAGTTCTTCTTGGGATTCCAAGTGAATCAATTAAGAGAGAGCACGTTTATAAGTCAAACCAAGTACACGCAGGACATCCACAAGAGGTTCAATATGGACAAGGCCAAGCCCATCAAGACACATATGGCGACTAACAGACATCTCGACCTTAATGAAGATGGTCCAGATGTGGATGAAAAGGTATATCGGTCCATGATTAGTAAATTACTCTATTTATGTGCATCTAGGCCAGATATTATGCTTAGTGTATTCATGTGTGCATGGTTTTAAGCCGCACCTAAAGAGTGCCACTTAATAGCTGTGAAAAGAATCTTAAGGTACCTTGTGCACACACCCAACTTGGGCCTTTGGTATCCCAAAGGATCGAAGTTTAACTTGATAGGATATTCTAATGCCGACTATGCAGGATGCAAAGTCGATAGAAAGAGCACGTCGGGGACCTGTCAATTTCTTGGCGGATCCCGAGTTTAATGGTCATCTAAAAATTAAAACTCTATTTCTCTTTCCACAGCCGAAGCGGAGTATGTTGCACCCGGTACTTTTTGCGCACAACTACTTTGGATGCAACAAACTCTAAGGGACTATGGTTACAATGTGAACCATATTCCTCTCCTATGTGATAATGAGAGTGCTATAAAAATTGCACACAACCCAGTAGAGCACTCAAGAACTAAGCACATAGATATTCGTCACCATTTCCTAAGAGATCATTCATTAAAAGGTGATATTGAAATTTCACATGTTAGGACTGAAAAACAACTTGCAGATATTTTCGCTAAGCCATTAGATGAAAAAATGTTTTGTGAGCTAAGAAATGAGATAAATATACTTGACTCTCGAAATGTGGCTTGAAACACTGCACATCTTATTGTGATTTCAAAGTTTAGTCATTTTTTGTCAAAATTTCCCCCTTATCTCGATTTTCTCTAAAAAACTATTTAAATGAGTAAATCTTGGTGAATTATGGCCATCGTATGGTTTTTGAGTGCTTAGAGGTCATGTTCATCAAGATTCTTTTTGAAATAATGACCCTTAGATCACTATTAGATCAAACAACCAAAATCCAGTTGTTTCAGCTCAGTCCTGTCGTGCTGACATTGGACTTGTCCGGGGTCAGCACTGGACTAGTCCGTTTATTCAGCCTTGTCCGGACCTTGTCCGTTGCATCGGACTTGTCCGGGATCTACCAGACTAGTCCGGATTCATCAGGGTTAACCCTAATCCGCCGACAGGAACTCATCTTCCACCTTGCATAACGCCCTTTGCATTCTCTCTCCTGCCCCTCGAGCTCCAAGGGCGATTTCCACATCTATCCATCAAAAATGCGGATTTCTCCAAGGGAAATCCCCTCCTCGGCACGAAGCCTGTCCACTTTGGACTAATGCGCCCCCAAGTCTGCTCCTTCAACGCGAATCTTCAATGGTTCAGTAAAATTTCCCTTAAACCCTAGCTCTGAACGTTTCTTGATTCTAGCTCGTTTCCTTCGATTCCGAGGGCATACATTACTTGTCTAGATTTACTCCTACCATTTCCTAGTCCTTGTGCATCAATTCGAAGTAGATTTGGTTTAAATAAGAAAAGTTAGGGTTCTTGTGCCAGATCGGACTAGTCTGGTGTCTTGGTGCGGACAAGTCTGGTTCACCAAACAAGTCCGTACTCTGGAAACGGAAAAGTCTGGCATTTGACATTTGAACTTATAAATACCTATTGGCACTAAATCTTCAATCCATTCTTATCTAAACCTTGAACCTTCTTGTCAGGCACAATGTCTTCAAGTTCTGAGGATAATTCATGTCACTACGATGAAAGAGGTACGATGTGCTCGAGTGCAAAGATCCAAGGAGAGGGTGATGAAGAAAAGACATGATTTCAATGTTTGTTCTCCTCTTTCCGACGACTCTCTTCCTAAGATAAGGAGAGTGGTAGTGAAAAAGGCTCAGGGCAAAAATGCTGCTGAGAGCTCCTTGTGGCCCAAGAGAACTCTGAACAAGGGCAAAGGACTTGCTAGTGGCCCCATTGGCTCCTTGACGATGAAAGTTCCTACTCATCGAAACAGGCAGCCATCTAGTGCTGATTTCACTGGCAAAGGTGGTGAGCTAGCTGACAAATTCAGGAAGGTAGATGTCTATAGTCAGCCCAAACAGTCAGCTGATCCGAGATTCTGGAGCAATTTCCATGCCGACTACTATGAACATGTGTATCTGAAGATGAAGACCCTAATTATTGAAAGCCAATGTGTAGACATCACTCACCTTCAGTCCAAGAGATGTCAAGACTATCAAGAGGTTCAGGAAGCCTTGGAGCTGCATGGACTCAAGGATCTAGTCTCTTTTCAGTGGGACTAGAACATTGAGGTCATCACTCAATTCTACTCTACTCTCTATTTTGCTCGTGATGACAGTGACAGGATGATTTGGATGACCCATGGAGCACAGTACAGTGTCACATATGAGGAGTTTGCAAGAATTATTCACCTGGAAGATTCTCTGGAGAATGACATCGTTATCCACAATATGAAACCTCTAGAGAAAGAACAACTTGACTTTCTATGATACAAAGATGCCATTCAAGCCTCAACTATGATGTACTTGAAGCCCTTCTTTGCTGTTCTCAAAAGGATCTTGAGGAAGACCATTGCTCCCAAAGAGGGAGATGCACGAACCATTCAGGACACCCTCAGAACATTGATGAAAGTCATAAGCAGGAAAAGGACGTTCAATGTTTTTGAGTACATATACAATGACATTGTCAATATCTCCATCACTCCTAACAGGTCCTGTGGCTATGCACCTTACATCATGTATATGATTGAGAAGGTGACAGAACTGGAATTTATGAAGGATGTGCCTCATACCAGACTTAGGCCCCAAAAGCCTACCATCTACACTGTTCCTTCTGATCCCAGCTCACCCAGAGAGGAAAGAAGATCACACAGGCTCAAGAGGGAACAAGATCTGAGACTGCTGCTCCTGTTCCTCCACCTCCTAGAGAGTCGTCCAGTGGAGTGCTGAAGATGTTATCATCCATCATTGCTTCTTGTCGCAATGTGGAAATCAAGCAGCACAAGGAGAGTTTGGCCAGAAAGAAGCATCAAAGATGCGTTAAGGCCAACATCAAAGCCATCTGTGACAAACTAGAGATGGAGCCAGTGGGGTCACTTCAGATTCAGAGGACTAAGAAGAAGATTTCACTAAAATGCCTCCTCTAACTGAGCAAGAATTGCCATCAATTGGATAGGCTGGTACCCCTGCTCCTCCTCCTCCTCAAGCACCTGAAGATGAAGAAGAATATAAAGAGAGGACTGAGAGTGAGAGAGGTAGTGACGATGAGTGATTTCACTCAATCTTTCCCTTTTTGGTGCCTTGATGCCAAAGGGGGAGAGGTTGAGACTAGTGATCTAGTATAAGCCATTAAGGACCTGTTATCAAGACATGCACTCATTTTCAAATTATTGTAATTTATTCTGAATATGCTAAATTTACTCAATGTGTGATGCTTAGTTGATGTTAATATGATGATTATTGCAATGGTTGTCAAATGCTTATCTATTGCCCATCATATCTGTTGACCACACACATGTGAGGCACCCCACCATAAAGAGTGCATATATGTGAGAATCTTTTTGTTGTTATTCATTATTATCATATATGCACACTTTATGAAAATCAAACTTTTATTCTTAACTGTGGAATCTCAATTGGTTGTCATCAGTCACCAAAAAGGGGGAGACTGAAAGTGCATATAGGCAATCCCTTGTGGGTTTTGGACGATTGATGACAAGCAAATGACATCCTAATGAATTTTTTGAGATGACTGCAGGATAAGCAAAATGAGATAGTTTGGTGCACTCAAAAAGGTGAAAAATGATGTGGTGTACAAAAGAGAAAATCCCAACTGTCAACTGAAGCGCAAAGTAGATTTAATTGTATAGGATGTGTGTGAGAGACACATCCCAAGAGCTCAAGTCTTTGCATAGGGGTAAGGGCTTAAAAACACCTAAAAACTCACTGAGCACCAGACTAGTCCGTTCATGGACGGACTAGTCTGTTTAACTCTCTGTTGTCCAAATACACTGTGCACCAGACTAGTCTATCTATGAACCGGACTAGTCCATTAACCTTTCTGAAATCTAATAAAACAGTGCACCAGACTAGTCTGATCATAGACCAAACAAGTCTGTTCAAATCTCTGTAAATCCTATTGCGTGCACTCCAGACAAGTCCGTCCATGGGACAGGTCTAGTCCGCTGAACTCTCTGGAGTCTAATTACACATAGTATCGGACAACTTCGTTCTAGGATTAGACTAGTCCGTTCAACTATCTAGAGTTGTATTACACTCAAGTCCGGACATACACCGGATTAGTTCGATACACCTCAGGCAATTAGGGTTTCTAGTGTGCTGCATTCCACGCCGACTTTTACACAGCACACTGGACAGGTCCAGTACCCAGTACGGACTAGTCCGACCCTATGGATTTCTAACGATAACCTTTTGGAAACCCTATAAATAGGAGATCCGCGACCCCACAAACACAACTTTCGATTCCTACTGTCAAAATCATAGACTCTAGCACCGCCACCTATCCCAAGAGCCCAAAAACACATCTCCCCACGCATCTAAAGTCCAAAAAGTTGAAAGCCAATTGAACACTTAGATTTGGGATCGGGAGATCGTTGTCTACACGTTGTGAGCTCTTGGGGTTTGATCTCTTGACACTCGTACTCTCTCTTGTAATCTTTTCCAGTGTATTTGATCATCTTTTCATTGTCATTTTCGTGGGAGCCATCATCGTGTGATGTTGCCCCATAAACTCAGTGATTGCCCGTGATAGTAGATTCAAGTCGGCCTTGTGTGGTGACTTGAAGAGAGAAAGGGTTTAAAGAGACTCGGCTCTGTGTGGGCTTCCTCAATGAGGAGTAGATCTCTTTGGAGAGATCGAACCTCAATAGAAATTGGTGTCTCGTGTGCTTCTTCACTTCTGATCTTCATTAGGGCACATAGTTGATCAATATCATAATTTGAATTGCTAATTGTTTTTCACGTGCAACTTCATGACATCAATTGCGAATTCAAGTAATCTTATTTGTCGTTCACATTTTTGCTGCTTAAAAGAATTTAAATCCTGTATAGAAGATTAATCAAATCGACACACACCAGGCACACCGGACTAGTCTGCCCACGCAACCGGACAAGTCCAGTGAATCAAGTTTTTGACTGTTTGATTAAATGTGCAGGAAATATCCAAAGTCTATTCACCCCCCTCTAGGCCACATTCAGTAGGAAATATTCTATTCTTGGAATACATGTTTGGGGCGTAGCATGCATATGGACATCTAACATCCATGTGAAAGACCTCGATCATGTTTGATGACGTTACGTGTTTTCTCTTTTTGTTGAGAGATCATCATGTTTGAGGCTCGTGGATCATATTTGGGGCCTAGCATGCATGCGTAAGACAATGATCGATCATGTGAAAGACCTCGATGCACGTGAAATAACATGCATGTTTTTAAAAGATCTCGCCACAGAGGCCTAAGGCAGTGCACAGAGACGACGGCACGTGAGGCGACAGCGAGGCGTAGGCCGGACCGATGGCGCGCGGCGCCGAACTTTTGGCTCACAGTTTGCAGCCTCATAGTGGAATGCGGAGGCGGGGAACGGCGCGCGGTGGCGCGTGGAACTCAGGGCGGCATCGCTCGAAGCTCGTAGACGTGGCACCGCCGCCAGCCGACCAGCCGGAAGAAGGGTGAAGTATGTTTCTTACTTATTAGAAATTATTAATATGTACTCCCTCCATCTCCCAAATTACTTGTGGCTTTTTAATTAATTAGTTCATTTTTGAACTAAAAAGATTGACAAGTAATTTGGGATGGTGGGAGTAGTTGTAATTCCGTAATTGTAAGGACTGTGTTAAGTTGTAATTGCTTAACCTATAAAATTAATGGTTAATTATTAATTGCAAAATAAGTGACTAATGACAGTAATTATTACCTTCTATTGATCTGTTGCCTAAAATTTTCTCAAATTTCAGGCACATGACAAATATACTCCAACTAATTCTTCCATCACAAAAACTATTCTTTTTTTGAACAATCATCACAAGAACTACTAAAACATTGACTTAAATGCCAAGACAGTGGCGATGAAATCCTCAGCCTGCAGTTATTACTGCAGTTGACATGTGGACCCGAGAACGGTGGGGCAAACATGTGATATGAACCCAAGATAGTGTTTCCTCAAGAAAAAATAATTTTATGAGAGAATGAGCGCACAAGCAGAAAAGCTATAACTTGAGCGTCGCGCCTGCGAATTCCCTGCCAGGATGATCGATGGCAGCCGATCCACAAACTCGGTGGTTAGATCAGTAGTCACCGGAGAGCAGCTTAGGACTGACCTTGAAGGAGACGAAGGCGTCAATGCAGGCATAGTTGATCTGCTCACCGGAGATATTGTACGCGTCCCTGTGGCTCGTCCTCACTCGGTAAGGCTTTTCCATGTCGGCGCCCATCACGGCGGTCGCGATATCCTACAGCCCCACATGACGGGGGATCGGGCGATCCATCTCCTCCGCCGCAAGCTCGGCCAGGTCCACCGTTTTGGCCATGTTCAGCTCCAAGTCTTTCCAAAGTAGGTCGGCGTCACCCTCCACGCCCACGCGGATGAAGCGGTAGTCGGAATCATTGAGGAAATCTTCCAGATTGTCGGGGAAGTAGTCAGCATGGATGACCTAGAAGATGAGGCAGTGGCGATAGACATAGAGCTGCAGAACGGCGACAGGGTTCTGGTCGGCAGAGTATCTGGGGTGCCACTCCACATCAAGCCCTACGAGGAGCTTGTGAAGGCACCGACGATGGACGGAGAGGACCTCGCCGAGCTAATCCTCCACAGCCTCGCCAGAGGACGTCACGGTGGTGGTGATCACGTCATCCTCGAACGTCATGTTGTACACCTTAGTCCCACCATTGGGTCCTCTCCTTGTCCCTACGGTTGCGGTTCGCGGTAGCGGCGCAACTTCTCTCTTGTGCAAACCTTCCCCTGCCTCTAGATTGTATTTTGGAAACGGACGCAGATATATAACTGAGATACAGTAATGATGTGAATGGAGGAGTTTCTGCATTTGACAGGCCCGAGCCCCGAGTAAATAAAGTAATGAAGATTTTTGAATCTTATATACTCTTTCTATTTTGTTTTTTTAGAAATCTCTGAGCCGGTGCTCAGCCATTATCATAAGAAAGGAATAAAATGTATGTCAGAGTCATACAGAAACATAATGATGCACAAGTTGAGCACCAAAAAAGAAAGTGAAAGACACCTAATACAGAACCAAAGAAAAATAGGCATCCAAGGCCCGTTAGGAGATAAAAGCCAGGGCTTCCACAAAAGTCCAAGTACGATCCGGTTCCTTTATCTAAAAAAATAGTTGTTGTTCAGTATTCTCCTTCCCATCAAAAAAACTATTTCCATTTTTGATTTCATATCATTATGACCGCAAGTTGCATTTTCTCAACCAAACACCACATACAACAACAACAACTTTTCTCAGAGGCGCACCCACTGGGTATGCCGGGTGAGCCACGGCATACCCTGGGTCCAACCACCAGAGAGTAGCTTGTGTGAATGCATGCTAGAGAGATCGGCAGAATCAGGATCTGGCCAATGAAGATGGAAGTCAGCAGTCTCACAGTTCATGGATTGAAACGCGTGCCATCCTTTTTATGCTTCCTTTTTTCTAATATTATTTTTCCACCAATCTTCTAGCCCTCCTTTATTTGAAGTTGTGCGGTTGGATCAGGATACGTGGCCCGCGTGAGGCGAGAGCCGTGTGTGCAACATTAGGCGAAACGTTGTGGAGAGATGTTGCTCCCCTTGTTGAGGATCATGTTAATTAGATGACGTTGAGGATCGGATGTGGCGTACGTGTTTTCACAAGTGTGTTCATTTGTTCCTAAAATCAAAACATATAGCGGCTAGCACCTACGACTATCGTTTCTTAAAAAGACAAGTACATCACATGCAGGTTAGAAAATATACTATATACATGGCAGCATGTGATCGATTAATTTGATGAACCACGTATGTAGTGAGAGTTGTGTGCTTATTAGATGGTAGTACACATTCCATCCTCGTACCCTCGAGGGAACATCCTCCCTGTCAAACATAGTTTGTTATCTCTATTGATGACATGATAATATTCTTCATTAGTATGGTAGATAAACTGCCATATAGGTTGAGAGTATACACATGCATGCTAGAGAGAATATGATAAATATAGAAATATATCAATAGATGGTAGGAAATATTCTATTCTTGGAATACATGTTTGGGGCGTAGCATGCATATGGACATCTAATATCCATGTGAAATACCTCGATCATGTTTGATGATGTTACGTGTTTTCTCTTTTTGTCGAGAGATCGTCATGTTTGAAGCTCGTAGATCATGTTTGGGGCATAACATGCATGGACAACTAACATCCATGTGAAAGACAATGATCGATCATGTGACAGACCTCCATGCATGTGAAATAACATGCATGTTTTTAAAATCACTTGCCTCGGCCCGCGCCGCTAATCTAACCGACGGTTGCGGCACAAAGGCCGAAGGCATCGCGCAGAGACGGCAACACGCTGAGGCGGCAAGGCGGAAATCGGACCAATGGCGCGCAGCGCCGACCTTTTGGCTTGCAGTTTGCAGCCTCACGGTGGAACGCAGAGGTGGGGCACGGCGCGCGTTGGCCCGTGGTGCTCAGGACAGCAGTGCTCGAAGCTCGGAGAGGCGGTGCCACCGCCAGCCGACCGGCCGGAAGAAGGGTGAAGTAAGTTTCTTACTTAGTCGAAATTATTAATATGTCCTCCATCCATCTACCAAATTACTTGTCGCTCTCTAATTAATTAGTTCATTTTTGAACTAAAAAGAGTGACAAGTAATTCGGGATGGTGGGAGTAGATGTAATTCCGTAATTGTAAGTAATGTGTTAAATTATAATTGTTTAACCAATAAAATTAATGGTTAATGATTAACATCAAAATAAGTGACTAATGACAGTAATTATTACTTTCTAATGATCTGTTGCCTAAAATTTTCTCAAATTTCAGACACATGACAAATACACTCCAGCTAATTCTTCCATCGCAAAAACTATTCTTTTTTCGAACAATCATCACAAAAACTACTAAAACATTAATTTAAATGTCAAGACAGTGGCAACAAAATTATTTGCCCTGCAGTTATTACTGCAGCTGACATGTGAACACGACAACAATTTGGCACACATGTGATATGAACCCAAGATAGTGTTTCCTCAAGAAAAAATAATTTTATGAGAGATTGACGGCACAAGCAGAAAAGCTAGAACTTGAGCATTGCACCTGCGAATTCCCTACCGGGACGATCGACTGCAGCAGATCCACAAACTCGGTGGTTAGATCTGTAGTCGCCGAAGAGCAGCTTGCAGCCGACCTCGAAGGAGATGAAGGCGTCGATGCAGGCGTAGTTGATATGCTCTACGAAGAGATTGTATGCGTCCCAGTAGCTCATCCTCACCCGGTAAGGCTTCTCCATGTTGGCGCCCATTACGACGCTCACGATGTCCTTCTATCCCGAAAAATGAGGCTCGGGTGATCACGTCGTCCTCGAACATCATGTTGTACACCTGAGTCCCCGCCATTGAGTCCTCTCCTGGTCCCTATGGTAGCGGTCTACAGCGGCGTGGCATAACTTCACTCTTGTGCAAACCTGCCTCTACCTCTAGTTTGGATTTTGGAAATGGGGTGGATATATAACTGAGATACAGTTACGATAAGAGTGGAGGAGTTTCCGAATTTGACGGGCCCGAGCCCCGGGTAAAGAAAGTAATGAAGATTTTTGAATGTGATATACTCTTTCTATTTTGTTTTTTTAGAAAGCTCTGAGCCATCGCTCATCCATTATCATAAGCATGGAATAAAAGTTACAAAGTCAGAGTCATACAGAAACAGATTGATGCACAAGTTGAGCATTGAAAAAGAAAACGAAAGACACCTAAAACAGAACCAAGAAAATAAAAATAGGCATCCAAGACCCATCAGGAGATCAAAGCGGGGGCTACCGCAAAAGTCCAAGTATGGGCCGTCTCCTTTATCTCAAAATATAGTTTTTTTTCAATCTTCTCCAAAAAAACTCTTTCCATTTTTAAATTTTATCTTTATGACCACAAGTTGCATTGTCTCAACCAAACACCAGACACAACAACAATAACTTTTCTCAGGGGCACACCCACTGGGTATGTCGGGTGGGCCACGGAATACCCTGGATCCAACCACTAGAGAGTAGCTAGTGTGAATGCATGCTGGAGAGATCAACGGAATCAAGAACTGACCAATGAAGATGGAAATCAGCGGTCTCACAATTCATGGATCGAAACTCGCGCTATACTTTTTATTCTTCCTTTTTTTCTTATATTATTTTCCGCCAATCTTCTAGCCCTCCGTTGTTTGAAGTTGTACTGTTGGTTCATGATACGTGGCCGATGTGAGGCGAGAGCCTTGTGTGCAACACCAGGTGGAACGTCTTGGAGAGACATTGCTCCCCTTGTTGAGGATCATGTTAATTTGATAACGTTGAGGATTGGATGTGGCATACGTGTTTTCACAAGTGTGTTCATTTGTTCCTGAAATCAGAACACGTAGCAGCTAGTGCCTAGGTTTGTCTTTTCTTTGAAAGGACGAGTACAGCATGTTAGAAAATATATTGTAAAGGGCATGCGATTAATTTTATGAACCGCGTAGTAAGCTGTGCCTAGATGGTACATTCTATCCTCAAACCCTCGAGGGAACGTACTTCATGTCAAACATGCATGCCCAGATTGAGGACAGCGCTCGGTGGACGGCGACAGCGAGGGTGATGACAACGCTCGATGCACGGCGATGCCTAGGGTTAGGATGGCGCTCGACGTTGACTGCGATGGCAAGGGCGAGGACGACGAGGGTGAGGGTTAGGGAGCGGCAGTGGAGGGCTTGGCAGGAAAATGGTGTTAGGGTTGCGGGGTGCGGCCGACGCATTTATATCCCCCTGAGAAGATTCATATATATAATGAATATCTACATCAACAATGTATAACACATCCATAAAATAGATAATAGTCTTTTTGCTAAATTTTCACTGCTTTTTGAATTTTGTGATGATTCGGACATCCCTGTGGCGCAATGTGCTGCACAGAGATGGGTTATCCATTTTAGATCTCTGTTATTAAAACATCACCACCAATGGTATGAGTTGGCAGTTAGCCTGAATGAGCAGACGTTAACTAATTAGGTTCATCAGGTTGCTTCGTGTAGCTTTGTGTAGGCAGCCATCTAGGAAGCTTCGTGTAGCTTCGTTCGAATCTCCGACTGGCTGCCTAGATGGTATATCTATTATCCTCAAACCCTCGAGGGAACATCCTTCCTGTCAAACATGCATGCCTGGGGCTGCCCTCGCAGTCAGTTTCTCATCAAGAAACTCGCATGCCACTCATCACTGAGGCTTCGCTAGTTTGTCTAGTGGTGAACCGTCTGCGTCATTGGAATCCTAGATGGAGTTGGAAGACAGGAATCGAACATACCTGCAAAGTTCTTCCCAACCAGCTCTGGGGATGCACGACGGGGGTTAAGGTATGAGTTGGAAGATAGGAATTGAACATACCTGCAAGGCTCTTCCCAAACACCACCGGGGATGCACGACGGGGGTTAAGGTACACCGGCACACCCGGACTATACGTATACCCGGCCAGCCGTGTAGCTTCGTTCGAAACTCCGGCTGGCTGCCTAGATGGTATACCTTTTATCCTCAAACCCTCGAGGGAACATCCTTCCTGTCAAACACGCATGTCCCCCGTTGTTAGTTTCTCATCAAAAAACTTGCATGCCGCTCATCACCGAGGCTTTATTGGTTTTGGACTCAATGCCATGGCAGAATAAAGTGGAAGAAGGGAAAGATTATTGGTATCGTGATACCATATAGAGGATGGTTACAAGACTAATCTGTATGAATAATGTTTGTTGTGTATTCATCAGGGAACACAGGTACACATTATATAGGATAGCTAGTATAGTGTGAAACCAAAACTAAACCCTTTCACACTACACAAGTGCAAAGGCTAGCGTTAATGACTAAATGTAGGCCAACACAGTCAAACTATGAGTGTTAACGTAGATCAACGCAGTCAACCATGACTATTACATGTGTGTGTTCTTATCCTTTCTATAGTCTGGTGGTCAACAGCTTGCGTCATCGGAAGCCTAGATGGAGTTGGAGGACATGAATTGGAGCGTACCTGCAAGGATCTTCCCAACCACCTCTGGGGAACGCACAACAAGGGTTAAGGTGCATCGACACACCTGGACCGATGGCGCGCAGCACCGACCTTTTGGCTCGCAGTTTGCAGCCTCACGGTGGAACGCAGAGGTGGGGCACGGCGCGCGTTGGCGCGTGGTGCTCAGGACAGCAGTGCTCGAAGCTCGGAGAGGCGGTGCCGCCGCTAGCCGACCGGCCGGAAGAAGGGTGAAGTAAGTTTCTTACTTAGTCGAAATTATTAATATGTCCTCCATCCATCTACCAAATTATTTGTCGCTCTCTAATTAATTAGTTCATTTTTGAGCTAAAAAGAGTGACAAGTAATTCGGGATGATGGGAGTAGATGTAATTCTGTAATTGTAAGTAATGTGTTAATTTATAATTGCTTAACCAAAAAAATTAATGGTTAATGATTAATATCAAAATAAGTGACTAATGACAGTAATTATTACTTTCTAATGATCTGTTGCCTAAAATTTTCTCAAATTTCAGACACATGACAAATACACTCCAGCTAATTCTTCCATCGCAAAAACTATTCTTTTTTCGAACAATCATCACAGAAACTACTAAAACATTAATTTAAATGTCAAGACAGTGGCAACAAAATTATTTGCCCTGCAGTTATTACTGCAGCTGACATGTGAACTCGACAACAATTTGGCACACATGTGATATGAACCCAAGATAGTGTTTCCTCAAGAAAAAATAATTTTATGAGAGATTGACGGCAAAAGCAGAAAAGCTAGAACTTGAGCATTGCACCTGCGAATTCCCTACTGGGACGATCGACTGCAGCCGATCCACAAACTCGGTGGTTAGATCTGTAGTCGCCGAAGAGCAGCTTGCAGCCGACCTCGAAGGAGACGAAGGCGTCGATGCAGGCGTAGTTGATATGCTCAACGAAGAGATTGTATGCGTCCCAGTAGCTCATCCTCACCCGGTAAGGCTTCTCCATGTTGGCGCCCATTACGACGCTCACGATGTCCTTCTATCCCGAAAAATGAGGCTCGGGTGATCACGTCGTCCTCGAACATCATGTTGTACATCTGAGTCCCCGCCATTGAGTCCTCTCCTTGTCCCTATGGTAGCGGTCTACAGCGGCGCGGCATAACTTCACTCTTATGCAAACCTTCCTCTACCTCTAGTTTGGATTTTGGAAATGGGCGTGGATATATAATTGAGATACAGTTACGATAAGAGTGGAGGAGTTTCCGAATTTGACGGGCCCGAGCCCCGGGTAAAGAAAGTAATGAAGATTTATGAATGTGATATACTCTTTCTATTTTGTTTTTTTAGAAAGCTCTTAGCCATCGCTCATCCATTATCATAAGCATGGAATAAAAGGTACAAAGTCAGAGTCAAACAGAAACAGATTGATGCACAAGTTGAGCATTGAAAAAGAAAACGAAAGACACCTAAAACAGAACCAAAAAAAATAGGCATCCAAGACCCATCAGGAGATCAAAGCGGGGGCTACCGCAAAAGTCCAAGTATGAGCCGTCTCCTTTATCTAAAAATATAGTTGTTTTTCAATCTTCTCCCAAAAAAAAAACTCTTTCCATTTTTAAATTTTATCGTTATGACCACAAGTTGCATTGTCTCAACCAAACACCAGACACAACAACAATAACTTTTCTCATGGGAACACCCACTGGGTATGTCAGGTGGGCCACGGAATACCCTGGGTCCAACCACTAGAGAGTAGCTAGTGTGAATGCATGCTGGAGAGATCAACGGAATCAAGAACTAGCCAATGAAGATGGAAGTCAGTGGTCTCACAGTTCATGGATCAAAACTCGCGCTATACTTTTTATTCTTCCTTTTTTTCTTATATTATTTTCCGCCAATCTTCTAGCCCTCCGTTGTTTGAAGTTGTACTGTTGGTTCAGGATACGTGGCCGATGTGAGGCGAGAGCCTTCTGTGCAACACCAGGTGGAACGTCTTGGAGAGACATTGCTCCTCTTGTTGAGGATCATGTTAATTTGATGACGCTGAGGATTGGATGTGGCATACGTGTTTTCACAAGTGTGTTCATTTGTTCCTGAAATCAGAACACGTAGCAGCTAGCACCTAGTTTTGTCTTTTCTTCGAAAGGACGAGTACACCATGTTAGAAAATATATTGTAAAGGGCATGCGATTAAATTGATGAACCACGTAGTAAGCTATGCCTAGATGGTACATTCTATCCTCAAACCCTCGAGGGAACATACTTCATGTCAAACATGCATGCCCAGAGTGAGGACAGCGCTCGGTGGACGGCGACAGCGAGGGTGATGACGACGCTCGATGCACGGCGATGCCGAGGGTTAGGATGGCGCTCGACGTTGACTGCGATGGCAAGGGCGAGGACGACGAGGGTGAGGGTTAGGGAGCGGCGGTGGAGGGCTTGGCAGGAAAATGGAAATTTTAGGGTTGCGGGGTGCGGCCGACGCATTTATAACCCCCTGAGAAGATTCATATATATAATGAATTTCTACATCAACAATTTATAACACATCCATAAAAGAGATAATAGTCTTTTTGCTAAATTTTCACTGCTTTTTGAATTTTGTGATGATCCGGACATCCCTGTGGTGCAATGTGTTGCACAGAGATGGGTTATCCATTTTAGATCTCTGCCATTAAAACATCACCACCAATAGTATGAGTTGGTAGTTAGCCTGAATGAGCAGACGTTAACTAATCAGGTTCATCAGGTTGCTTCGTGTAGCTTTGTGTAGGCAACCATCTAGGAAGCTTCGTATAGCTTCGTTCGAATCTCCGACTGGCTGCCTAGATGGTATACCTATTATCCTCAAACCCTCGAGGGAACATCCTTCCTGTCAAACATGCATGCCTGGGGCTGCCCTCGCAGTCAGTTTCTCATCAAGAAACTTGCATGCCACTCATCACCGAGGCTTCGCAACCAGCTCTGGGGATGCACGACGGGGGTTAAGGTATGAGTTGGAAGATAGGAATTGAACATACCTGCAAGGCTCTTCCCAAACACCACCGGGGATGCACGATGGGGGTTAAGGTACACCGGCACACCCGGACTATATGTATACCCGGCCAGCCGTGTAGCTTCGTTCGAAACTCCGGCTGGCTGCCTAGATGGTATACCTTTTATCCTCAAACCCTCGAGGGAACATCCTTCCTGTCAAACACGCATGTCGGGGGCCGCCCCCGTTGTTAGTTTCTCATCAAAAAACTTGCATGCCGCTCATCACCGAGGCTTTATTGGTTTTGGACTCAATGCCATGGCAGAATAAAGTGGAAGAAGGGAAAGATTATTGGTATTGTGATACCATATGGTTACAAGACTAATCTGTATGTATAATGTTTGTTGTGTATTCATCAGGGAACACAGGTACACATTATATAGGCTAGCTAGTATAGTGTGAAACCAAAACTAAACCCTTTCACACTACACAAGTGCAAAGGCTAGCGTTAATGACTAAATGTAGGCCAACACAGTCAAACTATGAGTGTTAACGTAGATCAACGCAGTCAACCATGACTGTTACATGTGTGCGTTCTTATCCTTTCTATAGTCTGGTGGTCAACAACTTGCGTCATCGGAAGCCTAGATGGAGTTGAAGGACATGAATTGGAGCGTACCTGCAAGGATCTTCCCAACCACCTCTGGGGAACGCACAACAGGGGTTAAGGTGCATCGACACACCTGGACCGATGGCGCGCAGCGCCGACCTTTTGGCTCGCAGTTTGCAGCCTCACGGTGGAACGCAGAGGTGGGGCACGGTGCGCGTTGGCGCGTGGTGCTCAGGACAGCTATGCTCGAAGCTCGGAGAGGCGGTGCCGCCGCCAGCCGACCGGCCGGAAGAAGGGTGAAGTAAGTTTCTTACATAGTCGAAATTATTAATATGTCCTCCATCCATCTACCAAATTACTTGTCGCTCTCTAATTAATTAGTTCATTTTTGAACTAAAAAGAGTGACAAGTAATTCGGGATGGTGGGAGTAGATGTAATTCCGTAATTGTAAGTAATGTGTTAATTTATAATTGCTTAACCAATAAAATTAATGGTTAATGATTAATATCAAAATAAGTGACTAATGACAGTAATTATTACTTTCTAATGATCTGTTGCCTAAAATTTTCTCAAATTTCAGACACATGACAAATACACTCCAGCTAATTCTTCCATCGCAAAAACTATTCTTTTTTCGAACAATTATCAAAGAAACTACTAAAACATTAATTTAAATGTCAAGACAGTGGCAACAAAATTATTTGCCCTGCAGTTATTACTGCAGCTGACATGTGAACTCGACAACAATTTGGCACACATGTGATATGAACCCAAGATAGTGTTTCCTCAAGAAAAAATAATTTTATGAGAGATTGACGGCACAAGCAGAAAAGCTAGAACTTGAGCATTGCACCTGCGAATTCCCTACCGGGACGATCGACTGCAGCCGATCCACAAACTCGGTGGTTAGATCTGTAGTCGCCGAAGAGCAGCTTGCAGCCGACTTCGAAGGGGACAAAGGCGTCGATGCAGGCGTAGTTGATATGCTCAACGAAGAGATTGTATGCGTCCCAGTAGCTCATCCTCACCCGGAAAGGCTTCTCCATGTTGGCGCCCATTACGACGCTCACGATGTCCTTCTATTCCGAAAAATGAGGCTCGGGTGATCACGTTGTCCTCGAACATCATGTTGTACACCTGAGTCCCCGCCATTGAGTCCTCTCCTTGTCCCTATGGTAGCGGTCTACAGCGGCGCGGCATAACTTCACTCTTGTGCAAACCTTCCTCTACCTCTAGTTTGGATTTTGGAAATGGGGTGGATATATAACTGAGATACAGTTACGATAAGAGTGGAGGAGTTTCCGAATTTGACGGGCCCGAGCCCCGGGTAAAGAAAGTAATGAAGATTTTTGAATGTGATATACTCTTTCTATTTTGTTTTTTTAGAAAGCTCTGAGCCATCGCTCATCCATTATCATAAGCATGGAATAAAAGGTACAAAGTCAGAGTCATACAGAAACAGATTGATGCACAAGTTGAGCATTGAAAAAGAAAACGAAAGACACCTAAAACAGAATCAAAAAAATAAAAATAGGCATCCAAGACCCATCAGGAGATCAAAGCGGGGGCTACCGCAAAAGTCCAAGTATGGGCCGTCTCCTTTATCTCAAAATATAGTTGTTTTTCAATATTCTCCCAAAAAAAAATCTTTCCATTTTTAAATTTTATCGTTATGACCACAAGTTGCATTGTCTCAACCAAACACCAGACACAACAACAATAACTTTTCTCAGGGGCACACCCACTGGGTATGTCGGGTGGGCCACAGAATACCCTGGATCCAACCACTAGAGAGTAGCTAGTGTGAATGCATGCTGGAGAGATCAACGGAATCAAGAACTGGCCAATGAAGATGGATGTCAGCGGTCTCACAGTTCATGGATCGAAACTCGCGCTATACTTTTTATTCTTCCTTTTTTCTTATATTATTTTCCGCCAATCTTCTAGCCCTCTGTTGTTTGAAGTTGTACTATTGGTTCAGGATACGTGGCCGATGTGAGGCGAGAGCCTTGTGTGCAACACCAGGTGGAACGTCTTGGAGAGACATTGCTCCCCTTGTTGAGGATCATGTTAATTTGATGACATTGAGGATTGGATGTGGCATACATGTTTTCACAAGTGTGTTCATTTGTTCCTGAAATCAGAACACGTAGCAGCTAGCGCCTAGGTTTGTCTTTTCTTTGAAAGGACGAGTACAGCATGTTAGAAAATATATTGTAAAGGGCATGCGATTAATTTGATGAACCGCGTAGTAAGCTGTGCCTAGATGGTACATTCTATCCTCAAACCCTCGAGGGAACATACTTCATGTCAAACATGCATGCCCAAAGTGAGGACGGCGCTCGGTGGATGGCGACAGCGAGGGTGATGACGACGCTCGATGCACGGCGATGCCGAGGGTTAGGATGGCACTCGACGTTGACTGCGATGGCAAGGGCGAGGACGACGAGGGTGAGGGTTAGGGAGCGGCGGTGGAGGGCTTGTCAGGAAAATGGAAATGTTAGGGTTGCGGGGTGCGGCCGACGCATTTATAACCCCCTGAGAAGATTCATATATATAATGAATTTCTACATCAACAATGTATAACACATCCATAAAATAGATAATAGTCTTTTTGCTAAATTTTCACTGCTTTTTGAATTTTGTGATGATCCGGACATCCCTGTGGCGCAATGTGCTGCACAGAGATGGGTTATCCATTTTAGATCTCTGCCATTAAAACATCACCACCAATGGTATGAGTTGGCAGTTAGCCTGAATGAGCAGACGTTAACTAATTAGGTTCATCAGGTTGCTTCGTGTATCTTTGTGTAGGCAGTCATCTAGGAAGCTTCGTGTAGCTTCGTTCGAATCTCCGACTGGCTGCCTAGATGGTATACCTATAATCCTCAAACACTCGAGGGAACATCCTTCCTGTCAAACATGCATGCCTGGGGCTGCCCTCGCAGTCAGTTTCTCATCAAGAAACTTGCATACCACTCATCACAGAGGCTTCGCTAGTTTGTCTGGTGGTGAACCGTCTGCGTCATAGGAATCCTAGATGGAGTTGGAAGACAGGAATCGAACATACCTGCAAGGTTCTTCCCAACCAGCTCTGGGGATGCACGACGGGGGTTAAGGTATGAGTTGGAAGATAGGAATTGAACATACCTGCAAGGCTCTTCCCAAACACCACCGGGGATGCACGACGGGGGTTAAGGTACACCGGCACACCCGGACTATACGTATACCCGGCCAGCCGTGTAGCTTCGTTCGAAACTCCGGCTGGCTGCCTAGATGGTATACCTTTTATCCTCAAACCCTCGAGGGAACATCCTTCCTGTCAAACACGCATGTCGGGGGCCGCCCCCGTTGTTAGTTTCTCATCAAAAAACTTGCATGCCGCTCATCACCGAGGCTTTATTTGTTTTGGACTCAATGCCATGGCAGAATAAAATGGAAGAAGGGAAAGATTATTGGTATCGTGATACCATATAGAGGATGGTTACAAGACTAATCTGTATGAATAATGTTTGTTGTGTATTCATCAGGGAACACAGGTACACATTATATAGGCTAGCTAGTATAGTGTGAAACCAAAACTAAACCCTTTCACACTACAAAAGTGCAAAGGCTAGCGTTAATGACTAAATGTAGGCCAACACAGTCAAAATATGAGTGTTAACGTAGATCAACGCAGTCAACCATGACTATTTCATGTGTGCATTCTTATCCTTTCTATAGTCTGGTGGTCAACCGCTTGCGTCATCGGAAGCCTAGATGAAGTTGGAGGACATGAATTGGAGCGTACCTGCAAGGATCTTCCCAACCACCTCTGGGGGATGCATAACGGGGGTTAAGGTGCATCGACACACCTGGACCGATGGCGCGCAGCGCCGACCTTTTGGCTCGCAGTTTGCAGCCTCACGGTGGAACGCAGAGGTGGGGCACGGCGCGCGTTGGCGCGTGGTGCTCAGGACAGCAGTGCTCGAAGCTCGGAGAGGCGGTGCCGCCGCTAGCCGACCGGCCGGAAGAAGGGTGAAGTAAGTTTCTTACTTAGTCGAAATTATTAATATGTCCTCCATCCATCTACCAAATTATTTGTCGCTCTCTAATTAATTAGTTCATTTTTGAACTAAAAAGAGTGACAAGTAATTCGGGATGGTGGGAGTAGATGTAATTCTGTAATTGTAAGTAATGTGTTAATTTATAATTTCTTAACCAATAAAATTAATGGTTAATGATTAATATCAAAATAAGTGACTAATGACAGTAATTATTACTTTCTAATGATCTGTTGCCTAAAATTTTCTCAAATTTCAGACACATGACAAATACATTCCAGCTAATTCTTCCATCGCAAAAACTATTCTTTTTTCGAACAATCATCACAGAAACTACTAAAACATTAATTTAAATGTCAAGACAGTGGCAACAAAATTATTTGCCCTGCAGTTATTACTGCAGCTGACATGTGAACTCGACAACAATTTGGCACACATGTGATATGAACCCAAGATAGTGTTTCCTCAAGAAAAAATAATTTTATGAGAGATTGACGGCACAAGCAGAAAAGCTAGAACTTGAGCATTGCACCTGCGAATTCCCTACTGGGACGATCGACTGCAGCCGATCCACAAACTCGGTGGTTAGATCTGTAGTCGCCAAAGAGCAGCTTGCAGCCGACCTCGAAGGAGACGAAGGCATCGATGCAGGCGTAGTTGATATGCTCAACGAAGAGATTGTATGCGTCCCAGTAGCTCATCCTCACCCGGTAAGGCTTCTCCATGTTGGCGCCCATTACGACGCTCACGATGTCCTTCTATCCTGAAAAACGAGGCTCGGGTGATCACGTCGTCCTCGAACATCATGTTGTACATCTGAGTCCCCGCCATTGAGTCCTCTCCTTGTCCCTATGGTAGCGGTCTACAGCGGCGCGGCATAACTTCACTCTTGTGCAAACCTTCTTCTACCTCTAGTTTGGATTTTGGAAATGGGCGTGGATATATAATTGAGATACAGTTACGATAAGAGTGGAGGAGTTTCCAAATTTGACGGGCCCGAGCCCCGGGTAAAGAAAGTAATGAAGATTTTTGAATGTGATATACTCTTTCTATTTTGTTTTTTTAGAAAGCTCTTAGCCATCGCTCATCCATTATCATAAGCATGGAATAAAAGGTACAAAGTCAGAGTCATACAGAAACAGATTGATGCACAAGTTGAGCATTGAAAAAGAAAACGAAAGACACCTAAAACAGAACCAAAAAAAATAGGCATCCAAGACCCATCAGGAGATCAAAGCGGGGGCTACCGCAAAAGTCCAAGTATGAGCCGTCTCCTTTATCTCAAAATATAGTTGTTTTTCAATCTTCTCCCAAAAAAAAAAACTCTTTCCATTTTTAAATTTTATCGTTATGACCACAAGTTGCATTGTCTCAACCAAACACCAGACACAACAACAATAACTTTTCTCATGGGAACACCCACTGGGTATGTCAGGTGGGCCACGGAATACCCTGGGTCCAACCACTAGAGAGTAGCTAGTGTGAATGCATGCTGGAGAGATCAACGGAATCAAGAACTAGCCAATGAAGATGGAAGTCAGTGGTCTCACAATTCATGGATCAAAACTCGCGCTATACTTTTTATTCTTCCTTTTTTCTTATATTATTTTCCGCCAATCTTCTAGCCCTCCGTTGTTTGAAGTTGTACTGTTGGTTCACGATACGTGGCCGATGTGAGGCGAGAGCCTTGTGTGCAACACCAGGTGGAACGTCTTGGAGAGACATTGCTCCCCTTGTTGAGGATCATGTTAATTTGATGACGCTGAGGATTGGATGTGGCATACGTGTTTTCACAAGTGTGTTCATTTGTTCCTGAAATCAGAACACGTAGCAGCTAGCGCCTAGGTTTGTCTTTTCTTCGAAAGGACGAGTACAACATGTTAGAAAATATATTGTAAAGGGCATGCGATTAAATTGATGAACCACGTAGTAAGCTGTGCCTAGATGGTACATTCTATCCTCAAACCCTCGAGGGAACATACTTCATGTCAAACATGCATGCCCAGAGTGAGGACAGCGCTCGGTGGACGGCGACAGCGAGGGTGATGACGATGCTCGATGCACGGCGATGTCGAGGGTTAGTATGGCGCTCGACGTTGACTGCGATGGCAAGGGCGAGGACGACGAGGGTGAGGGTTAAGGAGCGGCGGTGGAGGGCTTGGCAGGAAAATGGAAATTTCAGGGTTGCGGGGTGCGGCCGACACATTTATAACCCCCTGAGAAGATTCATATATATATAATGAATTTCTACATCAACAATGTATAACACATCCATAAAAGAGATAATAGTCTTTTTGCTAAATTTTCACTGCTTTTTGAATTTGTGATGATCCGAACATCCCTGTGGTGCAATGTGCTGCACAGAGATGGGTTATCCATTTTAGATCTCTGCCATTAAAACATCACCACCAATGGTATGAGTTGGTAGTTAGCCTGAATGAGCAGACGTTAACTAATCAGGTTCATCAGGTTGCTTCGTGTAGCTTTGTGTAGGCAACCATCTAGGAAGCTTCGTATAGCTTCGTTCGAATCTCCGACTGGCTGCCTAGATGGTATACCTATTATCCTCAAACCCTCGAGGGAACATCCTTCCTGTCAAACATGCATGCCTGGGGCTGCCCTCGCAGTCAGTTTCTCATCAAGAAACTTGCATGCCACTCATCACCGAGGCTTTGCTAGTTTGTCTGGTGGTGAACCGTCTGCGTCATTGGAATCCTAGATGGAGTTGGAAGACAGGAATCGAACATACCTGCAAGGTTCTTCCCAACCAGCTCTGGGGATGCACGACGGGGGTTAAGGTATGAGTTGGAAGATAGGAATTGAACATACCTGCAAGGCTCTTCCCAAACACCACCGGGGATGCACGATGGGGGTTAAGGTACACCGGCACACCCGGACTATACGTATACCCGACCAGCCGTGTAGCTTCGTTCGAAACTCTGGCTGGCTGCCTAGATGGTATACCTTTTATCCTCAAACCCTCGAGGGAACATCCTTCCTGTCAGACACGCATGCCGGGGGCCGCCCCCGTTGTTAGTTTCTCATCAAAAAACATGCATGCCGCTCATCACCGAGGCTTTATTGGTTTTGGACTCAATGCCATGGAAGAGTAAAGTGGAAGAAGGGAAAGATTATTGGTATTGTGATACCATATAGAGGATGGTTACAATACTAATCTGTATGAATAATGTTTGTTGTGTATTCATCAGGGAACACAGGTACACATTATATAGGCTAGCTAGTATAGTGTGAAACCAAAACTAAACCCTTTCACACTACACAAGTGCAAAGGCTAGCGTTAATGACTAAATGTAGGCCAACACAGTCAAACTATGAGTGTTAACGTAGATCAACGCAGTCAACCATGACTGTTACATGTGTGCGTTCTTATCCTTTCTATAGTCTGGTGGTCAACCGGTTGCGTCATTGGAAGCCTAGATGGAGTTGGAGGACATGAATTGGAGCGTACCTGCAAGGATCTTCCCAACCACCTCTGGGGGATGCATAACGGGGGTTAAGGTGCATCGACACACCCGGACCATACATGTGCCCGACCAGCAGTGTAGCTTCATTTTATATTTTATTCTCTCAGCTTAAAAGTTTGCTCTTCCTCTTTGTTTGCTCTTCCCTAGGCTTAAAATTTTTATATTTACAATATTTTTATATATATAATATGACATAGGATATATCACTTGATGGTTTTGCAAAAAAAATGGAGGATGCATATGTATATCCCATGCAACTACGTAAATACACCCCAATTAATTAGCTAGTTATTTTTTAAGATGGTAAAAAAATATTATCTTTTTTTAAGTGAGGTGGTCGGGGTAGATGATGTGGCATAATAGATTATGTGGCAAGCCAATATGGATGTCCAACTCAGACTAAGGATGAAAGTAAAACGGTTGTTGTATGAAGTTGAGGGACTAAATTGACCCATTTGGAAGTTCAAGGACCGAATTGAGTTTTGATTGAAAGTTTGGGGATGAAGTTGAGTATTGTGCCAATTCTAAATGATCCAAGCTTGAGCTCGCGAGCTTGAAAAGCTAAAGTAAGCTCATTTATTGTTGTCATCTATGATATGTACGTATGATTAACTAAACTATATAATTCTATTAAAAAATTTTTATCAGACACATTTTTTATATATGATAGCAAAAAATAATGTGCAACATCCTCCACCTTCCCACTCCATTAGTTGTGAACCTAAATTTAGTATATTATATTGTATATGCATGAACTCTTGGCTCGACTCGAGATCAACTCGATGTTTTATTGAACAAGCTTAGAAAGACAAGCTCGCTAGAGTTCGACTGGTTGAAAGCCCTAGATCCAATTAATGTTTTGGTGCAATCGTGTAATAAACGATTTTGATCCATTGGATCTACATATTATGATTATTACATATTTTTGCTTAACCCCATCCACCACCACCCCTCCACCTGGTGGAGGAGGTTAAATAAAAAGATTTAAAGATCGTAAGATATAAATCGATCCAACTGTTGTAGATTGTTGGTTGCACGATTGCACCAAATATCTGATTACAATCTAGTCAAACCCAACTTTAAAACAGAAAATCTTTTGACACAGATTGATCCAGTCATGATGTTTTCTCTTCTTGTTTTGTGATATTTAATTTTTTCTTATTTCGTGATGTTGTTTTACTTGTTTTGTACTTCCTCCTTTCCATATTACTTGTCGTTAATAATTAGGACAAGTTTTCTAGTTCAAAAATGAACTAAAAACATGTTCTAGTGACAAGTAATATATGAAGGAGGGAGTAATGTTTTATGATAATGAATTCAATGGTGTTTGTCTGTTCCATTGGTTATTTTGTTTTCTATCTGCTATTTAGTGAACTATCTGTTCTATCAGTATTCTCTATTAATGAACAGCCCCCCACACCACCGTAAGAGGTGCCAGGAGATCGCCCGCAATGGGGTCTGCGAAGCGGTCCGTAAAACAGTATAGTAATAGGAAAACGCAACAGGTAGCGACAACTCGATAGAAAAGTGGAGGCAATGAACAGAGAGAAAAAATAGGACGAGAAAAATGTTAGACAAATATAGGTAGTACGTACGAATTAAGATGAAAGAGCAAGGAGAACCAAACTGTAAAACATGAAATTTTTGGCGCAGATTACTGTCAATACATAGTGTGTTATCTCTATTGATGACGGGATATTATTCTTGTGATGTTGAAAACAGAGTGGTTTCATTACTTTTCGCGTCCCATCAGTGCATACAGGGAGGCATGGGTCCCATAGGTTGTGGTGTTCACATGACAGCCACCCTTAAGATGAACCATCATTGTGCGTGACCCTTATCAGTATGCACGGAGAAGACGATGGCGTGTGTCTTTATATAAGGTATCCATCATCTTATCCGCGCGTACTCTAAGGACACAACATCGTCTTCTCCGCTCATACTCTAGCTTCCTCTTTGTCTGCGCCGTGCGCACCCTCATTGGTTCCCTTCGCAGTACGGTGATGCCGAAGCCTATGGAGTTGCCATTCCTGCAAGATATTGCGGTCAAGTGTGGGGACTGGAGTCCACACATTCCAGAAATTGTAATTGGTTGGTGCCGTGCGATCGGGACCCAACATCACAAAGAAAAAGATACATCATATTACATAAAACAACATAGTATTATACAAGCTTTGTCTTTTACAAATAATATACATTTAAATACACTACAACGGAAGATAAGTTCCTAGCTCTCGACACTCATGCCTAAGCTATGCAAAAGTCATCCCGTTCAGCCCTAGAACAAAATCACACTGACAGCATACATAAAACATCACGGTGGCGTGCAGGGTTCCCACTCGGCCGTGTACCCCAACGAGGGCAACGCCTCAACGGCGAACCCTTCATCAAATACGTCATTATCTGCAACAAAAACTTTAAATAGCAACTGTGAGCACGAAGGCCCAGCAAGACTTAATCGTCTCCACTAAGCATGAAACTCTATATGTTGGATATACATAAGATAGGATGGTAGTTTGCAGTAAAAGACTAGCCTAAATGTTAGTCCTTGCTTTGAGTTTTTAGCAGCAAATTAAGGCTTCATGAATCTGAAATTTAGTAAACAATCTGATCTAAACATACAAGAATCAATACATAATTATCCCATAAAGCATGATTGTAGGATCGAAGAGCACGTGAAAAGCTACTAGAGGGGGGTGAATGGTAGATTAAAAAATATTACACAACGGAAACAATTAAATCCCAACCTCTTCGGCAAAAAAACAATATGTTAAAGAAATCGTGTGTTAGAATAATATAAACGTGTTTCACCATGACAAAAGTGATATATATCAAAGAGAATCAAGTCAGAAAGACAACACAACAAGAATCACTCAAATCCATCGAGAGAAACTCAAGTTGCGATTGAAGGATCGAACAAAGGTCAATCTATCCTACCCAAGAAAAAAAGTTCTGGAACGCTGCAAAGAAACACGTGTAGATAAGAAACCACAAATCCAGTGACCGTCGAATTTAGACAGATTATAGATAATCAAGTTATGAAGACAACCCAAAAAGAATAACATCAATTGGATCTGCAAAACTCGGGTTATGATAAAACCATCGAAGAAAGGTAGTGTTGTGCAGAAACTCAACGAGAAAAAACTTGTCTGGAACAAGTCGGATGAAACAAGGCACAAAAGTTCCTTTCAACTTCAAATTTTATTGAATAGAACAAAAGAGGAACAGCCCCAAAGTCGTCTCTCATGAGTTCTGGCCTCCCTTGCTTATATAACAAGCCCTTAGGCCAACCCAATCTCAACTAGGACTCTAATCCTACTCAAATCACGAATCAAAACTTTCCATAACTGCTTAGGACTCTTCTACACATAGATAGAATCAATCTTAAGACTTCCAAACACCTTAGGAACGTATCCCACATTTTCCTAAAACAACTCAAATTTGTGACCCACACGAAAACCTATCACAACAAACTCAAATCTTTCCATAACCTAATCGGTTGGACCTTTCTGACCAATTATTCACGTCCACATCTCTTCATCACGCCTTGGAACCATGTAGCCACATCCATGCACTCCTTGCATACGTGCAAACATCTTCCAACGACATCCACAATACCTTCATATGCATTGTTCTTGATTCATACATGTTGCGCGACCTCCCGATCAACTCAACCACAATTCCTCCTGAACTTGGTTGTTGAACCTCATCTTCTCCCTAAGACTAGTTCAATGGATCCCATCACTAGCCATGTATTGAACTCAAGAAACACCAGCACATGAATAAACAACCAATACTTCCGAGCACAAGTCCTCGACCTGAATCTCATTAGTTCTGAAACTACAACATCTTGCGTGAGCACCTCACATGAGCATGTTGCAAACCATAGCAAGATGATATCATCCTTAACCACCAAAACCCACAAAACTTAGTAAAAGAATACTAAGCAACCTTTCCATAAGTGTAAAGCAAGTTCAAAACATTGCAAGATAAAAGCAGAAACACTACGATCAAGCACCAGACCTTGCTAAAGCTAACCGGACCTTGAATTGGAGCTTACCAAAGCTAGCAGGACCTAGCGCCGAAGCTAACCAAAACTAGTAGGACCTAGTACCAGAGCTTACCAAAGCTAGTACAACCTAGCGCCGGAGCTAGAAAAACATGTCGGAGCTAACCAACATAAGTCAGACCTAGCAAAAACATATCAGAGCTTAACAAATACATATCGGAGCTATCAAAGACATGTCGGAGCTAAAGGCAAAGCTCACCGGAGCTACCCAAAAACATGTTGGAGCTTGATAAAACAAGTCGAACGTATTGTCGGACCTTGCTGGAGCTCGGACCTTGCTAAAAAGGGTGTTTTAGCAAAATTTTAGAACTTATATTATCAAATCCAATGTATTTAGTACAAGCCAATGCATTCAACACACATAGGTCTCACAATCTCCCCCTTCATGAATGCATTGTAAACACAAGTTAAGATCCGCATATTTTCTTATTCACATTAAAAAATTTGAAACAATTTGTCCCCCTTTGTAAAACAAAAATAAAATGAGAAAAAAATTTCTCCCCTGAGAGGAATCGTGCCAAAAACAATTGTGAATATGTGCAATGTGTAATCAATTTCTCAAAATTCACATATTATCTCTCCCCCTTTAAAAATGTATTCAGCAAGGTTTATAAGACAAATTTTAATTGTTATGAGCATATTAGAACATATACATATAAAACAAAGCTCATCCAAGTCATACTATAAAGTAACTTACACTATCACATCAATGAAATACATAAAGTAGTGTAAGCCATGCTAGAGATCAAATGTAATTTCCAATTTAGCAATTCATGATCTCACAAACTTAACTATTTCAAAACTTGAAAGCATGACACCTGTTGCTGCATTTTATTATTTTTTCAAAGCGAAAATTTTGATCATATGATATTTGCAAGAGATTATTTGTGCATTTGCCTTATTCTAACCAACCAAGCCAAGCCTATGTTATTTGACAATGAGAAGCTTAAGGACTTGGTTTTAGTCATACACAACTTCTTCCAAGTTCATATCTAAGTGCAATGATAAGCCATCTCAAAAGAAGAAGTGCGATGCATGCATATTCTCTTGATCTTTTCTCAATTTATATTTGTTCATAAAAACTCAACATGTGAGTTGATTACTTGATTAATTATTTATGATTAAAAGCACTTGTGAGCATGCAACAAGTTCAAAACAGCAAGAAAGTTTGATCATGACCACATTTAGTGTAAGTAATTATTCCAATTAATAGACATGGCAAAAACTACAAAATGTGTACCACGAGTAATGTAGTAAGAACTTTCAGCATGTAAAAGTAATCACAAAGTCATATATGTATGAAATACTATGCTCATATTATTTCAATTTCAGATTCGCACATAGACTTCCCAAGTTTTAAAACTCCCCCTCAATATAAGCCATGAGGATGCATAAACCCTATTTCACTATGAATGAAACAAAAATGAGTGAAATCCAAAGGTTTTGTAAAAATGTCATCCAATTGTTGTTCGATATCTACATGGTGAAGCACAATGTTTCCTTTTTCAACATTATCATGGTGAAAGTAATACCTAATGTCAATGTGCTTAGTTCTAGAATATTGCACGGGGTTTTTAGCAATGCAAATGGCACTAGTGTTATCACAAAACAGTGGAACACTATCTAGATCAACCCCATAGTCCTTAAGTGTTTGAACAATCCAAGGAATTTGTGAGCAAGCACTAGTGGCAGCTACATATTCAGATTCAACTTTGGATTGTGCAACTGAGTTTTGTTTTCTAGAGGACCAAGCAACAAGTGAATTACCAAGAAAATGACAAGCACCCGAAGTACTTTTCCTATCAATCCTACAACCCCCAAATCAGCATTGGAAAAGGCTTTCAAAGTAACGGTTGAGGAAGAAGGAAGAAAAATGCCAAATTCTTGAGTTCCATGTAAGTACCTGAGAATACTTTTGACGGCTTGATGATGTGAAGGACGTGGGGAGGCTTGAAAACATGCACAAAGACATACGCTGAATTGTATGTCCAGTCTTGATGCCGTGATGTACAAAAGTGATCCGATCATGCTTCTATATTCCTTTTGATCCACGGGTTCACCATCTTCATCAAGTTCAAGTGTTGTTGTTGTTCTCGTTGGTGTCCGAAGAGGCTTGCTTTTGTCCATGTTGAAGCGCCATAGGAGGTCTTTTGTATACTTCGTTTGATGCAAAAGGTACCCTCCTTGGTTTGCTTAATTTGCCGCCCCAAAAAGTATGTGAGTTCTCTCATCATACTCATCTCAAATTCTGAACTCATCATAGCTGAAAACTTGGAGACAAGATCATGAGAAGCACAACCAAAGATAATATCATCCACATACACTTGAACAAATAATGAGCCATTACCATGCTTAAGCACAAAAAGAGTTTTATCAACCTTGCCCATAGTAAACCCCTTTTCACGTAAGAATATTTTTAACCTATCATACCATGCTCTAGGGGCTTGTTTGAGACCGTACAAGGCTTTGTAAATATGATTAGGAAAATCTGATTTTTTAAAACCCGATGGTTGTTTGACATAAACCTCCTCATCTATGTAGCCATTAAGAAAAGCACTTTTAACATCCATTTGATAAATCTTAAAACCTTTAGATGCAGCAAAAGCTAACAAAATTCTTATGGCTTCTAATCTAGCAACAGGAGCAAAAGTTTCATCAAAATCTAGACCTTCAACTTGAGTACAACCTTGAGCAACCAACCTAGCCTTATTCCTAACCACAACCCCATCCTCACTATGTTTATTTTTAAACACCCATTTAGTTCCAATTAAAGTGTCACCTTGAGGTGGAGGTACAAGTTTCCAAACATTATTTCTTTCAAAATTTTCTAACTCTTCTTGCATGGCAATAATCCATGATTCATTAATGAGTGTGTGTGATATATCTTTGGGTTCAAAAGAAGCAACAAAAGCAGAATGAGCATGAAAGTTTGGATTGCAAAACCTGGACCGTTTGACTCGTTCGTGCAAGCTTCCAATAATTTGTTGTGGAGGATGACTTTTGAGAACCCAGAGGGGAGTGGACACTTCACAAGCTTCTTCTTCTTCATGTTCATCACAAATTGATGAGCTTGTGACTTGAGGAGGATCTGGACCACCAATGGTGGTCGTTGGTGCTGGCTGTGAATCAAAATTAGGAGCTGGAACAATGTCATTAGCTCCTGAATTTTCGGGCAGCAGCTCCACCTCTTCCTCATCTTCAATGAAAATGCTCTCCCCCTGCGGATATGGATCTGGACCTCTGAAGGATTGAACGCGTGAAGGTCCTACGATGTCAAGGTGCAAAAGTTGACCGGATTCAGTTGTCATGATCATTGTGAGAGGAGTATGTGAACCTACAACTATCTTTGCATGTCTACAAGAAGAGCACACAATTTCTTCGTGCCCTTTAAGCTTAGGCAGCCCACATATGCGATGAATAGCACTAACACATGTGAGATGATCAAAGCCTACGTGACCAAGTATACGATGCCAAAAATATAAATCTTTGGAATCATTTGCAACTAGACACCTAAGCTTAGAGGAAGACATATCAAAATCAGCATTAAAAACTCTTCCAAACCGTGACATAATAAAAATAAGCTCACTGTTTGAATTTACAGCTTTGCAGCAATTTTTAGTGAAAATGATTTCCAGATTTTCATCTAACAGTTGTCAAACAGAAAGCAAGTTGTATTTCAAAATTTTAACAAGTGCCACATCCTTCAAAGTGTAGTGATCATTTACTCTAACTGAACCCTTAGCAATTATAGGAGTTGAAAAATTACCAGCAAAAGTAACATTCTCTACACGTGTCACAAAGGAGAGGGAGGAGAACCATTCTTTGTTACTGGTCATGTAGCGTGAGCAACCTGAATCCACAATCCAATGTTCTCCGTGCTCAAGCGTGTAACCTACATACAAGCACAATACGTCGATGACTCAATACTGGGGTTAGTCAAAAGGCACCCAATAGCACAAAGAAAAAGATACATCGTATTACATAAAACAACATAGTATTATAGAAGGTTTGTCTTTTACAAATAATATACATTTAAATACACTACAACGGAAGATAAGTTCCTAGCTCTCGACACTCATGCCTAAGCTATGCAAAAGTCACTCCGTTCAACCCTAGAACAAAATCGCATTGACAGCACACAGAAAACATCACGGTGGCACGCAGGGTTCCCACTCAGCCGTGTACCCCAACGAGGGCAACGCCTCAGCGGCGAACCCTTCATCAAATACGTCATTATCTGCAACAAAAACTTTAAATAGCAACCGTGAGCACGAAGGCTCAGCAAGACTTAATCGTCTCCACTAAGCATGGAACTCTATATGTTGGATATACATAAGATAGGATGGCAGTTTGCAATAAAAGACTAGCCTAAATGTTAGTCCTTCCTTTGAGCTTTTAGCAGGAAATTAAGGCTTCAAGAATTTGAAATTTAGTAAACAATCTGATCTAAACATACAAGAATCAATACATAATTATTCCATAAAGCATGATTGTAGGATCGAAGAGCACGTGAAAAGCTACTAGAGGGGGGTGAATGGTAGATTAAAAAATCTTATGCAACGGAAACAATTAAATCCCAAATCCTTCGGCAGAAAAACAATATGTTAAAGAAATCATATGTGAGAATAATATAAACATGTTTCACAATGACAAAAGTGATATATATCAAAGAGAATCAAGTCAGAAAGGCAACACAATAAGAATCACTCAAATCCATCGAGAGAAACTCATGTTGCGATTGAAAGATCGAACAAAGGTCAATCTATCCTACCCAAGAAAAACAGTTCTGGAACGCTGCAAAGAAACTCATGTAGATCAGAAACAACAAATCCAGTGACCGTGAAATTTTGATAGATTATAGATAATCAAGTTATGAAGACAACCCAAAAAGAATAACATCTATTGGATCTGCAAAACCCGAGTTATGATAAAACCACCAAAGAAAGGTAGTGCTGTGCAGAAACTCAACGAGAAAAACTTGTCTGGAACAAGTCGGACGAACAAGGCACAAAAGTTCCTTTCAACTACAAATTTTATTGAATATAACAAAAGAGGAACAGCCCCAAAGTCGTCTCTCATGAGTTCTGGCCTCCCTTGCTTATATAACAAGCCCTTGGGCCAACCCAATCGCAACTAGGACTCTAATCCTACTCAAATCACAAATCAAAACTTTTCATAACTGCTTAGGACTCTTCTATACACAGATAGATGCAATCTTAAGACTTACAAATACCTTAGGAACGTATCCCACATTTTCCTAAAACAACTCAAATTCGTGACCCACACAAAATCATATCATAACAAAATCAAATCTTTCCATATTTGAGTCAAACACGACTCAGCCGCAGCTTGAGTCCATAACCGAGTCGATTGGACCTTTCTGACCAATTATTCACATCCACATATCTTCATCACGCCTCGAAACCATGTATCCACGTTCATGCGCTCCTTGCATACATGCAAACATCTTCCAACGGCATCCACAATACCTTCATATGCATTGATCTTGATTCATATATGTTGCGCGACCTCCCGATCAACTCAACCACAATTCCCCCCGATCTTGGTTGTTGAACCTCATATTCTCCCTAAGACTAGTTCAATGGATTCCGTCACTAGCCATGTATTGAACTCAAGCAACACCTGCACATGAATAAACAACCAATACTTCCGAGCACAAGTCCTCGACTTGAATATCGTTAGTTCTGAAACTACAACATCTTACGTGAGCACCTCACATAAGCATGTTGCAGACCATAGCAAGATGATATCAGCCTTAACCACCAAAATAGACAAAACTTAGTAAAAGAATACTAAGCAACCTTTCCATAAGTGTAAAGCAAGTTCAAAACATTGCAAGATAAAAGCAGAAACACTGCGATCAAGCACCGGACCTTGCTAAAGCTAACCGGACCTTGAATTGGAGCTTACCAAAGCTAGCAGTACCTAGCGCCGGAGCTAACCAAAACTAGTAGGACCTAGCGTCAGAGCTTACCAAAGCTAGTACAACCTAGCGCCGGAGCTAGAAATACATATCGGAGCTAACCAACATAAGTCGGACCTAGCAAAAACATATCAGAGCTTAACAAAGACATGTCGGAGCTATCAAAGACATGCCGGAGCTAAAGACAAAGCTCACCGGAGCTACCCAAAAACATTATGGGCCTTGATAAAACAAGTCAGACCTATTGTCGGACCTTGCTTGAGCTCGGAACTTGCTAAAAAGGGTGTTTTAGCAGAATTTTAGAACTTATATCATCAAAGCCAATGTATTTAGTACAAGCCAATGTATTCAACACACATAGGTCTCACAATCTCCCCCTTCATGAATGCATTGTAAAAACCACTTATGATCCGAACATTGGCTTATTCACATTAAAAATTTTGAAAAAAATTTTCCCCCTTTTTAAAACAAAAATAAAATGAGAAAAAAATTCTCCCCTAAGAAGAATCGTGCCAAAAACAATTGTGAATATGTCCAATGTGTAATCAATTTCTCAAAATTCACATATTATCTCTCCCCCTTTAAAAATGTATTCAGTATGGTTTATAAGACAAATTTTAATTGTTATGAGCATATTATAACATATACATATAAAATAAAGCTCATCCAAGTCATACTATAAAGTAACTTACACTATCACATCAATGAAATACATAAAGTAGTGTAAGCCATGCTAGAGATCAAATGTAATTTCCAATTTAGCAAGTGATGATCTCACAAACTTAACTATTTCAAAACCTGAAAGCATGACACTTGTTGCTGCATTTTATTATTTTTCAAAGCGCAAATTTAGATCCTATGATATTTGCAAGAGATTATATGCGCATCTGCCTTTTTCTAACCAACCAAGCCAAGCCTATGTTATTTGACAATCAAAAGCTTAAGGACTTGGTTTTAGTCATACACAACTTCTTCCAAGTTCATATCTAAGTGCAATGATAAGCCATCTCAAAAGAAGAAGTGTGATGCATGCATATTTTCTTTATCTTTGCTCAATTTATATTTGTTCATAAAAACTCAACATGTGAGTTGATTACCTGATTAATTCTTTATGATTAAAAGCACTTGTGAGCATGCAACAAGTTCAAAACAGCAAGAAAGTTTGACCATGACCAGATTTAGTGTAAGTAGTTATTCCAATTACTAGACTTGGCAAAAACTACAAAATGTATACCACGAGTAATGTAGTAAGAACTTTCAGCATGTAAAAGTAATCACAAAGTCATATATGTATGAAATACTATGCTCATATTATTTTAATTTCAGATTCGCACATAGACTTCCCAAGTTTTAAAACTCCCCCTCAATATAAGCCATGAGGATGCATAACCCCTGTTTCACTATGAATGAAACAAAAATGAGTGAAATCCAATGGTTTTGTAAAAATGTCATCCAATTGTTGTTCGGTATCTACATGGTGAAGCACAATGTTTCCTTTTTCTACATTATCACAGTGAAAGTGATACCTAATGTAAATGTGCTTAGTTCTAGAATGTTGCACGGGGTATTTAGAAATGCAAATGGCACTAGTCTTATCACAAAACAGTGGAACACTATCTAGATGAACCCCATAGTCATTAAGTGTTTGAACAATCCAAAGAATTTGTGATCAAGCACTAGCAGCAGCTACATATACAGATTTAGCTTTGGATTGTGCAACTGAGTTTTGTTTTCTAGAGGACCAAGCAACAAGTGAATTACCAAGAAAATCAAAAGCACCCGAAGTACTTTTCCTATCAATCCTACAACCCCCAAAATCAGCATTGGAAAAGGCTTTCAAAGTAATGGTTGGGGAAGAAGGAAGAAAAACGCCAAATTCTTGAGTTCCATGTAAGTACCTGAGAATACTTTTGACGGCTTGATGATGTGAAGCACGTGGTGAGGCTTGAAAACGTGCACAAAGACATACGCTGAATTGTATGTCCGGTCTTGATGCTGTGAGGTACAAAAGTGATCCGATCATGCTTCTATATTCTTTTTGATCCACGGGTTCACCATCTTCATTATATTCAAGTGTTGTTGCTGTTCCTGTTGGTGTCCGAAGAGGCTTGCTTTTGTCCATGTTGAAGCGCCTTAGGTGGTCTTTTGTATACTTCGTTTGATGCACAAAGGTACCCTCCTTGGTTTGCTTGATTTGCGGCCCCAAAAAGTATGTGATTTCTCCCATCATACTCATCTCAAATTCTAAACTCATCATAGCTGAAAACTTGGAGACAAGATCATGAGAAGCACAACCAAAGATAATATCATCCACGTACACTTGAACGAATAATGAGCGATTTCCACGCTTAAGCACAAAAAGAGTTTTATCAACCTTGCCCATTGTAAACCCCTTTTCAAGTAAGAATATTTTTAACCTATCATACCATGCTATAGGGGCTTGTTTGAGACCGTACAAGGCTTTGTAAACATGATTAGGAAAATCTGAATTTTCAAAACCCGGTGGTTGTTTGACATAAACCTCCTCATCTATGTAGCCATTAAGAAAAGCACTTTTAACATCCATTTGATAAATCTTAAAACCTTTAGATGCAGCAAAAGCTAACAAAATTCTTATGGCTTCTAATCTAGCAATAGGAGCAAAAGTTTCATCAAAATCTAGACCTTCTACTTGAGTGCAACCTTGAGCAAACAACCTAGCCTTATTCCTAACCACAACCCCATCCTCACTATGTTTATTTTTAAACACCCATTTAGTTCCAATTAAAGTGTGACCTTGAGGTGGAGGTACAAGTTTCCGAACATTATTTCTTTCAAAATTTTCTAACTCTTCTTGCATGGCAATAATCCAAGATTCATTAATGAGTGTGTGTGATATATCTTTGGGTTCAAAAGAAGCAACAAAAGCAGAATGAGAATGAGAGTTTGGATTGCAAAACCTGGACCGTGTGACTCGTTCGTAAAAGCTTCCAATAATTTGTTGTGGAGGATGACTTTCGAGAACCCGGAGGGGAGTGGACACTTCACAAGCTTCTTCTTCTTTATGTTCATCGCAAATCGATGAGCTTGTGACTTGAGGAGGATCTGGACCACCAATGGTGGTCGTCGGTGCTTGCTGTGAATCAAATTTAGGAGCTGGAACAATGTCATTAGCTACTAAATTTTTGGGCAGCAGCTCCACCTCTTCCTCATCTTCAATGAAAATGTTCTCCCCCTGCGGATATGGATCTGGACCTCCGAAGGATTGAACACGTGAAGGTCCTACGGTGTCAAGGTGCAAAAGTTGACCCGATTCAGTTGTCATGATCATTGTGAGAGGAGTATGTGAACCTGCAACTATCTTAGCATGTCTACAAGAAGAGCACACAATTTCTTTTTGCCCTTTAAGCTTAGGCAGCCCACGTATGCGATCAATAGCACTAACAAGCGTGAGATGATCAAAGCCTACGTGACCAAGTCTATGATGCCAAAATAATAAATCTTTGGAATCATTAGCAACTAGACACCTATGCTTAGAGGAAGACATATCAAAATCAGCATTAAAAACTCTTCCAAACCGTGACATGTTAAAAATAATCTCACTGTTTGAATTTACAACTTTGCAGCAATTTTTAGTGAAAATGATTTCCATATTTTCATCTAACAGTTGTCAAACAGAAAGCAAGTTGTATTTCAAATTTTTAACAAGTGCCACATCCTTCAAAGTGAAGTGATCACTTACTCTAACTGAACCCTTAGCAATTATAGGAGTTGAAGAATTACCGGCAAAAGTAACATTCTCTACACGTGACACAAAGGAGAGGGAGGAGAACCATTCTTTGTTACCGGTCATGTAGTGTGAGCAACCTGAATCCACAATCCAATGTTCTCCGTCCTCAAGCGTTTAACCTACATAAAAGCACAATACGTCGATGACTCAATACTGGGGTTAGTCAAAAGTCATTAAGGACTCTAGTACCATGTCACACGATGTCCAGCAGGAATAACACGCGAAAGCTGAGGTAAAACAACAGGTTTATGAGACAAAGCTTGAGGATTTTTGTACCCAACTACTGTCCTACAAGATGTTACATGTTTAGCACAAAAAACAGTAGGTTTGGAAGCAACCTTTACATGCTTTCGACTCATTACAGCTGATTGCATGTTCCTATCATTTGGTTCAGCAAGTGCAGCAAATTTTGCATGAAAGTTATCATTCTTCCTAAAAAGGGTGTTTTAGCAGAATTTTAGAACTTATATCATCAAAGCCAATGTATTTAGTACAAGCCAATGCATTCAGCACACATGGGTCTCACAATGATTCAATAATATTCAACTCCAAATAATTAACTACGTCACGACTCAGTGGCAAGCGGCACTCAATAACCGTGATCGTCAGCGACTCGAATCGATATACACCTGGAGGGATACCCGAATAGCACGACACATACACCCACATTCGGAGCTGCGACGGCACACTCCACTCATGTTGTATGCAGCAACCTTTCACCCGCTACCTACACGCCGACCCGGTTCCACCACTATGAGCAGGAGGCCCCCACATAGAGTACGACCTACCCGCTGGTAGGTTTACACCTTGCTGCTCTCAACCCACACCTATAAGGCGGTAGGGTATGCATTGACACTAAGGTGGACATGTTACATCGGTTTTTTGGGTCCCATATATCCAGTATGCCTTTGGTACATCCAAACTTGCTCAACAGGGCCGCACACAGATCGGTCCTCGATCAACACAGGCACAACTACAGCTTATAGGCCCCTATGTACTGCTTCTCCTAATCCATGCCCGGTCTCATATTTAATCAAATGGTTAATCTCTCACTCGACCAATCCCGTGTGAACCCAATTCCTGAACTCGCGAGTAGATTCCAACTACTCGACTTCTACCGAAGCAACTATAACATTAAGCATAGCATGGATACACCGAGGACTTAAACATCTACACTTCTCTCATGAGTTCTCTGGTCATGCATGTGGAAAACTCCAAGAAAATCCTAGACTTGCACATACATCCTAACCCATAAATTGTGATACAAATAAAATTTGAAACGCTGTTAAATGCAAACCGGGGCTCGCCTGGCTGCAAGATTGTATTAGAGTTAGTCTCCGGGTTAATGACTTCCAGTGGCTCTGGGGTCTCCTCGAGCTCGGCAACTATTCGATATGCAAAGAAAAATGCAAGTGATTCAATATTGGGATTATTGCATAGCTTAAAGGAAAGACAGTTAATGTTATTAAATAATGTCAACTGGTTATAGAAATTTTACAGAGTACACTAGGCACTTTAGGTGAGGTTCTGGCAAAATTTGGGCTATGTTCATGGAATTATCTATTGTATAAAATTTAATATATATAAACCATTCCCAGAATTGTCATGGCCAAACTGGGACATTAACATGGATAAACGTTTGTTTTCTGTTTAGAGGAGGTCAAGAGTGACTGAAAAAAATTGGTTTCATAATTTTCTAATAATCCTACTGTGAGAAATTGAATTTAGAAGTTTGGACAAATTTCTGAAATGTTTTTGGACATTTTAGAAATTTCAGGTACATAGAGATTGGAAACACAATTTGGCTATTCAGTTGACCTCCAATGGACCTGAAACTTTTACTGGAACTCAAGGGAATTATTGGGAATGATGTGGACAAATTTGAGAATTTTTGAATGAAGGCAGCACCAGTAACTAATTCCACAGGCATTTTGTTTCATGGAATTATTGAAGATAATTTATGGATTTTCATACAGATTCAATGCGCCACATGAAAGTACAGATCATCCTGGTTCTAACAAAATTTATTTGGGAATTTTTGGACAAGTATCCTAGGAGACAAGGATTTTCAAGTTGGACCAATGTCTGGAATAAAATTCCAATTGGAAACATTTGAGTAACGGGCTGGGCCCACAGGTTTAAAAAGGGCCAATCGCTGGGCGGAACCACGGAGGGTTACTGGGTTAACTGCATAGTCACAAACGATCCCTGGGCTGTAGCTGATCTGGGGCGTACCGATGTCTCACTGACATCCGGGGCCCGCCCGTTCGTGTTCTGACTACAGTCGCGCGCGCGACCGCGGCTGCGCCTCGCCGGACCTCTCGCCGACTGTCGATCCACAGCATGGTTCTTCCCCAAACTAGCCGCCTAGCCATATTTTGAGGTGTTGAGCCTGTCGGTGGGGTCAGCGCATGCTGGCGATGGTCGGAAAAGCTTGCGCGACGGGGACGGCGGCGGTTAGGGTTTTGGCCATGTCGGCCGAGCCCTACGGTGGGCTAAATTAATCGGGTAGACATCGGGAAGCTTCATGTAAGCATGGGGAACAAGCATCTGGCCATAAGAAGGAGAGAGAAGGTACTGAAGATGGTGGCGGCGACGGACCGAGGAGGTGAAAACCGGCGGTTGGGGAAAAATGGTATTCCGGCTCGAATACCCGATGAAACTCAATGAATCTTCTTCAAGGTGATGTTCCTGGTCATATTGAACAACATAGAACAAGTCCACAAGGAATAATCAACCGTATAAAAGGAATTTCGCACGCGAACCAACTCTACTCATACCCGAAGCTCGTCGGATGAAATGGAAATACAGGGCGTAGGAGGCATGGCATGGGCTGAAACTTTACGAGCATGTTCTACATGGAATTTCTCAGCTTTTTCCTTCAAGGATCGAGATGAGCTGATGGCTGTATCGTCGTGTCATCGATGAGCAGAGAGGCGGCACACAGGGGACTTTTTCCGGCGGCCGCGGTTTTGTGTTTAACTGCTTTGGGGTGGCCTAATTGTGCAAGAACTTGATCACAAAGCTGCGCAAGAGATTGGGGAGTGAAGAGAGGCAAAGAAAAGTGCTCAACACGGAGTACCTTTGCTGCAAATCGGCTGGACAGAAAAGATTTTTTGGTGAGAAGTAAAAATGGCGCTGGAGACTTCAAGGTGAAGAAATGGTCGAGTCAGGGACATGGAGGGGGATAATGAGGAGGTCAGGGCGTGCTTGGAGAAGCTGGAGGCGACTTCAACAGTGCAAGCAGCTGCCTGGACTTTGCATGGCATGTGGTGTCACTTGGAGAGCAAAAACATCACTTTGCTTTGGATGACAAGTGGGTCCCACCTCATCCTCATCCTTGCTCCATCAATTCTACCACCTAATTCATTCCAAAATTTGCTAGATATTTGTGGGATGGCTGTATTAATCCTATAAAATTTGATTTTGAATTCCCATAGTGGATTTGACAAAGTTTCGTTTAAATTCAAACTTGAATTCGAATTTGAGTTGAATTCAATGTAGCCATTGAATTAAATAGCAAACTTGCTTCAAAAATGATGAAAGTTTGCAGACAGGCTAATCGAAATATTTGGAAACCATTGGTCAACTCAAATCTTCATGTTAACTTCATTTCAACAGTAGCTAAGTTTATTTTTTTGAATTCCCTCATTTGGAGTTTAAAATTATTTGTTTTTCTCATTTCCTTTTTATTGCTTTTTATTATTCAAAATTTTTTGTCCTAACTGAACTTTGAATTATTGAAATTAGGGCTCTTACATCGAGATCACGGGGCACCTCGTCGCAAGCTCCCTGTGACCCTTGGACGACCTCTCGAGTCTGCATGCCACCTGCAAGGCCATGCATGCAGCTTGCCGGGATGGCGCCGTGGGCAGGCGCGTGGCGCTAGATCGAGAGACCCAGAGGATGTGGCGCCACCCGGGGCGCTACGAAGCCCTCGTGGAGAACCTGGCCATCGTCGGAAACCCTTGTGCGTGCTACATCATGGAGCTCGAGCTCGTCTTCGCGGACGATTGTGCACAGCAGGGCACCCAGTTTCTCGCCTGGGTGGCCGAGGCCAGCCACATGGAGGCAGCCTACGTACTTGGCCTCCTCTGCTACGACGCCGACCATGGGCCCGCAACGCCGTCGAGTATATTCGACAGGTCAAAGGCGAGGTCGATGTCGGTGAGAAAGCGGTCGGGTCCATCGCCAGCATGAGGACCAACAATGAGTGCAGGAAGTGTCAGATTAAAGCCCTGGCTGAAATCGGGAATATAACGTGGGTGCATCCACGCCCGCCTCTGAAACCGCCAATGGTGTCGCTGCCAAACAAGGAGGTTGACCCATGCACGGCTGCCGGCTGCGGGAACCAAGGATGGCGTGACTGCAGGGTCTTGTGTAGTTAAAACTGTAGGATTAGGAACGAGCATGTCGCATTCTACCTTGCGGTGTTATTTGGTGTGGGCTATATATATAATAGACTTATAAGGCTGTAATATTGTTTTTCTTGTTTCATGATGTTGTTTTTCTTGTTTTTTAGTAATATTTTATGTTGATGAAAAAAATATTGTTCGTCTATTCCATCTGTTATTTTGTTTTCTATTTGTTTGTTTAGTGAACTATCTGTTCTATCTGTATTCTCTATTAATGAACGACCCTCCACACTGCTGGTAGCCTCTAAAGTGCCCTGTACGGTACTTCAGCTGTTGGAGGTGCCAGAGGAGATCGCCCGTAGCGGGGCCTTCGAAGCGGTCTGTAAAGCAGTTTACAATACTAGTACGTAGTAACAGTAAAACTCAATAGGTAGCGACGACTGGAAAGAAAAGTGGAGACAATGAACAGAGAGAAAAAATAGGACGACAAAAATGTTAGAAAAAGATAGGTAGTACGTATGAATTAAGGTGAAAGAGCATGGAGAACCAAACTGTAAAACAAAAAAAATTTGGCGCATATTACTGTCAACACATAGTGTGTTATCTCTATTGATGACAGAATATTATTTTTGTGATGTTGAAAACAGAGCGGTTCCATTACTTCGCGCGTCCCATCAGTGCATACGGAGAGGCATGGGTCCCATAGGTTGTGGTGTTCACATGTCAGTCACCCTTAAGCCAAACCATCACTGTGCGCGACCCCCATCTGTATGCACGAAAACGACGACGGCGTGTTTATATAATGTCTCCATCATCTTCTCCGAGCGTACTCTAAGGAAACACCATCCTCTTCTGCGCGCGTACTCTAGCTTCCTTTTTGTCTCCACCACGTGCACCCTCATTGGTTCCCTTCGCAGTACGGTGTCGCTGAAGCCTATGGAGTTGCCATTCACAAAAGATATTGCGGTCGAGATCACAATGTGCCTCGCTGCAAGCTCCCTATGACCCTTGGACGACCTCTCCAGTCTGCATGCCACTTGTAAGGCCATCCATGCAGCTTACTGAGATGGCGCCGAGGGCAGGCGTGTGGTTCTAGAGCGGGAGACCCGGAGGATGTGGCGCGACCCGGGGCGCTACGAAGCCCTCGTGGAGAACCTGGACACCTTCGGCAACCCTCGTGCGTGTTACCTCACAGGGCTCGAGCTCGTCTTCGCGGACGATTGTGCACAGCAGGGCGCCCAGTTTCTTTCCCGGGTGGCCGGGGCTGGCCACATGGAGGCAGCCTACATCCTTGGCCTCCTCCACTACAACGCCGACCTCGGGCCCGTAGTGCCATCGAGTATATCCGACAAGTCAAAGGCGAGGTCAACAATGGTGAAAAAGCGGTCGGGTCCACCGCCATCCTGAGGACAAACAATGAGTGCAGGCGGTGTCGGATTCAAACCCTGTCTGAAATTGGTAATATGACGTGGGCGCATCCGCGCCCGCCTCCGAGACTGCCGATGGTGTCGCTGCCAAACAAGGAGGTTGACCCGTGCACGGTTGCCGGTTGCGGGAACCAAGGATGGCGTGACTGCAGGGTCTTGTGTAGTTAAAACTGTAGGATTAGGCACGAGCATGTCGTATTCTACCGTGCGGTGTTATTTGGTGTGGGCTATATATATATAATAGACTTATAAGGTTGTAATATTGTTTTTCCTGTTCCATGATGTCGTTTTTCTTGTTTTGTAGTAATGTTTTATGTTGATGAACTCAATGTTGTTCGTCTATTCCATCTTTATTTTGTTTTCTATCCGTTTGTTTAGTGAACTATCTGTTCTATCTGTATTCTCTATTAATGAATGACCCTCCACACCGTTGGTTGCCTCTAAAGTGCCCTGTATGGTACTTTAGCTGCTGGACGTGCCAGAGGAGATCGTCTGTAGTGGGGCCTTCAAAGCTGTCTGTAAAGTAGTATACAGTACTAGTACGTAGTAACATGAAAATGCAACAGGTAGCGACGACTGGATAGAAAAGTGGAGACAATTAACATAGAGAAAAAAAAAGAAAGGACGAGAAAAATGTTATAGAAAGATAGGTGTAGTCCAACATACCACTAGCCTTATGCTCCTATACGCGGTGTCATCATTACTACTACTCCTATACATGGCCAGAATTTATTAGCACTTCTTGAAGGAAAGTGCTACGGACTAGATGTGCCGATTAGTTTATTTTGTATTTATTGGGGATTATGTAACAGTTAGTTCTGTCGATTAGTTTTTTGCCTGGAATGGTACGTTGAAGACTACTGTTTGGTTCTGTCGATGTTTATATCTAGTATTTAATTCTTGTTTATATCAATGTGTTGCTGCGGTTCAAGAGATTTTATGCTTATTCTATATTTTGATTGGAATATCACCCCCAATGCTACAATAACTTATTTAGATAACAAATTTTCAGAGGCAGACGCGCGCCAGTAGATGGGCTCACATGTCATACGGGCGAACACCAAAAATCGCAGCACAGTTTTGGCCCACAAATACAAAGTGAGTCAGCGTAGTTTCAACCCACAAATAACAAGCAGCCCAGCGCAGTGTTGGGCCTACTCTTATAGCTTCACGTACGATTTGTCCTAGCTGCCTACCCGCGATGGTCAATTATTTTCACACCGAATCAAGAAGGAAAATATGAAATGAAATTTTTTATTATGGTACCCTTTGATCTACAATGGTCCCTCTCCCGACTGTACGGAACACGCTTGGAGGAGCATCCGCCGGCAGTCATGCTCTTGGAGGAGCATCCGCCGGCCACCACGCTCATGGGGGAGCATCCGCCGGCCGCCACACACTTGGAGGATCATTCACTGGCCGCCATGCTCTTGGAGGAGCATCCTTCTGCCGCCACGCTCTTGGAAGACCATCCGCCGGCCATCACGCATGGTGGACCATCTGCTGGCTGCCGCACGTGGAGGACCAACAGCGCTAGGTACAATTGCTCACATAATTTTATTATAGATCTATCCTCTTACGGATAAGCTGATTGATTTGCAGGAAGCGATGTCAGAAGATAAGACATGGATGGGAAAAGACATGTGTAAAAAGGAGTGGCGTGATGGAATGAAGTCATTTTAAAATTTTGCATTCCATGGCACTCCTGAAGAAGGAACTATGCCTTGTCCTTGCATGAAATGTTGTAATATTTACCACAGGACACAAAAGGATGTTCATCTTCACATGCTTCATAATGGGATGTCTCTTGGGTACACCATGGAGAAAAAAAAGTTGAGAAAAATATTGCTGAGCAATTAGCAAATAATGAGGAGATAATTTATGATGATGCTGCTATGCAAAATATGTTGTTCGGTCTACTTAGAGGAATTGATCATGGTGATACTTCAGCAGATGTTGATGATCCAGGAAATGCTATAAACTAGTAGGAGCTAACTGGATGTGCAAAGACATTCTATGACTTATTAAATGATGCCAAAAACGAGTTATATCCAGGTTGTGAGAATGTGACCCAATTATCCTTCATTGTCAAGTTGTACTAGATAAAGTGTTTAACTGGTTTGAGCAAAAAAGCGTGTGAGTTGATCCTTGAACTATTATCATATGTGCTTCCAGAGGGCCATTGCATTCCTAATACACTTGACAAAGTTCAGAAGATTGTTCGTGACCTTGGGCTGGACTACCAAAAGATTGATGCATGTGTCAATGACTGTGTGTTATTTCGGAAGGACTATTCTCTGCTGGATCGATGCCCAAAATGTTGTGAATTGAGATGAAAAAAAATAGTATTCGTAGGGATGAAAGAGAGGCTTTACCTCATGGAAAAGCCAAGAAGCTTGTAGCACGCAAGATTCTACGATACTTCCCTCTTATTCCCCATCTTCAAAGGTTTTATATGGTAGAATCAACAACATCAAACATGCGTTGGCACAATGAAGAACGTATTGATGATGGAATATTCCTCCATCCCGTAGGTTCGAAAGAAGGGAAACATTTTGATAGCATTCATCCAAATTTCTCATCTGATCATCGCAACATAAGACTCGGACTAGCATCTGATGGCTTCAATCTTTTTGGAATAATGAATGTTTCTTACAGTACATGGTCTGTGGTTCTAATCCCTTATAATCTACTACCTTGGTTGTGTATGAAGCAACCTTATTGGTTGATGTCAATGTTAATTCCTGGGCCAAAGTCTCGTGGAAATAACATTGATGTGTATCTGCAGCCTTTGATTTATCAGCTACTGATATTATGGTCTGATTGTGTTGAAACATACGATAGTTCAATGAAAGAGACATTTCTCATTCTAGCTTATATATTATGGACAATAAATGATTTTCCATCATATGCAGTGCTACATGGATGGAGCACAAAAGGTACGCTAGCATGTCCATACTGCCATATAAACAGGGAGGCGGCAGTAGGCGGCCACGGAAACTCCACCCTGGCAACTTTGTGCGGTCTCCCCTCCAACAGAGACATCGGGCATGCGTCTGTGAGGGTGGGTAAGCTCCTTGTGAGCTCAGTTGTGCCGGAGCGGCGCTTATGGCGGCTGGCGATGGTGTGCGATGGTGAGCTCACCAGTGCGTCAATGAAGCTTGGTGCTCGCACAAGGAATCGAGGAATTAGTCGTGCCTAGGCAGAGCTAGGTTCTAGTGGAGCGTGGAGGTGCACCAGGTCGAACAGGGATGACACTCATGGCGGCGGTGGCGGACAGTGGCGGCCACCCGCGGCGGCGCGTCGTCGATCTAGCAGGGTGTGCGTGTACTCAATGAACAGGTGTATCATGGATGTGTTCCAGAGTGTAGGGAGCTGGTTAGGGCGCTCGGCCAGTCTGGGTGTGTCCCCGCAGCGGCCGGCGATGGCGAGCGGTGGTTTGGGGTGGCGTCGCTCGGAGAATCAGCGCATACGCCCACTGTCTCTTTGGTGGTAGTGCTCCTACATGCTCTACGTCTCATGTTTGATGCAACTGGTAGGGTGTCGTGGGCTAATAGGGATTCTAGGTTGCCGGCGGCAATGGCGGGCAACGGTGGGCAGCGACGCGGCTAGGGTTGACCCTACATCTGTGCTAGGGAGCACTAAACCACGAATGAAGATGTGTTCTAGCTTGCATGAAAGATGAAGAAGCTAACAGAGAAAGTAATTGGGAGATGGACGCTCACCGGAGTGGCAACGGCTTCAGCGGTCAGAGTTGGGGAAGAACATGGGGGCCATGGATGTCCGTCATAATTGGAGGCGAGGAAGCCCCGGTGAAGTGTGTTCGTATGCCAGGGAGGAAGAGGGAGGCGTGGCGAACATTTTGCGCGCGAGATAGAGGATAGACGTCCGCTCTATAGCCCTAGCGATGCGGCGATGCGGATCGTCGAGTGGCTTGTGAACTGGCCACTGGTGGCGCGAGTTGACAAGGGCGGTGGGTGCGGGATCCGTGGCGCTTGCGCCACGCTTGCTATCTGGAGACCATCATACACGGAGCTACGTGATGTAGGAGCTAGGCGACGCGATAGGGTGGAGTCCTTTCGCCAGAATTTCGTGGTCGATGTGGTGGCACAGCTTTTGGCGCCCATCGAGCAGGCGACGGGCTGGCAGGGGCGCGCTGCGGTCCATGGAGCCATGATGCATGTACGGATCATGGGCGGCGGCGTGTCACGACACCTCTAGCTGGTGCGGTGTAGTGCCGCAGGCAGCACCTCGCCGGTGTCCCGTCGAGAGAAACCCATACCTCGTGTCGGCTCTAATCGCACTGCAAGGATTCTGGTTTATCGCAACAAAAAAATTTGTCGCAATAGATTGTTTTTTATCGCAATAGGTCGCTGTTGCAATGAAAAAGAGCATGGCGATAGTTTTTACGAATCATCGTAATAATTCCCGTAGCGATAGGTTATTTGCGATGCCTTGGCATCCGTGGCGAATAGTATGGTATTGCAACGATTTTACATCGATGGCAAATAGGATGCTATTGCAACATTTTCATGTATTGCGACGATTTAACGTATCGCAACGAATTGTAAGGTATTGCAACGGGTTCACGATCGTGGCAAATAGTACGGTATTGTAACGATTTCATATTTGTGGCAAACAGTATGATGTTACAATGATTTAGCGTGTTGCGACGATTTAACGTACTGCAACAAACAGCATGGTATTGCATCGATTTCACATTCGTGTCAATTGTACATGGTTGCAACGATTTCACAGGCGTGGCAATAGTGCGGTATTGTAACGATTTCACATTCATGGAAAATAGTATGTTATTGCAACGGTTTACTGTATTGCGGCAATTTAACATATTGCAACGAATGGCATTGTATTGCAACGATTTCGCAGGCGTGGCAATAGTACGGTATTGTAACGATTTCACATTCGTGGCAAATAGTATGTTATTGTGACGGTTCACCGTATTGCGATGATTTAACATATTGCAACGAATAGCATTGTATTGCAACGATTTCACGTTTGTAGTAATAGTATGTGATTGCAACGATTTTCACATTTGTGGCAAATAGATGCTAATGCCACGAACTAGCGAATTGTGGCAACAAATTCTAATGCAACGATCGAGATACATGGCGATAGATTCTAATGCCACGAACTAGTGAATCGTGGCAACAGATTCTAATGCAACAATCGGGTTCCGTGGCGATAGATGCTAACGCCACGAACTATTGAATTGTAGCAACAGATCCTATTGCAACGATCGGGTTCCGTGGCAATAGATGCTAACGCCACGAACTAGTGAATCATGGCAACAGATTATAATGCAATGATTGGATTCCGTGGTGATAGATGCTAATGCCACGAACTAGTGAATCGTGGCAACAGATTTGTGGCAATATATCCTAATGCCACGAACTAGTAAATCGTGGCAACAGATCCTAGTGCAATGATCGTGTTCCGTGGCAATAGATGCTAATGCCACGAACTAGTGAATCTTGGCAACAGATTCATGGTGATAGATCCTAATGCCACGAACTAGTGAATTGTGGCAACAGATCCCAGTGCAACGATGATGTTTCGTGGCAATAGATACTAATGCCACGAACTAGTGAATCGTGGCAACAGATTCGTGGCAATACATCCTAATGCCACGAACTAGTGAATCGTGGCAACAGATCCTAATGCAACAATCGTGTTCTGTGGCGATAGATGCTAATGCCACGAACTAGTGAATTGTGGCAACAGATTCGTGGCTATAGATCCTAATGCCACGAACTAGTGAATCGTGGCAACATATCCTAGTGCAACGATCGTGTTCGGTTGCTATAGATGCTAATGCCATGAACTAGTGAATCGTGGCAACAGATTCATGGCGATAGATCCTAATGCCACGAACTAGTGAACTGTGGCAACATGTCCTAGTGCAACGATCGTGTTCCATGGTGATAGATGCTAATGCCACGAACTAGTGAATCATAGCAACAGATTCATGGCGATAGATCCTAATTCTATGAACTAGTGAATCGTGGCAACAGATCCTAATAACACGATCTTGTTCTGTGGCGATAGATGCTAATATCACGAAGTAGTGCATCGTGGCAACAGATTCATGGTGAAAGATCCTAATGCCACGAACTAGTGAATCATGGCAACAGATCCTAGTGCAACCATCGTGTTCCGTGGCGATAGATGATAATCCCACGAACTAGTGAATCGTGGCAAAAGACCAAGCCTACTACAACGATTTAGTATTCGTTGCAGTACAATCGTTGCAACTAGGCAGAATCCTTGTAGTGTCAGGAACGAAGGAAGACGAAGGAGGTGGGGGCGGTGCGCGCGGTTTGGCCTTGCGTGAGGAACATGGGCTGCGGTGGGGTAAAGGGAGGCCGGACTGGCTGGCAGAAAGAAAAGAAGAAATGGTGGGCCGCGCCAGAAAATAGAGAGGGGAAAAAGAAGAAAGCGGGTTGTGCTTGGAATGGAAGCAGGAAAGGTTTTAGATTCTTTTCCCTTTTTATTATTTTCTTTGGAATATGAATTCAAATTCAAGTTTGTAATCAGATTTGGTTTATACTTGCGCGGCTCACATTTGCATAAATTTTGTTTCTAAATAATTTGTTTAATTATTCGTTGCTTGTTTTATTGAATATATTCTAATCCATTTTGTTAATTGAATTATTGTTTAGCATATATGTATATACATATATATTCATGTTACTTAAAATTATTATTTAATTATTGCCTCCGATTTTAGAAATGAATTTCGATCGCTTTTCGTTAAACCTCTTGGGTATTTAATCAGCAAATTGTACTCTTTATTTTCTATCTTAATTAGTGGTGAGCTAACGTATACTTGTGTATATGTGTATTGTGATATCTTTTCCACTTTCATATTTATTTTTGTTTGGTTCATATTTATTTTATAGTTTGATTTGTATTTAATTGTACATGTGTTTGTATTTATATATCTGTTTTTCTTGATTTTCTATTGACTATTTATTGTTTGTTCAAGATTTCTCAAAAATTTTAATTTGGAATGATTTTTATCTTTAGTGAAAATTTGGGCTTTGACAGATCTACCCCACTTAAATAGAATCTCGTCCTCGAGATTTGAAGGTTGTCTTAGGTAGGTAGGAATTTATTTTCTAAGGTTATGTTTACTGTCTTGAGATGGTCGTTCCCTTAATCTTGATATAATTGTACTGCAGATGCTCTTGTTTACCGTGCCACAAGTTTGAGAATTTGTGCAGCTAGTTCTTGATATCTAGCATTGACCATTTGTCTATTGCATCAAACAATACTTGGTTCTCAGATATTCTTGAGAGCCTGTTTGGATGATGATATATGAATATAAACATATATTTGTCTTCCTTGTCCATTTCTCGGACTGTTGAGTCATGCCTCCTATTTTTTCAAATGGTCTGGTCGGTCAGTGGGGCCAACATATCTTGTATCCGAAATCTGTACCTACCTCTAACTGACGTGTCCATATGGTACATGCAGCCGCTCTAGTGATGGGCGGATTCCTACTATAGTTGTTTGCTTCCCATTCTTCCTAGTTGTTTTTGGTTGTGGCGTTCGTCGATGTCCTCAATACGGATGGATTCAAGAAATGATGCTATTTCTGCTTTGATTGCATTAGCGCTTATTGATGCTTTGTACCATACCAGGTCTCTAAAAGTGAAAACTCCTGTCTTTGTGGGCCCCACCACTATGACTGTGGTCCTTGAGGCATGTCCAAGAAATGCTTACTCCTTCTTTCTTTATTACCATCTTGCCCATCGAACTTCATGATGCAGGCTAATGGGTTCGTTAGTACAAGAGGCATCACCGCAAAACTCGTGTTGTCCATAACGAGTCATGGATACTGACCTCATGACGTTAGCGTTTCTGACCTTGAGTTCGTAGTCATGTGACCTCAGTTAAACCTTGTAGATGTCCTTATACCCTTTCTTTAACCCGTTAAACAAGTCATTGACCCGAGATGGCAAGTATTTCTGCGACCCTATTCGATTTTTTGTAGCCAACTCACGTCCTTAGGTTGTCTTCATTCTTATTGATAACAACACTGGAGCTCCTTAAGGTGAGTACTCAGATAGAAAGATCTCATTTTATGGCTCACAGGTAGGGTTGATTTGCCATTAGCGTTGCTTAGGGAGTTAGATTGATCAACAACCTCACATCTTCGTCAGGTGGCATTCCTACTAAGTCTCCTAGGAATACCTCTAGGTACGTGTATAAAACTGACACTTGTCCCATAATACAGACATTTGTCCCGTGAGTGTAACTTCCAAACTACATGTCATGAATTCCATGGTGAGTTCTTGTGGCTGACCTCTTATTGTTATCTTAACATGATTCACCGTATTGATCTTACGGTTGTGAGAGGGTGTATATCCATGCCAGTGTGCCAACCAATCTATGGGGGTATGATCCACGCCGTTTGTCTTATGGGCTTTTAGGTCTGTTAAATTCCTACCACACTTAAATAGGATTTTAACTACTATGTTTTCTTATTAGTGCGAGTTTATTATTATTATTATTACTATTATTATTATTATTATTTCTATTACTATTACTATTATTATTGATATATTTATATTTTATTACTAGTAGTTGTATTTTGTTTATTTATTTATTTATTGTCTTTGAGGATTAACTGGAGTACTTTGGATCGAGGCGGGGTTCCTGCATAAGCAATGTGCTCATGGTGAGTTTGAACAGGGATAGGCTTCTGAATGGGTATTTCGTTGATCTGATAGGAATAGGGGAGTGGAAGATTTTGTTTTGGTCGTTATTATTATCCTCACGTATATACGTTCGTTTGCATATATATTAAATTTTATATTGTGTATTCTTATTGGTGCATTATATTCGATATACATATAGACATACATGCGTAGGTATATAAATACACGTAACCTATATGTATTTATTTTATTAAACACCCAACTTATCTTCTTTCATTCTTTTATTGATCTGTGTTTGTATTAGAGCACACAAATTCACTCAATCAAATAAGCAAATGAAAACCAGCGAATCACACCCAAACATAACTGGATTACAAACTTATATATTATACTATAAATCGTTCTGTTCGTGGTTTACTGTAGATCACGATAGGCAAAGCCATTTTACTCATGGACACTACGGTCATTCTAGATTTCCATTGATGGGACTGAGAAATGTTGGGTTGCATGTGCTTGCTCTTACACCGATCGTTATGTCGTTCTTAATACGTGACGATGCCATCTTCTAGTAGCCTTAGTAGAATAATTGCTTCCTTCGTCTTTGTGTACTCTCATGAATTGGTTAGGAGGTTATTTGACTGATCGCATCGTCAAATCTTCTGGTGCAGATGTTGCGTGGTTCCAATCTTGTGTATCGCGTTGGTGTCCATCTTACTCTTGAACAATAAAAGTGCATTGGTTGAGGTTAGTGAACCATCAAAGGAAATAAATTAAGTTTTCAACAAAGAAGAAGACAAGTGTAGAAGTAACATAGAGGAGAGAGTGAATCTTTCATAAATAAATTAATACTTTTCAAAATATACATTCAAGGTATAGGATGACTCTAAGGATTCGTCCTACGACCAAGTATGGCTCTGATACCACTCTGTCGAGACCCGCATTCCGAGGGCCCACTTGTGCTTCTTGTACCAATCCTTGGATCAGTAGTTGGTACGCACAACAGAATAGATCAAGATCCATACAACGATTCTTTATTAATAATCAATATAAGTCTTACAAACATGATCTAGATTACACTGGACGTGGTTGGGGATGACCATCGAAGTAGATAAATCCTCAAAAACAGCGGAGTAGAACGGCGCCATGCCCAACAGGCAGACTTGGGAAGTAGGGCTACACCCTATCGTCATCCTCACATGCTTCAGATAAACCACATATAAAGCAAGAGTGAGTACATAAGGTACTCCGCAAGCCCTAACACTACTCAAAGGGAAGATGTTTAATGCATTGAGGCTGGTAACAAGGAGAGGCCATACGGCTTAGTTTTGCCGAAAAGCATTTTATGCAAGGTTCTCTTTGAAAAGAGTTTTGCAATAAGAGGGAGAAGTAGTTGAATCAGTATTATTATAGTTGGCAGGCCCTGGGGGAGTTTCAGACCATGCCGCCAGTTCTCTCACTTTTAGATGAATCTTCGGACCCTTGGCGCTGACGACTCCGGCACGCATGCCAACACTTTCTCAAAACACGGCGGCCTTGGCCACCCACACACACACTTCAAGGAGATGCACTAATGCTAATCAATAGGAGCCGAGAGCATAGTGTTCCAAGACTGTGACAATAGCTATCCGGATAGATTAAGACTCTGCAGAGTTTGTAAACTTTACCCACAGGCTATGTACTCTGGATCAGAGAGTAACGCAACGCTCATCCCATCTTCCCCGAGTAACCATACATTCACACCTCGGCCCGATGCAGGGGCTCTTCGGGGATTCACTACCCAGCCAGACACCAGATGACCCTCGGTCTCCGTGCCATTTCCTGGTCCACCTTGCCCTCCATGGCTCTCCAGGTTTTCTCATGTGGCAGTTACCAGAAAGGTAAGGCAAGTCCGACCCATACAGGTTTTGTGGTTGTACGAAATAACTATGTTGAGGTCAAATGAACTGGTCCTTATATTGGTGAGGCGGCTTCATCCGTCCTTGGCAAAAGGACCAGTTCGGAACACACAACATCGAACTAAACTGATGTACTCAGCACAAGGCTAGTTAGAAAACATTGCCATTGGACTATTACTGAAGCACTCAGTGCCCATCAGTGGGTTACAACGAATACATAACCGCATCTGGTATACCTCTTAGTGAGCCCTCGACATCCCATCACCATACTCGCCTCGACCACCCTTCCCCTTCACACACACAGTTCATTAATAACTCACCCATATCCTAACTCACACCACCAAACACCTTTTAACATTTCACAATTATGTATACAGTGTGTAGTGGTTTGCAATGCGAACATCGCAGGGGTTCATAAGCATAGTACTAATAAGGAGGTGCTCACATCACTGCTATTGTGCAGTGATGAAGCTGTTAGGTTATCAAGGGGTTATGTTGTCAAGGTCAAGGAGGGGATTGTGATTGTCACTACTATTATCGTAACTGATGCAGTGTCTTGTTTCAAGCCATTGATAGCGAGTAACTACTGGGTTACTGTTTATCGTTGGCTAGTAGCTAACACCGATATTCAGTCATTGACATAGCTCATGCTACCACGTCAAGTGGTTCATAGCATAACAACATTTTAAAATATACATACAATCATGCAATGAAAACAGGCCATAGGTGCGATTGCAAACCATAGGTATAATATGGTCAAGGAGTTAGAGCTTGCCTTTGTGATGGTTTATCGAAGTCTTTGTCTTGTTCCTCATGATTCGGGTCTTGAATATCTCCTCCGCGAACTCTCCGATTACTAAATACGTAGCTATGCGAAGAAAATACCATTCATCGATAAAGATCCAAGAGATCCAAATAAAACTCCAATAAATACAAACAATAATTCATTAATGCAATTAATAAGATTCATATAATGTTTATCGGAGAATACATCATTTTACTAGTGGCTTATTTGGAAACGTTACTATTTTGTTGGTTATCTAAATGGCCATTGGAAGGCTACAATGGTTTCATCGTTCTTCTTAGTTTAATTGCTTAATTCTCAGTTTTACTGCACTATAGGTCACTAAGGATATCTTTATATAATTATGTTGACATAACTTACAAGCTTGGGGTTTAACAAGGTTTTCTTCAAGCTTCTAATCATTAAGATGGTTTATGACAATTAATGCGAACTCGGTAGTTTATACTATAAATTACTTATATTGTGGTGAATGAGTCATCCATACTTTTTATAATTATTCTACATTCATCTTATAACACTCGGTGAGGTGCTATTAATGCATATCTCAAATATTTTAGGTGCTAAGCATAGGTTCTAATATTTTTGGGTTAAATGAATGTCTTTACCAAGATCTGGTGTGTGGCTCATTAATTCATTCAATTTCCTAATCTGTTATTTTGTTAATATGTTCCCAAAAGACATGGACATGTTTATGTACTCCTCTAGTACAGGACTGTTGAGACACTCTAGAAATACTAGTGAGGATATCATTTTATTCAATTTCTTTATGTGAATTTCAATTAAATAGCTCTCTAATTGTTTTTCTATAATGATCTTAGTTGGTTCAATATCTCATGTTTTTTAATCCGCTACTATTGTGAAGTCCTAGTTATATCACTTTTGGAATATTTAGAAGGTCATTTGTGGAGAGGTCATTCAATTGTCAGCTTCTATGCGTATTTTAATAATTATGATTATTCACTTGATTTTACTACGGGAATGATAATCAATTCTCTACCCCGTAATTTACATTAGCCAATTTATACTTGCACTATATTATATATGCCTTGCAATATCTTTCTAGGGATTTTAATTGGCCCATCTAGAGTTTATATGTATCTTTCTTCAAGGTATAGGTAATTTAATTAATTTTCCTATGTGAATGATAGCTGATTTTTATTCCATCAATGATATTAGTCCAATATCACTTACATTATATTATATAAGTTAAACAACATTTTCTAGGGATTGATTCATAACTATTTGTGAAGCGAATATCAAATTCGAATACTGAACATGGGTATTACCACTTTTCTAGTTATTTATTGTTATTACTTAGCTAATAATATTTCTCATTGTAACTACCATTTATTTTTGTTACTAATCACTGTTTCCATGCTCTAAAAGTTATGTACTAATTATAGATGATTTTCTAGATTTTTCCTGAATAAGGAAATGCTTTTACTGAGTTTTTGGGTACACTAACGGGTGGACCTAGTGTTTAGTGGCAAAGGCTGTACAATGAGGACATCACAACCGGTGTATACCCTGGAGTGTGCCTAGCTTCTGCATTTTCTAATTGGTGGGACCCAATGGTCAGAGACTATGGGCCTTCGGTCCTTGTGGACCGAGTCTGCGCAAATGGAGCCGAATGCTAAGTGTGTGCATCCTAGCATGGGCTTGCCCGCTGATGTGGCCTGCCAGCATGGCCTAACCTATGTGAGGTGGCTCCTGGGTGGCGCTGACTCAGCCGCCACGTGCGCATGTGGAGGCGGTGTGGCTGCCAGGGTGGCAACCGAGCGGGACGGCCAACCCAACAGGGAGGCGGTGGTAGGCGGCCACGGGAACTCGTCGGCGGCAGCTTTGCGCGGTCTTCCCTCCAACAGAGACGTCGGGCATGCGTCCGTGAAGGTGGGTAAGCTCCTAGTGAGTTCGGTTGTGCTGGAGCGGCACTTATGGCGGCTGGCGACAGTGTGCGACGGTGACCTCTCCAATGCGTCGACGAAGCTTGGTGCACGCGCAAGGAATCGAGGAATTAGTCGCGCCTAGGCGGAGCTAGGTTCTAGTGGAGCGTGGAGGTGCACCAGGTCGATCCGGGGTGACAATCATGGCGGTCGGCAACGGACAGTGGCGGACACCCGCGGTGACGCGTCATCGATCTACCCGGGTGTGTGTGTTCTCAGTGAACAGGTGTGTCATGGATGTGTTCCAGAGTGTAGGGAGCTGGTTAGGGCGCTCGGCCAGTCCGGGTGTGTCCCCGCGGCGGTCGGCGATGGCATGCAGTGGTGTGCGGTGGCGTCGCTCGGAGAATCAGCACATGAGCCCACTCTCTCTTTGGTGGTAATGCTCCTACATGCTCTACGTCTCACGTTCAATGCAAGTGGCAGGGTGTCGTGGGCTAATAGGGATTCTAGGTTGCCGGTGGCAATGGCAGGCAATGGTGGGCGGCAGTGCGGCTAGGGTTGACTCTACATCCGTTCTAGCGAGCACTAACCCACGAATGAAGACATGTTATAGCTTGAATGAAATATGACGAAGCTAACAGAGAAATTAATTGGGAGATGGACGCTCACCGGAGTGGGAACGGCTTCGGCGGTCAAAGTTGGGGAAGAACAGGGGGGCCGTGGATGTCTGTCCAAATTGGAGGCGAGGAAGCCCCAGTGAAGTGTGTTCGTATGCCAGGGAGGAAGACGGAGGTGTGGCGAACGTTTTGCGCGCAAGATAAGGGACGGACGTCCGCTTTATAGCCTCGGAGAGGCGGTTCGTCGAGTGGCTCGTGAACTCACCACTTGTGGCGCGAGTTGACAAGGGTGGTGGGTGTGGGTTCCGTGGCGCATGCGCCACGCTTGCTATCTGGAGACCATCATACACGGAACTACGTGATGTAGGAGCAAGGCGACGTGATGGGGTGGAGTTCTTTCGCTGGAATTTCGTGGTCGATGTGGTGGCGCGGCTTTTGGCGCAGATGGAGCAGGCGACAGGCTGGCCGGGGCGTGCTGCGGTCCATGGAGCCATGATGCATGTACAGATCATGGGAAGCGGTGTGTCACGTCACCTCTAGCTTGTGCGGTGCAGTGTCGCAGGCGGCACCTCGCCGGCGTCCCGTCGCGAGAAACCTGGACCTCATGTCGGCTCTAATCGGGAACGAATGAAGACGAAGGAGGTGGGGCGGTGCGCGCGGTTGGGCCGTGCGTGATGAACATGGGCCGCGGTGGGGTAAAGGGAGGTCGGACTGGCCGGCAGACAAAAAAGAAGAAACAGTGGGCCGCGCCAGAAAATAGAGAAGGGAAAAAGAAGAAAGCGGGCCGGGCTTGGAATGGAAAGGAAAGGTTTTAGATTCTTTTCCCTTTTTATTATTTGCTTTGGAATGTGAATTCAAATTCAAGTTTGTAATCAGATTTAGATTATACTTGCGCGGCTCGCATTTGCATAAATTTTGTTTCTAAATAATTTGTTTAATTATTCGTTGCTTGTTTTGTTGAATATATTATAATCCATTTTGTTAATTGAATTATTGTTTAGCATATATATATATACATATATATTCATGTTACTTATATGTATTATTTAATTATGGCCTCTGAATTTAGAAATGAATTTCGATTGCTTTTCGTTAAACCTCTTGGGTATTTAATCACCAAACTGTACTCTTTATTTTCTATCTTAATTAGTGGTGAGCTAACGTATACTTGTGTATATGTGTATTGTGATATCTTTCCACTTTCATATTTATTTTTGTTTGGTTTAGATTTATTTTATAGTTTGATTAGTATTTAATTGTACACATGTTCGTATTTATATATCTATTTTTCTTGATTTTCTATTGACTATTTATTGTTTGTTCAAGATTTCTCAAAAATTTTAATTTGGAATGATTTTTATCTTTAGTGAAAATTTGGGATGTGACAGTGCAGGAGTTGGAAGGAAGAAATGATAGCTTAACCACCCAGATGGACTGCATAAACTAGAAGAATGAAGAGTTATACCTTCAAGTCCAGAACTTAGAAAGTCAGATAGCATCTGATTGTGAACAGAGAGCTCAAGAAATGCAGGACATGCGCCTCTCAATGATGGCCGAAATGCGCAAAATGTTGGAGACCACAAAAGGGCCAAGAAAAGGGCCAACCAATGGCACCTGTTCCAATTTGTCCCGGTCATCTTAGGCAAACTATAAACATGCATAAACGTCGCGTTAGTAATTCTTGAGTATTATTATGTTGTTGCATCAATTGATGGATGTTTATGGTTAAACTTGACATACATATCATATGTGAACAAATTGATTCTGTTGCCACTATTTTTCAAACCTGGCGCATTACGATTCTACTACTGCTAATTATACAATGTGGCATTACGAATTTCTTGTGATGAATGATGAATTGTTGTAATAGAATGCTACTGCCACAAATTACAAAATGTTGCAATATAAACATTTGGCCATGACTCAAAAAACGTTGCACTAGACTGCTATTGCTACTACTCAGAAAACGTTGCATTACAACACTATTGCCACATATGAGAAAATTTTGCATTACACCTCTATCGCCACAAATCATTAAGGCTCCCTTTGGATTGAAGGAATTGAAAAACACAGGAATAGGAAAAACATAAGAATTGAGATTGTATGTTTTTGCAATTCTATAGAAATTGAAAATATAGGAATTGAGATAAGAAGCCCTTTGGCAGCATCATAGGAAAAACAAGGGAACATGTAACATGAGCAAGGAAAGTAAAAATAGGTCCAAACTCATGTTAAGTTTCCTGCAAAATTTAGCAAAGGAATCCATTCCTATGAAAACTATCCTTTATTTTTCCTGTGAGACAAATAGTCGTGTAGGAAAAAAGTCCTTTACAAATCCAGTCCTTCAAATTTCCTTTTCATTTCCTTCAGTCCAAAGGGAGCCTAAATGTTGCATTACAACCGTATTGCCACATATCAGAAAATGCTGCATTATGAATCAATTGCCATAGATCAGGAAACGTTGCATTACAAACCTATTGCTACAGATCAGGAAACGTTGCATTACAAACCTATTGCCACAAATAAGAAATTGTTGCAATATCATACTATTCGCCACGGATGTGAAATCGTTGCAGTACCACACTATTTCCCATGGATATGGAATCGTTGCAATACAATACTATTCGACACGCTTGTGAAATCGTTGCAATAACATACTATTTGCCACGAACGTTCAATCGTCGCAACACCATACTATTTTTCACGGATGTGTAATCGTTGCAATATCATACTATGTGTCACCAATGTGAAATCGTTGCAATAACATACTATTTGCCACGGACGTTAAATCGTCGTAGCACCATACTATTTGCCACTGATGTGTAATCATTGCAATACCATACTTTTTGCCACGAATGTGAAACCGTTTTAATACCATACTATTGCCATGAATGTGAAATAGTTGCAACATTGTGATATTTGTTGCAATACGTTAAATCATCGCAATACGTTAAATCGTTGCAATATCCTACTATTTGCCATAGTTGTGAAATGGTTGCAATACCATACTATTACCACGAATGTGAAAACGTAGTAATACCATGATACTGGTTGCAATACATTAAATCATGACAATACATTAAATTGTTGTAATATCATACTATTTGCCACGATTCTGAAATCGTTGCAATAACATACTATTGCCACAAATGTGAAATTGTTGCAATACCCTTCTATTCATTGCAATACGTTAAATCGTGCAATACATTAAATCGTTGCAATACCATAATATTTGTCACGAATGTGAAATCATTGTAATAACATACTATTGCCACGAATGTGTAATCGTTGCAATACTATGCTATTCGTTGCAATACGTTAAATCATCGCAATACATTAAATCATCGCAATACCATACTCTTTGCCACCGATGTGAAATTGTTGCAATACTGTACTATTTGCCACGAATGTGAAATCGTTGCAATACCGTACTATTCATTGCAATACGTTAAATCGTCGCAATATCTGAAATCATTGTAATAACATACTATTTGCCACCGATGTAAAATCATTGCAATAACATACTATTTGCTACGGATGTCAAGTCGTCGCAATAACCTATCGCCACAGGACTTATGCCAATGATTCATAAAAACTTTCGCCACGTTCTTTTTTTTGTTGCAACAATGACCTATTGCGACGGAAAATTACCTATTGCGATGAATTTTTTTGTTGCGATAAGCCGAAATCCTCGTAGTGATCATACTAGTCAGCCACACACCGTTATTGGTGTGAGGAAACTGCCCAACATCATTCCCCTTACTTCCTTCGCAATTAGGCACCGCCCAGAGATCAAAAAGAGTGTCTACCTGAGCTCTTGTTTCAGGTCAACCGTGCCTGGCTAGCCCCATTTCCCAAAATAGTCTTGTAGAAATATGCATGATTAAACTATTTTTTGAGAAGGGCATGCATGATTAAACTGTTTATCATCATCTAATACGTAGTATAAAACACATTTTCTACTACAGTATTTTTATCTTACCTCCACTTCTTGTACCATAGAACAAATGTGATTCCTACATTTTGATGGCTTCAATGCGTCCTAGCAGAACCGAATCTGCTCATTCCTTGTGGTGATATCCACGCCATGGGCAACCTCTTTATCGCATATTTGTACGGTGAACTCTAGCAAATTTCTATCACTGCTACAATAAGCCTCATCACAGGCGGCTCCAAACCTATTATCACAAACGGCTTTTAAAACCGCCTGGAACGAAGAGTCTGTGATAATCCGCAATTTCACAGGCAGAGAAGTAATACCGCCTGTGAAGACACATTATCATAGGCGGTTCTTTACTTAGGCTAGCTGCCTGTGAAGACACATTATCATAGACGGTTCTTTACTTAGGCTAGCCGCCTGTGAAGATACTTTATCATAGGCGGGTCTTGCAGCATATATAACCGCCTGTGATAAATGTCTTATCATAGACGGGTATTGAAGCATAACTAACCGCCTATGATAATGTGTCTTCACAGATGGGTATTGAAGCATAACTAACCACCTATGATAATTTGTCTTCACAGACAGGTATTGAAGCTTAACTAATCGTCTATGATAATGGTGTTATCACAGACGGACGTTTACCTACATCAGCCGTTTGTGAAGACCCTTTAACGCAGCCGGTTTCTACCATAACAGTCACCGCCTGTGAAAATTAGGTTATCATAGATGTTTTTTTACTTGTATCTAGCTGCCTGTGTTAATTGTTTTTCATAGTCATGCCTAGCCGTTGGTTAATAACCGCCTGTGATAAGGTATAACCTATGCAGTACTACTGCTGTTATTTCTAATTTCCAGATCAATTCAATATAATCACAGAACAAAAAACAACAATATCATCACAGAACAAAAGTCAACAATATTATCATCACAGAAGTCAATTTCACTAAAACAATATACATATGTACAATTTACAGATACAATTCATCTCAAAGTTTACAAGTTTTCACTAAAAACTGTTTCTATTGGCATAGTCGCAAAGTTCTGGCACATCAGCTGCTGCACCATTCTTATCAAAGAACCTCCCTATTTTGTGCAAAATTTCGCGACGAATGAACTGACAGAGTTCAGAAGCAATCCTGACGGCTCCTCCATCAGGAATACTTTTACAAATCGACCATTCTACGTTCAGATTCTTCGTGTGCTGCAATGTAACACATAACAAGGTTTAGAGTGTTGGTTTGAACAATCTCAAAGTATAGATCAAAGTGAGAGTATACAGGAATTTATTTGGTATTTTTGGAGCAGTTGTACTATGAGCAATTGTTTTGAAGTTGGAATCAAAATATGAAAATAATGTTTCTGGTAATATTGAACAGCAGAGAATATAAGCATTAAACTATGCTAGTTACAATGAAAATGAAACACAAAAGTAAGAAAATAAGGTATCGACATTAAGGATAACATACATCCTCACAATTCACTCTATATACGCCGGCGGTCCGAAGATGCTCGCATACATAATACCCGCATAAGACACTCCCAGCAGGATGCTTCGGACAAGCATAATACGTTTTAATGTTCAATGCATTCGTATTAGGAGGTCTCTGACCACCAAGCTGTTCCGCGTAAAACCGCCAAGCGCTGTAATACAAGAAATGTCATATAAAACTTGTCAACACATTCTAAATGTGCGTAAATTAAAATTATTGAATAAACGTACAGTTTCAAAATGGAAAGGAAATATTTGTAATGATCTGGTGAGAAACCGGCCGAGTCCAAGACTATTGCCATTCCCTGCATTGGCTTGATGAAGATCATTATGTAGTGATTACTGTAAACATACAAACACACGTGTTAAAAATTACCAATAATTGCTATTTCAATGTCATGTGTCAAACTTACTCGAAGTGGTACATAGCCTTTACAAAGTCCTTGCTGTCTCTGACAAAGTTAAACATTGCATGTCCTATGTAAGCTGCAACTTCTATCTTTCTATCCTTCTTAAGTTTTGCAATTTCTTTTTCAAAATCTCTTTTGTTCATGTGTTTGTACTGTCCTGAGTCTCGATTCGCCTAGACGTCGAATAGCGACTTTGCAATCCTAGTAGGGTCAAGGATACATGTCTTGTGCTCCAACTTTTCATTATACATGTATTGCATCCTATTGAAGAAGTCCAGAATTGTTATAATCTCATGAAATGCGTATGCTTGTAGTAAGAAAAGCAAATACAAAATATTAGAGCACTTACAAGCAATAGACAAGCAGCAGGTCGATTTCGAGCATGCCCTGATGGAAAAGGGCATGCAACTCTTCAAATAAAATGACTCGTCTATCTACTCCAGTGCTCCAGAATGCTTCTTTTGGAATACAAAATGTGACACAATTAAGACCATATTTTGTGCTGGCAGTGATGTACCACTCATGCATTCTTCTGAGCTGGACGGGTTGTTTGCTAAGTTGTACGAATGTCATAAACGGCTTTCCATTCTTAAATTCAGGAGGAACATCTTCAAGCTTGTATATTGGAACTCCTGGTTTAACTAAAGTCGTTCGCCGATTATACATGACACCGTATTTTTCCTACTCCTCGATATCTCCTAATGATGGCTCATGAGAAGAACGAGATTGACTCGATTTTCTAACATTTTCCTTCATAGCTTCCAAATACTTTTACACTTCTGATGAAGGTTTATTAATTTCGTATGAGCTAACTTTGATAGGCACTGATGATCGAGGAGTAGTCATCGGAAGTTGGACACTGTCTTGTTGTTGAACCTGTTGTTCAACTGATTGCTCTTTACTCCCAGCAGTTGGCTCTAGTACTACTTCAAGTTGTTTCTCAACTGGTTGCTCTTTACTAGCAACAGCTTGCTCTGGTACTGCTTGAAGCTGTTGTCCAACTTGTTGCTCTTAGATATCATCCTTGCTGAGACATAGGGGGAGTGGATCTTCCCGGACTGGCAGTGGATCTTCTTCATGCACTTTCGCCTTAGAAGATGGGGTTGCAGTATTTGGAGATGCGACGGGGCTAGAAATTGGCTCATCATCCAACACAATATTGCGTCGGTGCCAAAGGATTAATTGGTTGATAGCCTGCCCCAGAGTCGCGATCCCCTCAGGTGTGACGTGGTCTATTTCATAATCTTCATCATCATTATCAATGATATGAAGAACATGCACCACAGCATAATACAACGGAAGTGGATTCCCGTTGAAGTCACGATCAGGCTATGCCATAGCAGTGGCAACCTGTTTGGTTTTGTTCCCTGCTCTGCCTATCGGGACAAGAAGACAACAAGATTTTTCGTTAGCAATATCATCAACAGGGAACTTATGGGTTGACCCTGAGCCTGGCACGGAACCAACGCTGCTAGGGTAGGCAGTTGGAGATACTAATTGCTCCTTTTGCACCGTAACCATCACTGTACTCGGTGCCACTAATTGTCGTGATTGTATAACTTGTTCCATTATTTCTTGCATATTTTCTTTGACCTTTTGAGCAATCGTTTCATCAAGTGTTTTCTTAAACTTCTCACGTCTTCTATATGTGTCTTTATCTTTAGGGGAAACCATCTAGCCAAGACATTTGAGAAGAGACCGCTCGAACCCGTCCGCTGTGTTCAGAGTTTCCTAAGATAGCAGTAAGTTGATCATTCTCCCTCTTCGGCTTGAAGAGACCCTTCTGTTGCTTTTCAATTACTTCTTTCATTTTATCCTCTACTTCATTTAGAGAGTCGGGCTTTTCAAGTTTGCCCTCGCTGGTCAAACCTGACCGAGCAAAGACCCAACGTTGGGTTCGCTCATCGCACCCTTCTAATGGGTGAGGATTGCCCTTACTGGTAATTTGGTCTAATATCTTATTCCATTTCTGGACTTTGGGGGCACATCCGGCAGACCACAAGCGATGATGGTATTTGTTCTTTTTTGCAAGCTCTGACCTAGTTGCACTTAGAGCTTTAGCATCAGGTGTGCTCTTTTGACGAACAAACTCTTTCCACTGAGCTTGTGTGATTTTTCCCATCTTCCTCGGGCTAGGGACCTTATCGGCCTTAACATATGCATTCATTTCACTCTTCCAGCATCGAAACTTCTTGCCGCAAGAGACCAATGTTGCTTTATTTACAGCTTCTTCTGTGCCTTTCGGGAACTTGAATGGTTTCTTTATCTTTTCCCACAACTCATTCTTGGTCTGCTTGGGTAATTTCCTCCAATTCTCGCTTGTGATCGGCACAATCTCCCTAACAAGAAAACCGCATGCAGTACGGTACTTGGTAACTGAATCCAGTGGTTCTTGGGGAAGCCCACCTGGACCGACCCTTGTTATGTACATGATGCGGTCCAATGGACCCTTATTGGGACCTCGTTGCCCTCTTTTCCGCTTGAGTGAAGCTGAGGATTCATCCATTGGAGAACCTTCTTGCGGTTTTAGGAGCCGATTTCACCTCATTGTCTTCGCGATTAATCTAGATAGAAAAAAAATTATAAGACTTTGTATACTTGACAACCAACATTAACTTGAACTGTTGAAGTTAAGATTCGTGATCCATACCTCGTCGACAGGATCATATTCCGGGTCTAGATCCACTGAAGTCTTTTTAATTTTTATATTCGGAAAAGGATCCGATGGACTGTGATAGGAGCCTGAACCGCTGGAGTTGGTAAACTGCATATTGTCTTCTTTGTTGTTACTACCAGGACCAGTCTTCTTAGGGCTTTCTATGCTAGATCTAATAAGACAAAAAATCTAATAAATGGCATATTAACTCTACATGAAGTGTTGCATGAAGAAAAAGATGGAAGCATTCTAGGATTTGATAAGGCATTCCAGTGTTTAAGGCGACTGACCAAAAGGTTCCTATACATTGCGAGGGTGACAAGCATGTTAAAGTTGATCACCAGTAATGGCAATTTTATCTTTTTTATTCTAAATAGGCTAGCTTCGTTCAGAGTAGCTGCAGGCGAGAAGAGCCACTCTTTTTCAGCGATCATCTCTACAACCGTGGGATTTGCACGGTAAAAAAAAAGATAAAAGACCCACATTCTCAAACGAATCAGGAATCCGGAAACATTCACCAAAATCTAGTCCCGTTGTGCCCGGCCGCACAAAATGGGCTCATCATGAGAGCAGGATCAGCCATCATGAAAGGCATTACATACCCCACATATGATGGCACCAAGGATTTTTGGGATGGTCAATTGCCCTGGCTGTTTAGAAAACATGACAGGGAAGTCGACGCCTCCTATAATGATAAACTTGGTGAGTTCTAGAGGTTCACGAGGTTTAGGTGACTTGATCAAGTCTGGGCATATGAAACCTTTGGTGGAATATTTCCGATAGGATGGGATTAACCAGGTCGAGGGGTTGGGGGCTTGTTTTTGAAATCCCCCTTCATGTGACTCCAAATCCTATATGGATTGTAACTCAATTTGTACGAGGACTAGGACTGGTTCCTAAACTAAATCTGACTCCTAACTCTGTTCAGAGTAGGACTCTACTAATATCATTAAGGACGAAATCTGCTTTATCTAGAACAATCATATACCCCTAGACTAGTGTTTCCGCAACTTTGTCCAAAGTCCAAGTTCGACTCCTCTACTTGGTGCACTAGATACCCAGATCATCCAACAAAAATGAAGTCCCAATATATCTAGTTTGATACAAATGGTGCTAACAAATCATAAATGGGTACATAAACTTTTTTCCTGTGAAATGCCTTAATATTAAGTTGAGTTCAATAATGGGATACATAATTGTTTTAATGCATGCAATCCTTCTGTAATTCTTCACATCATCATGATTGAATAAGCTATTCAATAAACAAACTCATAGTCATATAACAGCTACACTATCAGCAAGAATTATTCAACATAGTAACATATCATTCTCCAAAGGATAAGATACATATATGTTTATTGTACATGTTGTTGGAACTGCTGCTGCGTAGAATTGATGGAAGTACACCGACAACCCAAGGATGCCTACCCACCGAACCCTAACCAAAGATGCCACCGAACTTGACAGTTTTTCGAATTCCACCGAACCCTAACCAAGGATGCCTACCATTTTCCAATTCGCGAACCCTAACCAGGGATATGCAAGGCGGCGGCGAGGGCGGGAGGGAGGCGGCACGGCGAAGGAGGATGGAAGGTCGAAGGGTTTAGGGTTTACCTTGAAGCTCGGCGGCGACGGCGATGGCTTTGCTCGGCGTACCTGGAAGTGACGAGGGCGAAGCTCGGCGGCGACGGCGAAGCTTGGCGACGGTAAAGCTCGGCGGCGTACCTGGAACTGACGAGGGTGAACTCTTGGCGGCAAACGAAATTTTGGCAGCCTAACAGCGTCTAAGTGTTTCGCCCGGGTTAGGTTTTTCCAACGCTGCTGAGGGGTATATATAGACTCCCATTTTCTTAGGCGGATTTTAAGTACCGACCACCTGAGAAGTATGTTACCTCAGGCGGGTTTTACTTACCAACTGCCTGAGAAGATAGAATTATCTCAGATGGTTGGTAAGTAACACCCGCCTGAGATAAACATGGGCCTGTGAAGATATTTACTTCTTCTTAATTAATATGTGCTCATAATTTGATGAATGCCTACATAAATACCCCTCACCAACCGTCTATGAAGACGTGTCGATGACCATGCGCAACCTTTCTTTTCCCCGAGGCGCGACCTTTCAATGTGCGGTAAACCAACTGCTCCATCTTCCACTCCGTGCGGCCTTAAAGACGCGCTATCACCTGTTAGTTCTCCACAAGCGCATCGCTCACTTTGAATCCTCTTGTTTTCTTCGTCTTCCTCCGCTCCGACGACCCAACACCACTATGGCCGACCTTCTCACGCCAAGCCCTTCGAGGGAGCCACCTTGCAAGAAACTATGTTGCAGCTCCCCCGAGAAGATCAACACCGAGCAGCGCCTCCTCATGGCGCGAGAGGCGTACAACAATAAGTCTCGCGCCATGAGTGCCTTGGGGCTGGGTACCCTTCCAGAGTATCCTGGAATGGGTACCATGGGCCACTACCTCTACGCCCTCACGGGGGTGGCTGATCGTCTCGACATTATGTTCGCAACGATGGCCCTGGTTCTTGGCCCCGAGGGCCGTAGAATGCTGGTGGAGGCGACAGCTAGCAACCTCGGGGTTGCACCGCCGATGCAGCTGGTGCAGCCGGCCCTGCCTCCTGTTGCACCGGTGCTGGAGTCGCCGCCGGAGGACGAGGAGGAGGAGGAGGAGGAGGAATAGGAGTAGGAGTAGGAGTAGGATTTAATTCGTTTTTCTCTTTGTTGTTTTTAGTTGCTTCTGTTTTGTAAATATTGTTAATGAATGAAATCTATCTTTGTTCATCTATGTGATTGAATATTACTTGTGTATCTTGTGTGTTCTTGTGTGTGCTTGTGTAAATATTGTGCATCTCGTGTAAATGAATGTGTAGTGTGTTCATCGTTAACTAAAACACGTCTCAGAAGAAGATTATCTCAGGCGGTTGGTAAGTAATACCCGCCTGTGAAGATATTTACTTCTTCTTAATTAATATTTTTGATTAAATGTGGTCCTTTAAAAAGGAAAAAATCCACTTTCTTGTAATATTATTGATAAGTAAATGTTACCATTAAATTTCACTTCATAAATCCTTTGAAATTGGTCAGAACATAAAAAACATACAACAAATGCTATTTTTCATTTTTCTATCTTGATGAATATAATGCTTTTTTCATTTATTTTTTCGGTGGACATTTTTAATCATCATACCAACCTCTATGAATTTTTTCAGATTTTTTTAAATTTTTTTGAATTAATGTGTGTTCATAATTTAATGAATGCCTCATATGTATATGAGCATTTAGTTACAATGGTGGATAGTTTGAAGTTGACATGTTGGAATGAGTTTAAAAAAATTAAAAAAATTCATACATATATAAATTATACATATATGTCCATACCAACAATTTTGATTGAAGGAACTTTTTTTATGAGATACACAAATGTGAATAATATGTGAGTAGAAATTAATTTGATATTTATCAAAACATTACAATGTCAGCCATACAAGTTTTAAAAATATTTTGTTCAGGTGGTAGATGTTAATTTTATACAAATGTAGAAGAAAGAATCATCAAATTTGGACACAATTTGCAGAATCTAAACATGTTTGAGTATTTATATTGGAATCTAAATAGAAAAAGAAGCAAGGGATAAGGAAACTGAAGAATAGTATCGAGAATCATCTCAGACGGTTGGTAAGTAATACCCGCCTGAGATAAACATATTCTCAGACGATTGGTAAGTACCAACCGCCTGTGAAGATATTTACTTCTTCTTAATTAATATTCTTGATTAAATGTGGTCCTTTAAAAAGGCAAAAATCCACTTTCTTGTAATATTATTGATAAGTAAAGGATACCATTAAATTTCATTTCATAAATACTTTTAAATTGGTCAGAACATAAAAAACATACAAAAAATGCTATTTTTCATTTTTCTATCTTGATGAATATAATGCTTTTTTCATTTATTTCTTCAGTGGATATTTTTAATCATCATACCAACCTCTATGAATTTTTTCAGTTTTTTTTTAATTTTTTTTGAATCAATGTGTGTTCATAATTTGATGAATGCCTCATATGTATATGAGCATTTAGTTAGAATGGTGAATGGTTTGAAGTTTGACATGTTGGAATGCTTTTAAATAAATTAAAAAAATTCATACATGTATAAATTATACATATATGTCCATACCAACAATTTTTATTGAAGGAATTTTTTTAATGAGATACACAAATGTGAATAATATGTGAGTAGAAATAAATTTTATAGTTACCAAAACATTACAATGTCAGCTATACAAGTTTTAAAAATATTTTGTTCAGGTGGTAGATGTTAATTTTATACAAATGTAGAAGAAAGAATCATCGAATTTGGACACAATTTGCAGAATCTAAACATGTTTGAGTATTTATATTGGAATCTAAATAAAAAAGAAGCAAGGGATAAGGAAACTGAAGAACAGTATCAGGAATTATCTCAGACGTTGGTAAGTAATACCCGCCCGAGATAAACATATTCTCAGACGGTTGGTAAGTACCAACCGCCTGTGAAGATATTTACTTCTTCTTAATTAATATTCCTAATTAAATGTGGTCCTTTAAAAAGGCAAACATCCACTTTCTTGTAATATTATTGATAAGTAAAGGTTACCATTAAATTTCACTTCATAAATCCTTTGAAATTGGTCAAAACATAAAAAAATACAACAAATGCTATTTTTCATTTTTCTATCTTGATGAATATAATGCTTTTTTCATTTATTTTTCAGTGGACATTTTTAATCATCATACCAACCTCTATGAATTTTTTCACATTTTTTTAAATTTTTTTGAATCAATGTGTGTTCATAATTTGATGAATGCCTCATATGTATATGAGCATTTAGTTAGAATGGTGGATAGCTTGAAGTTGACATGTTGGAATGCGTTTAAAAAAATTAAAAAAATTCATACATGTATAAATTATACATATATGTCCATACCAACAATTTTGATTGAAGGAACCTTTTTTTATGAGATACACAAATGTGAATAATATTTGAGTAGAAATTAATTTGATATTTACCAAAACATTACAATGTCAGCTATACAAGTTTTAAAAATATTTTGTTCAGGTGGTAGATGTTAATTTTATTCAAATGTAGAAGAAAGAATCATCGAATTTGGACACAATTTGCAGAATCTAAACATGTTTGAGTATTTATATTGGAATCTAAATAAAAAAGAAGCAAGGGATAAGGAAACTGAAGAACAGTATCGAGAATCATCTCAGACGGTTGGTAAGTAATACCCGCCTGAGATAAACATATTCTCAGACGATTGGTAAGTACCAACCGCCTGTGAAGATATTTACTTCTTCTTAATTAATATTCTTGATTAAATGTGGTCCTTTAAAAAGGCAAAAATCTACTTTCTTGTAATATTATTGATAAGTAAAGGTTACCATTAAATTTCATTTCATAAATACTTTTAAATTGGTCAAAACATAAAAAACATACAACAAATGCTATTTTTCATTTTTCTATCTTGATGAATATAATGCTTTTTTCATTTATTTCTTCAGTGGATATTTTTAATCATCATACCAACCTCTATGAATTTTTTCAGTTTTTTTTTTATTTTTTTAATCAATGTGTGTTCATAATTTGATGAATGCCTCATATGTATATGAGCATTTAGTTAGAATGGTGAATAGTTTGAAGTTTGACATGTTGGAATGCTTTTAAATAAATTAAAAAAATTCATACATGTATAAATTATACATATATGTCCATACCAACAATTTTTATTGAAGGAATTTTTTTAATGAGATACACAAATGTGAATAATATGTGAGTAGAAATTAATTTGATAGTTACCAAAACATTACAATGTCAGCTATACAAGTTTTAAAAATATTTTGTTCAGGTGGTAGATGTTAATTTTATACAAATGTAGAAGAAAGAATCATCAAATTTGGACACAATTTGCAGAATCTAAACATGTTTGAGTATTTATATTGGAATCTAAATAAAAAAGAAGCAAGGGATAAGGAAACTGAAGAACAGTATCAGGAATTATCTCAGACGGTTGGTAAGTAATACCCGCCTGAGATAAACATATTCTCAGACGGTTGGTAAGTACCAACCGCCTGTGAAGATATTTACTTCTTCTTAATTAAAATTCCTGATAAAATGTGGTCCTTTAAAAAGGCAAAAATCCACTTTCTTGTAATATTATTGATAAGTAAAGGTTACCATTAAATTTCACTTCATAAATCCTTTGAAATTGGTCAAAACATGAAAAACATACAACAAATGCTATTTTTCATTTTTCTATTTTGATGAATATAATGTTTTTTTCATTTATTTTTCAGTGGACATTTTTAATCATCATACCAACCTCTATGAAATTTTTCACATTTTTTTAAATTTTTTTGAATCAATGTGTGTTCATAATTTGATGAATGCCTCATATGTATATGAGCATTTAGTTAAAATGGTGGATAGTTTGAAGTTGACATGTTGGAATGCGTTTAAAAAAATTCATACATGTATAAATTATACATATATGTCCATACCAACAATTTTGATTGAAGGAACTTTTTTTATGAGATACACAAATGTGAATAATATTTTAGTAGAAATTAATTTGATAATTACCAAAACATTACAATGTCAGCTATACAAGTTTTAAAAATATTTTGTTCAGGTGGTAGATGTTAATTTTATACAAATGTAGAAGAAAGAATCATCAAATTTGGACACAATTTGCAGAATCTAAACATGTTTGAGTAATATATTGGAATCTAAATAAAAAAGAAGCAAGAGATAAGGAAACTGAAGAACAGTATCGGGAATTATCTCAGACGGTTGGTAAGTAATACCCGCCTGAGATAAACATATTCTCAAACGATTGGTAAGTACCAACCGCCTGTGAAGATATTTACTTCTTCTTAAATATATTCTTGATTAAATGTGGTCCTTTCAAAAGGCAAAAATCCACTTTCTTGTAATATTATTGATAAGTAAAGGTTACCATTAAATTTCATTTCATAAATCCTATTAAATTGGTCAGAACATAAGAAACATACAACAAATGCTATTTTTCATTTTTCTATCTTGATGAATATCATGCTTTTTTCATTTATTTTTTCAGTGGACATTTTTAATCATCATACCAACCTCTATGAATTTTTTCAGTTTTTTTTTTGAATCAATGTGTGTTCATAATTTGATGAATGCCTCATATGTATATGAGCATTTAGTTAGAATGGTGGATAGTTTGATGTTTGACATGTTGGAATGCTTTTAAAAAAATTAAAAAAATTCATACATGTATAAATTATACATATATGTCCATACCAACAATTTTTATTGAAGGAATTTTTTTTATGAGATACACAAATGTGAATAATATGTGAGTAGAAATTAATTTGATATTTACCAAAACATTACAATGTCAGCTATAGAAGTTTTAAAATATTTTGTTCAGTTGGCATTATCTCAGGCGGTTGGTAAGTAATACGCGCCTGAGATAAACATCTTCTCGGGCGGTTATTAAGTACCAATAGCCTGTGAAGATATATACTTCTTAATTAATATTCTAGATTAAATATCTTTTCAGACTGTTGGTAAGTAAAACCCCTCTGAGATAAAGTTAAAAACCGCTTGTGAAAAACCGACGTCTATATAAGGACCCCTCACCGCAGTCAAAACGCAACCCTGGAGAATTCATATCGATGTCGCAAGGCTGTTGAATTTCCCCTGCGCCGCGTCGTCGCTCCGCCGCCCAGCCCATACTGCCGCGTCGCCGCTCAACCCCGCACTGCCACTTCTCCACCCAGCCGGCCCGCCGTGCTAACGCCTCCCCGCCGTGCTGACGCCTCTGCAAGGTAAATGTAGTTTCCTTACTTTTTCTTTATATATTTTCATTAGCTGATAAGCTGTTAGTTTTGTGTGTTCTGGTATATGGATTCTGTCCTTTTGCATGTGTAAGCATTGTATGGATTGTGTTCTAGTATATTGATGTATGGACTATATGGATTGTTTCCTTTTTGTACCTATTATGTGTCATGAATATGATGTTTAATTAACAGATGCTATTGTAATATATATATAAGATGCATGAAGTTTACTCGAACTTGTAATTGTAGTTGTATGTGTTTTCCTTTTGAATATGCTACTTGTGTGTGCGTACCTCCTGCTTGCATATATTTCGAAGGAGTGATTAGGGTTAGATTTCTAAGGAGATGGTTTTATAACTCACCCATTTAGTTACCATTGTTGGATGGGATCCGACGTCAAGATATAACGGACCGGATCCCATCCAGACCTAGCCCATGCTGATGGGCCTGTTTCCCCCTTTGACTCCGTCCGCCTCAAGACGTCGGCTGTCACCTACATTAGTCGCCCTAATCATACTTGTTATGTCTCTGTAAATTCATTTTATAGAAGACCTTTAGAGAGTATTTGTGGCCAAATTTTGTAAATCTAACAAAAATTCTATTATTGTAGCATGGACCGTCGAGCGTGGATGTATAACATGCCAAGACCCGATCCTATGTACATTCATAATGTTGCAAATTTTATTGAAGCATCCAAGAGACATGCGAAGTTGCAAAGGATAGATGACATATTATGTCCATGTATCGACCGCGAAAATAAGATTGCTTGGACGGATACTATAGTAATCCAATCTCATTTGGTGAAAAAAGGTTTCAAAAATAACTACACAATATGGACAGAGCATGGTGAGTTAGATACACATGATGTGGATAAAGATGATGAGAGAGGCTCAGATGATGATAATGTTCATATCGATGATGGTAGTGACAATCAAGCTGGTGATGATGATGATGAGTTCGATTGTGAGGAGATGTTGCGTCACATTGAACCATATGTACTGAATTCTATGGGAGCAAGCAAAGGTTTAAGTAAAATGGAGACATTGCAGAATGCGGCGACAGAGCTTTTATATGATGAATCAAACGGTTGTGATAAAGAGTTTACTACATTGCGTGCAGTCTTAGAACTACTAAACTTGAAAGCTACGCACGGATGGTCCGATTGTAGTTTCTCTGATCTTTTGAATCTTCTGGCAGAAATTCTTCCAAATCCAAATAAACTGCCCAGAAGCACTTATAAAGCGAAGAAACTTCTTTGCCCGATGGCACTAGGTGTGACAAAAATACACGCTTGTGTGAACCATTGTATTATGTATCGCAAAGAGCATGAGCTCGCAACTAGATGCCCCATTTGTGGTGTCAGTAGATATAAGAAGTACTACAATCACCAGTATGTTACCAACATGAAAAAGACTCAGATGAATAAGAAGTTTATTATTGGTCCTAAAGGTGATGATGACGATACTTCTGGCGATGCAGACGGGAAGAATAAGAGAAAAATTCCTACCTTGGTGATGTGGTACCTTCCGGTAATTGATCGCTTGAAGCTTTTGTTCTCAAACCCTAGGGAGGTTGAACTTATGCGTTGGCATTCCGAGCAACGCAAGAAGAATGAAAAACATATACGACACCCTGGTGATGCAACACAGTGGAAAAATTTTGATATTCAGTATCCAGAATTTGCGAAGGAAATCAGAAATGTGAGGTTTGCCTTGGGTACAGATGGAATGAATCCGTTTGGTGAAAAAAGGAGCATACACAGCACATGGCCCGTGGTCTTAACGATGTACAACCTACTGATGTGGTTGTGTCACCAAAGGAAATATATCTTATTATCTGTTCTTATCCAAGGTCTGAAACAACCCAGCATCGAAATTGATGTGTTCTTGGAACCTTTAATGGAAGATATGGCGAAATTGTGGAATGAAGGGGTAAGTACATGGGATGAGTACAAGCGGGAGTATTTCACGCTAAGAGCAATGATATTCGTTACTGTACATGATTATCCCGGATTGTTTACATTATCGGGACAAATGAAAGGGAAGAAAGGTTGCGTTAGGTGTGTGGATAGAACTAGATTTCTATACCTCACTTCATCTAGAAAGACGGTGTACATGAGAGATCGACTATTCTTGACAGATACACACAAGTATAGGAAGATGAAAGAACAATTTGATAACAAAATCGAAAAAGATACTGCACCGAAACCTTACAGTGGAAAACTTGTGTTTGAAATGGTCAAGAACATTCATATTGCTTTCGGTAAGGGAAAAAATAGTAAAGGAATTAAGAGAAAGAAAAGACATCTTCGGATGATACAACTGACATGGCTTTCAAGAAACAATCAATTTTTTATCAAGTATCTTCCGTATTGGAAGAATCTGGAATTTTGCCATAGTATTGATTTGATGCACGTTACAAAGAATGTATTTGACAGCATCATTGGGACCTTGCTGGACATGTCGTGGAAAACAAGGACAGATTAAATTCACGTGTGGACCTAGTAAATCTTGATTTGAGACCAGAGCTTCATCCAGTAGAAAAGGCGAACGGGAAGCATTACCTTCCCCCAGCCAGCTACAACTTGACGCTAGAAGAGAAAAAATCAATTTGTGAATGCTTGCGTGGGATCAAAGTGCCCATGAGTTTCTCATCCAATATCCGCAAACTAGTCTCGATGAAAGACTTGTCTTTATTCGGTTATAATTCTCACGACCGTCACATGATGATGACAGTTTTCCTTGCCATTGCAATAAGAGTAATCAAACCTGAGCATATAAAAGTTGTCATCACACGTTTGTGTTACTTCTTCAATGCAGTATCGCAAAAGGTGATAGCACGTGAAGATTTAGACTATCTGAAAACATACATCGTCGAGACAATGTGCAAGCTTGAGATGTGTTTCCCACCATCCTTTTTTGAAATGCAAGTACACCTAATCATACATCTTGTTGATAAAGCATTGGGGCCACTATATTTACATCATATGTTTTCGTTGGAGAGATATTTAGGAGTATTAAAAGGTTATGTGCGGAACCGTGCTCACCCAGAGGGTTCAATTATGGAAGGATACACCACTGAAGAAGTGATTGTGGGTTGCGCTGATTACATCAAAGATGGAGAATCGATAGGTGTGCCTATACCGGTACATGAGGGTAGACTACATGGGAGAGGCAAAGTGGGTAAGAAAACTTTTATTGTTCAAGATTACAAGAATGTACATCGTGCACATTTTGGTGTACTACAACAGCTCGCAATAGCTGAGCCGTACATCGAGGAAGACCAAATTGAGCTTCGTGATAAAAACCAAGACCGCACAGAGGACTGGATCATGAAAGAGCACAGAAGATGTTTCACTGAATGGTTAATGGAAAAAATATATCATACAGAAACACTATAGAGGAGGCAACAATGAAGAAGTTAGCTTCTGGCCCATCCGCTTTGGTAACACCATGGCAAGCATATGACATCAATGGTTACACATTTTACACTAAAGAAAAAGACGGTAAGAGTGTTGCACAAAATAGTGGTGTTCGTATGGAGGCTTATGATTCACAAGGGCAGAAGACCACATACTTCGGGTTCATAGAGGAAATATGGGAACTCGATTATGTCGAAAGAATGGTAATGCCCGTATTTAAGTGCCAATGGGTCAAACATCCTGATGTTTGAAAGTGGACAATTACGGGCTGACACTGGTAGACTTGAATAAAGTGGGTTACAAAGATGACCTGTGCGTTCTCGCCGATAATGTTGTACAAGTTTTTTATGTTCAAGATCCAGAAACTTAGAAGTTGCACGTAGTTGTTTCTGGAAAGCAAAATATTGTTGGGGTTGAGAATGTGGAAGATAATGAAGAGGAATATAATCAGTATGAAGAGATGTACCTTTTCACCGAACCAGAAAACATCAAGCGCGTAGAGAGAAGCATTAAAAAGAATTTGAAACCCTATATGCGCGAAGATGTCAATGCTGGAAAAAATGTATATAGCAATGCGAGATGATATATATTGTATATATTTGTATCTTCTGAAATCAACTTAGAACAATGTTGGTATATGTATTGTGTCCTTCTGCATTTGTGTACATATGCGTTTGGACTCAATAATTTGGAAGTTTGGAAGTTTGGTCTTTCAGATAATGATGTCTCGAGCGTGTAGCCGATTGAAGGAGGAGCACTTGGCATGGCGCAAGAACCATCCCCATGTATGTACATATGTCACACTGGTCGCATGGTTGTATATACATATGTATTTGTAATGGACTGATGAACTTAACTGTAGTTTGTTTTTCCGTCTTATTTGTTTTTGGTATTTTCAATTTCTCCACGTAGGGTTTCTCTGCGAAGCCTGAATCGAGAGATTTATTGAAGTGGCAGTGCATCGTCCCCGGTAAAGAAGGGGTAAGTCATGAAGAACAAGCACAATATGAGTTTAACCATCGTCCTCCTATTAATAAATTTCTTTTGCAGACTGAATGGGAAGATGGTTACTACCCCCTGACAATCTCCTTCTCTAAGGACTATCCCTTGGTGCCTCCAAGATGCGTCTTTCCAATTGGGTTCTTCCACCCAAATGTCCATCCTTCGGGAGCACTCTGCGTCAGGATTCTTGATCAAGAGACTGTAAGATAGACCTATTTTGTTCATGTAATTATTACTTATAATTGTTGTCGAACTTATTTGAACTGGTTCCTTATATTGCTTAAATTATATTTCGTAGGGGTGGTGAAGTGCTTTTACAATCAAAACTATACTACTTGAAGTTCAGCGTTTGCTGCATCAGCCAAATGTGCCTGATGTTGAAAATGATTGTTATGATCTACTTATCAAGGTTAGATGACACTTTGACTTAGTGACCAATGTAGGATATTCATTCCTCATTCGATATTTGTTAATTTAAATAATGTCAATATTTTCAGGATCCAGCGGAATATAAGAGACGTGTTCGGGAGCAAGCAGGACGGTACAATTTAGATTGATCGATCGGAGCTTCATCGTCGATCTACAATGAATGTAACATGATTTTTATTCTCAGTGTGCAAAGAAATTATCTTTGAACAATTGTAAAGCCTCTAATGGTGTATTATCACAATTAAGCCAGCCTCACTGGTGATCGAGCATTTTCTATAATGCATTACTATACTAGTATCTGCTCATCTGTGTTTTTTTCCTGATACAATTTTCCCTGCAACGACTACATACGGTTGTGATAATTGCAACGACTACATCCCTGTAATTTCAATGAAAACCGCTTGTGATAATTGAACAATGACCGTCACTGAAAATACATGATTTTCTCAGACCGTTGTTAATTAAGAACTGTCTGTGATGTTCATTACATTACATACGGTTCTTAAACAATGACCGCCACTGAAAATACATGATCTTCTCAGGCCGTTGTTAATTAAGAACCGTCTGTGAAGTTCATTACATTACAGGCGGTTATTAATTAAGAACCGCCTATGAAGATCATGTATTTACACAGACGGTTGTTTCTTAAAATCTGCCTGTGAAGTTAATTGCATTACAGACGGTTCTTAATTAATAACCGTCTGTAAAGATCATGTATTTACCTAGACGGTTGTTCTTTAAAATCCGCCTGTGTTGTTCTTTCATCACAGGCGGTTATTATATCATTCGTCATCACATTCGTATATTTTTAAGTACCGCCTGTGTTTGAAAATTTGAGGCGCCTGTAAAAAGGCTTTTTGTAGTAGTGTATGACTAATCTCTGAATCCAACCATTGGTAAAAATGACCTGAAACCTCAATCCCGACCAAGAATGTTACCTTCCATGCAAAGAAACCTAACGTAAAAACACCACCAAACCTTCTATGTTGCTCATCAACCATGGCTCGCAGACCCTTCATTATAAGTGTATAAAGAAGTCCAATCAAACAAAAACCACCGATCACAAGGGGGAGTGGTCTGTTGCACGTTGGCTGTAATGAAATTCTTGCACTTGCAATCTTTATAATTGCTGCAGTGATGAGAACATGTGCTGTTGCAGACCAGAAAGCAGTATTTGTCAGGTCCATTATGCAGTAGTTAGCTTGGAAGAGATTGGCTACAGGAACGGTTCCGCAAGAACATGGACCTGAGATAGATTTGAATCAGACCCTTAAAAAAGGAAAACTATATAGCGTTGTAATGACATAATTACATGTGTGTCGTCTCTTAAAGCAGATGAATTTCTGGTCTACTGAGGAGTTCTCTTGTAGAATTTGTTTATTGCAGTAGATCAACGGCAAGTGATAAAAAGCTACCAGACCATTGACTTGATCCTCAAGGCACCAACCCGAGGATTTTTTGTCTTCAACATATTTAGGTTGGTTTTGGTTTTGTTATTGTGTCACCCCTTGACTGTAGAAATAGTTTTTTTTACGGGACGAGTGTAGAACTAGTTATTAGAAGGCTAGAATGATTCATTTATTAACTCAGTGACAGGGTACATATTTATAGATATATAGGTGGGTCGGTACACAGGTCAGACACAAACACATAACTCAACGCAGTCTAACACTAGTTGATGTAGCTTACTATATATGTTTTTTCTGAATTCGGCTTATATGAGTGTAAAAAGTCAATGATTACTGACTTTTAACATATTAATATTAGTCGGCTTTCCAATAGCTGACTTTTGATCTAGATTGTCCTATGATATCGACCGTATGAATGACCTATAATACTTCTTTGTGGTACAAGTACGTCTGCCTCGGCAGCTCCTGCATTCTTATCTAAGAGAACATGATAGGTTTTCTGAATTTTGGCCAGTATTATGACAGAATCATGCTGTTCATATGACTGATTTTCTCTTTATCAGTGCCTATCTCTCTTCCTCTCTCTCTCTTCACGGACATGTATTGCTTCGTTTTGAAAGTATCTCCACCTACATACATTGGATAATAATTAAACATGCCACTATATATCTCCCCATTGAAAAGAGAACTTAGCTTAGTGGTTAAGTATTCTGAGTAACACTACACAGGTCCTTAGTTCGCTTTCTGATGGGAGCGAATTTCAGGGTGAATTTCAAAATACTAAATACAGGTACTCTACAAAGGAAGTCGGTGACGCTAGATCTTGTGAAACGATGAACATATCGTAATATTGGTCTATGAAATCCGGTCTACAGTCGTGTGCTTAGCCATCGAATTATCATCATCTTATTCTATACAATAAGCTGTGAGAGTCTGCATTTCTTTTCGTTTTTAGTAAATTGGCCGTAACCTCCTTAGAGAGGAAGGTCAGAACATTACCCATTATAAAAAAAAAATATCTCCCCATAGCCGCCGGTGACATTTGAAGGAAAGGTACGTTTTTTGTATTTTAATCTTCCAACTATGGTTAATAATTAAGCATATCACTACCTTCTCATAGCCCCCGGCGGCAACTAATTAAGCATATCACTACCTTCTCAATATTTTATCCTTCCAACATTTTGTGTTTATTAAGTAAAAATTTAGTATATATTGCTATAATAAAACAGCTCAAGGGTGCCAAACCGTGAAGTGGGATCCACGGGATCTGAGTGCAACAATGCCCTTTGCTGTATATTTTTTTATAAAAGAAATCAGACTGTTGTGACATATATAGTGTCAGATACACTGGTGAATGCCTGAATTTATAGTCATACCTTTTCTATCTATGCCAATGATGAAATGCTAGACCATGATAGGCTTAATAAGTTGTTGATGAATACAGAATAGCTAACCTCGGACTCTACAAATAAAATATATCGTTTGCTCGCATGATCTATTTTACATATACACGGTGTATGGACGTCTTGCTGACTTTTCCACGTGCTTGAGTAAGCCTTTATCACGGAAGAAGATTCTCTGAAGTCCCTGGCATGTTGTGAGGACAGGCGTGACTAGGATTATCCTAACATTAGAAGGTCATATACACGACACCTTCAATCATAGTCAAGATGGAGAAGAAGAATAATGGGGTCAGAAAAGTTGGATAAATGAATAAAAAGGTAGAAATATGTCACGCCCAGTCATCGAAAAGATGAACAAACGTTATTTACATGTACGTCAGGATCAGTTGAATCGTACATGCGTGACTAAAGTGAAATATCATTACATAGCCATGTTCCAGTACATAAATAGTCTTACAATATGATCCGAATGTCTACAAATACACACCACAAACCTATTTACATCATCTAAACCATTCACATAGTTCAAACTACAGCGGAAGGATAAATAGGCAGATAGGGCTCCATCTTCACAGGCAGTCGCGGGAAGGATTGCCAGCCTAGACACTACAGGAATCCTGACGATTTGCGATGGCCAGAGCCGTTGCAAATAAGGCAAAAATCGTCGCAAATAAGCTATTTGCGACGGCTTTTCTTATTTGCGACGGTTTCTAGCCGTCGCAAATTAGTCGTCGCAATTAAGCTTATTTGCGACGGCCACAGTCGCAAATAACCCTATTTTTGACGGCTCGCAGCGGTTGTCGCAAGTTATTGCTCGGGGGCTGGTGGGCCCGCAACAATATTTGCGACGGCCCGGCCGTCGCAAATAAGTTCACCCAGCAGGGCCCACGTGTCCTCCTTCGGGACCCACGCGGCTATTTGCGACGGCCAAACCTTCGCAAATAGCAGTGGCTTAATTGTGATGGCCTGGAACCTTATTTGCGACGATACTATATAAAAAGCCATCGCAAATAAGGTTCTTATTTTTTTAGAAAAACCAAAAATACTACCCGGCTGGATGGCCAGAATCACAGAACAGAAATAGTATATCACACACAAACATCATCACAATCACAAACAACATTCTTTATAAATCTCACATGATCATCAACAAAGCAAACAAGGGCTCACTCGCCCGTCTGACCTCCGTAGCCACCTCTAAAGCCACCTCCGAAGTTGAAGTCGTCGTCGCGCCTCATTCCAGGTGGCGGTAGCGACGGTGACGGAGTTTGTGCAGCCGTCGCAGATCCCTGCATTTAATGAAACTTAGAGTTAGAATATAAATGCATTAACATCTCTCTCTCCCTCTCCCTCTATCTCTATCTAGATCCCCTCTCTTCCTTTCTTCTTTCATCTCTCTATTGCTATCATTTTCCCTCTGTCTCTTCATTCCTCTCCCACTCTATCTAACTGTCTCTCACTCTTTCTTATATCTCTCTTTCTTCCATCTCAATCCTTTTCTTTTATCTAACTATCTCCTCTCTCTTCTATTTCAATCCTTTTTTCTCTATCTTACTCCCTCTTCTAACTTCATCTCTCACTCTATCTATCTTTCACTGTCACTCCATTTCTTCGCTTTATTTTTATTAAGTTGAGTTAAAACTAAAATTGTTAAGTTGACATAGAAAATTACCCGACCCGCAGAAGAAGGATCGTCTGGAAGGACCGGTGGTAGTACCGGTAGCTGGATCCCCAAACCTTGCGCCCGAGCCATGGCCTGTCATTGCAAATATTAAATGTTACCTATTAGTAAGTCATTTATGCTGAATTAGTGAGAACTTTAGTTTTTATTTTGTTACCTCCATTGCTTCCCACATCTGCGCCAACGCCGCTGCCAGGGTATGGATCGTGGCCTCCATCGCGATCCTTTGGTGTTTTGCCTCCATCCTTTCCTCCTCCTGTCGCCTGAAGTTGTCTTCTACAGTTTGTCGAAGGGATTGTATCTCAATGTCCCTCTGCGAGGCGCGACGACCTGCCGTTCCCAACGAAGAAGCATGCGTGGAGCTGCCTCTTGTAGGTCTCCCCGCTCTCGAGTCGACAACTCCGTCGAATATGGCGAGCCTATAAAAAAGAGAGTCAGTAATATCTAATTGAAATATCTTGAATACTTTGAATTGAAAATAATAAAATGACTTATAAACTCACCTTCCGTGTGCTTTTCCACCTCCACTTGCATACGTGGCTTGAGGATCGATTGGTTCACGTTCCCAATCGAAATCTTCGTCATGTATCTTCCTAGCCTCCTCCCTGTACATAGCCTGTAAATCAAGGAAACTGTGTAAGTTGAACAATACATATAGTTATATTTAATATGAATGATTTCTAAACTTACCAATTGCTCGGCTGTAGCCTGACTGCACCCCTCAGGCTGAGAAGGGTCCCTGTAACCTCTCTTCCAAATCCCAGCAGGGGTTGGCGGCACCCCCGACTCGTGCTCCTGTCAATACGTGTTAGTACGAACAATATATTATGAATATATAAACATAAGTTACATACACTTACCATGCGTCTAGCTAAACGCAAGTTGTTATCTTCGTCATGCCTGCTCTTCCCCTCGGCCCCTCTGCACTCTCGAGCCTTCTTGGACTTAGCTTTAAACTCATCGCTAGCCCAGTAGCGACAAAGGGCCCGAAATGCATCGGTCCGATCCTGCAACCAGCTCACGTGGCCCTACACATAGTTTAAAGTCGTTAAAAATACCATCAAGGAAATTATCAGAAAATAATACTTACTACACCCCACGTACCTGCGCATACTCCTCCTCCGTCAGGTGCCTCTCGCTCTCTTGCCGGAAGTGTAGCACGTGCTACTGGTTCGCCTTCAAGTGCTCATTAATAATTTGAACACGGGCGTTCGACAAAGCTTGTCGAAGCACCTTGGCAGTGTTGTAGTGAAACACTTGCCTCGCATCCTCAAACAGGCGAGGGTCATTTGGGTCCTCTAAAGTATATCTTGCCTATGATAAAGAAAATATTGAAGAGATGTTCATTAAAATTGTTTAAGAGTTAAAACATAGAAAATATTTTTAACATACTTAACATAAAATTGGCCCATATGGCCTCCTGAAGGTTGTCGTGCTCCTGGTGATGGACGCGTGCGTAGTCCTCCCACGAAAGAGGAGGCACACCGTCGATGACGTCGGGATAGTGCAAACACACTAAGGACCCGAGGATACCGTTCACCGGTCTTTGGTGTCTCTCACCGATAAAATACATGTCGTCTTAAACCCTGCAATATATTTATTGATTTAATACTTAAGTAACCAAAAGAAAGTAAAATTGAACACTATAATTTTTATTACCTGTCTCCAGCTGGACGAATCACGATCCTTAGTGAACGGATCACAGGATGACTGACAAAGTGAGTCCTCCTCATCCTCCGCATCTACTGGGTGCCACGTCAGGTGACCCAGGCGGCTCGTCACCAGCCGAGCCAAAGGCCTCAGGAACAGAAGGATCGCCAGCCGAGGGCTGGCTGGCCGAGGGCTTGCTCACCGAAGGGTAGCCAAGGTCAACTGGCGCCGCAGCCTCTGAGTCAGCCTGTGAGGACTACAACATTCAAATGATTCATAATTAAGTTTAATGTGAAATTGAATTTAAAGAATTTGTCAAAAACGAGTGAAATTTACCTGTGATGAAGCTCTAGAGCTGCTCAGAATGTGCCCTAGCAGCTGAGAGCATCTGCTCCCAGTCGACGAGGCACCAGCGAAAGCGTCGTAAGGTCTAGATGGGTAGAACACCCTCGTCGACGGCACCTTCTTACCCTTCTTTGACGCCATCCTATTTTAATTAGATAATTAGTAAATATGAAAATAAAATATACAAAATTCATGTTACTATCTTCAAGAAAACATTACTTGTAATCACTTTCAAAATTCATCAACATCATTATCATGTGCCTTTGCCCTACTCCTTAAACCAGCCCAACGATCTTCCATCGTGGCCTGTTCTAATTTCCATTTTGGCATATCATCTGCCTCTACATCTTCAACGTCTTCCACATCTCCAACTAATTGATCGAGTCCTGCACCAAGCTCGACGATAAAAGTGTATGGCAACTCTTCTTCTTGGTACACTTCTTCAACGTCTTCGCTATCATGGTAACCATCATCCCCAGGTGTATATAACCGCTCACGAGGATTCACCTTATATACCACCCACCAAGCATTGAGCTTCGTGCATGGATAAGGTAGATAATACACTTGTTCCACTTGATGTGCAAGAACAAATGTATCGTAACCTCGTAGTCGGTCCTTATGTTTCACTTCCACCATTCCAAATTGGTTTTCTCGTGTTCCATGAGTGCGATCAAACCAGTCACAGTCAAAGAAGAAAACTCGAAGGGTCTTATTTCTGGTAAAAGTAAATTCAAGGATTTTTTAATGATCCCACAATAATCGGTTAAATTCCCTTGAGTGTCCATTGCTCTCGTCACAACATCGGAATTTGATGTTTCCGCGAGAGGACGAAGAGCTTCAAAATGAGTTGTACAGAATCAAAAACCATTTACGTCATATCGACCATAGCTTCTAACATTCACCAATCTATAAGATAGCTGCCGCAAATCTTCATGGACATTGTGAGTCCAACACTGTCATAAATGATCGAAAGTTAAAATAATACTTCTTTAATAATAGTAACTTATAATACATAGAAGACAAGAGAATATTATATAATCTCGAAACCAGGATAGCAAACTCTGCCCCCCCCCCATTAATTTGTTCTTTTAGCATCCCTTCTACTTGTTTGGTCGTAGGTTGATGTCTATGTGGCCAACATTGTCTGTGGAACTCGCTGAACATGAAAAAACATCTTTTAGAATACATGTGTAGAAAAATATGTCAATTAACATAAATGTAGGACAAACACTTAATTGAAGTATTCCTGCATGCCTTCTATATTTGCGTACATGTAGAGTAAAGCAACAGTCCTTTCATGTTCGGATAGCACGTAGGTCGTGTTGCTACCAACGGTGGTGCCTCTCATTTGAAAAATGGAAAGGTCACTTACAGGGGTGTTTCATCCATATTGTACTGCATCGTCGAAGTATTGATATTGTTTTCTTCCGCAAAGTAGACACTTGAAAAGTATCTTACTTCCTTAAGAGCATATGCTTCAACGATGCACCCTTCCACCCTTGCCCTGTTGCCAACCACTGATTTTAGATATCGTAGTGCTCTTTCAATGTAATACATCCACCTATATTGCACAGGACCGCCAACTTTAGCTTCGAATGGAAGATGGATAAGCAGATGTTGCATTGGATTGAAGAAACCCGGTGGAAAAAGATTTCCATCTTACATAAAAGTATGGGTATCTCCTCTAACTTATCCATCATCTCGATCTTGATTTCTTTAGCACAAAGTTGTCTATAGAAATAGCTGAGCTCGGCTAAAACCTTCCACACCGCATCATCTAGATAGCCTCGAAACATAACAGGTAAGAGTCTTTCCATTAATGTGATAATCATGACTCTTCAACCCAGTGAGGTTTCCTGTGTTAACATTTATGGCTCGTTTCAGGCTAGCTGCATAACCATCCGGGAATTTCAATGTTTTCATGCATTTCATAACTTCTTTCTTTTCTTTCGATCGAAGACGGAAAGAAGCACGTGGCTTTCCACCACTTTCGGAGATTTCAAGAGTTGGACGGTGACAAATTTGTGCCAAATCTAGTCTAGCTTTATAATTGTCTTTCGTTTTGCCAGGCATATCCATGCAAGTGCTTATGATACTTTCGCTCATATTACGCTCCTGATGCATGACATCAATGTTGTGCATTAGAATCAACGACTTCACATACAGTAGCTCCCAAAGTGCACATATGTGAGTCCATTTGTGTTCCTCTCCATAACCTACGAAATATCCAGGACAACCTTCATCTGGCACCAGTTTGTCCAACATATCAGAATTTCTGACCTGTTGAGACGCTTTGGTGGTCCTTTAGTGACAACAGTGTTCTTTCAAAAGACATGCCTCTACTGCCTAAATATGTGATTCGAGGGAAACCAACGTCTGTGACAATCGAAGTAAGATATTTTGCCTCCATGAGTTAGTCGAAAGCAATCTGTGTCTGAAACACATATCGGACACATCAGATGACTGTGAGTGCTCCATCCGGAAAACATGATGTATGCCGGCAAATCATGGACGGACCACAAATAAGCAGCTCGAAGGTTGAATTTTTGCTTCTTGTAACTGTCGTACACTTCGACTCCTGTCCACAAGACTTTCAATTCTTCGATTAGCGGTTTTAACATCACGTTAAGACGTGACCCAGGATGATCAGGTCTAGGTACAATGAGACTGAGAAACATGAACTCGTTCTTCGTATAAAAAGCAGGTGAAAAGTTGTACAGAATGACAAAGATGGGCCAACATGAGTATGGCATGGCGTTCGTACTGAACGGTGAGAATCCGTCTGTCGCTAATGCGATGCAAACATTCCTTGCATCATGAGAAAAGTCTGGATCAAAACTGTCTAGCGCCTTCCATGCATCACCATCGGATGGATGCGTCAAGAATTCTTTGTTCTCACGTTTACCTTCTTTGTGCCATCTCATGTGTCTTGCGATTCTTCTTGAAAGAAACAACCGCTTCAACCGAGGTGTCACAGGCGAGTAACGAAGCTGCTTATGCGCGACATCTGTCATCATATTATTGCCATCATCACTAACAACTTCGACATACTTCGATTTACCACATTTCAAGCACATCTTCTCATTGGTGTGCTCTTTCCAGAATAGCATGCAGTTGTTTGGGCACACATTGATTTTCTCATACTTCATACCAAGACCAGATATCTTGATCTTTGAACGATACATATCTGGTGGCGCATTGTGAGGTTGTGAAAGGATATCGCAGATCAATTTCATGATATCATTATAGCAGTTGATGGAAAAAAAGTACTTGGACTTAATTGCCATAAATCTGGTCAAGAAAGCAAGTACGGTCACAACCGTGTGTTCATGCAACGGCTCTTGTGATTTCTTCAGCTCCTCGAAGAACTTCTTTGCCTCATTTGTAAGAGGATCCTCCGCTTCCAGAGCTTCTAGCATCTCATCCATCCTATCAACCTCTATTATATCAACATCCTCATCCACTTCGGCTATGACTCGAGAATTAGTCTCGCCGTGAAAGGTCCACACTTCATAATGTGGAGTGAAACCGTTTCGACATAAGTGAAACGAAAGCTCCAATCTTCTCAAAAACTTGGTGTTCCGGCATTTTGTACATGGGCACCGCACCATATCTTCCGTTGACAATGAAAATGCTCGATCCAAAAATTGATCTAACTTGATAAACCACTCATCCGAGTGACCACCAGTTCTGCTCTTCTAGCCAGTATACATCTAACTGCAGTCTTCACCCATGTTTGGCTCTATAGTTTAAAGCAGACAAATCATTATTAGTTTCATTGTTATGTTATTTCAAAGCCCTACAACCTAGGCAAATCGATCCTAAACTCACCCAAGAGTGACAGAGCGGAGCGTTCTCATGACGAGACGCGTGATCCGGATTCAAATGAAATTTCGGCAGCTTAACCCCGCTGTTCTCCACTGGACGCCCAAAAAATGGTGCAGCAGAGAACAATGGGGTTACGCCACCGAAATATCGTCCAAATTCGGACCCGCATCTCGTCACAAGCCATGCCCCCTCAGTCACTCCGAGGCTATCCAAAAAGGGACAATTCTGAACCTGCACGTCTCACATGCCAATGGCATGTGAGACGTACCGATCCGAAACTGGTAATACATTGCTATAGGTTACGTTGCTCCTTTTCATTTTGAGGTTATTTAAGAGAGAGGAAAGAACTAGAGAAAGAGTGAGAGGAAAGTAGGTCTTAGATGACAATTCCACATCCATTTCCAGCGACCACGCATTTGCGGGTCATTGATGTACATACCAACGCGTTCTCTTCTGTGTCAACTTGACGCATACGGTACCACTACAGTGGTCTACATGGCACTATCACACTTATTACGTGTCGTGCCCTTCCGGGTTGGTCCGAGCCGGCCCTAAACCCCTTTATTTATATATATTAAATAGTCACTTAAAAATATTATATGAATGCACTAAAGTCCAAACATACACTAAACAAAATAGAAATTCAGAATGACAGACCAAGCTATAGACAAAAAAACATATAAGGCATATAAAGCATATACAAAATCTAATTATGCATTTACTACGAAATCTGAACAAAAAACATATTAGCCACATTACACACTCGAAACTGAGATAGTTAGATAAGTTGCATAATGTGACATAGGGGTCTATTACATTTAATGTGGGCCCACACTTAGCTGGTTTGACCTGAAAACTTAACCATAACCCTTGTCATACTCCCAGAAGCTTGTGATAATAATTTCCAGCTCAATGGAACAAGTATCATTGGCTTAATTTCAGATTTAGTATAAGGCACTATTAGGACTATAGTTTGGGCAATAAGTGATTAATGGACTTAAGCATCAAGAATTGAAGCACATACCGCACACTTGGATGGTTATACAAGTTTGTAACCACAATTTCCTTATTAATTCTCATTGTTCTGACTTGTACATAGTATTCCCATGGATGCATATCCATATACATATAAGTGACCATACAACACATAATTCAATTGGACCATAACTCTAATCTTATACCCCAATTATTGTCTATAAATTGCAAGAAAAATGTGTATAATTTCTCAATAATGCTGAAAGTGCCATCCAACTCATAATTTCACCAATGCCTATTATGGACCTTCAATTACCCATAATCATATATACCATCATATTGCACACATATATGCCTATATTAGCATTTAATTCTCATTTTGCATACCATGGTATGAATTAGGATCCGAGGGGGTGACGAGAGAGAGAGGGCGTACCTGGGAGGAGGCGTAGAACGGTAGCGGCGCGGTGGCAGTGTAGTCAGGGGCGCGGCAGGCCAGGGGCGGCGAGGCTAGGGTGGCGGGGGGCGCGGCGGGCTGGGGGCAGCAAGGCCGGGGCGGCGGTGGTGTGGAGGGCCGGCGGCGAGAGTGTGGGCGGTGGGGCCGGGGACGAAGCGGAGCAGCGGCGGCGCTCGGCAGTATATTCAGGGGCACGGCGGGCTCGGGCCAGCGAGGCCGGGGGCGGTGGGGGCACGACGGGCCAGGGGTGGGGAGGCCGGGGTGGCGGCAGGAGCGGCTGCGGCGGGGCCGGGGGCAGAGCGGAGCGGCGGCGGCGGTCGTAAGGATATGACGAAGGGAACGATTCGGCCCGACGATATAGGGCTTTAACTTGCGACGGCCAGCTTATTCGCAACAACCCTAGGGTTGGCCATCGCAATTAACGTAAAAGGACGTCGCAAATAAGCGTAATTTGCGACGGCCTTCTTATTTGCGATGGCTACTTTAGAAACCATCGCAAATAAGTCCATATTTGTGACGGTTTGTCTAATATGCGACGGCCATCTATGGGCCGTCGCAAATACAGTCAGCCGTTGCAAATGACCGTGTTTCTTGTAGTGAGACTAAGTCCTCGTGGTTGACGAAGAAGTCTTCCGGTGCCGCTTCTTCTTCATATTCTAATGGAAAAGTAAACGCTTGAGTACATAGAGTACTCAACAAGTGTGGGAAGAGAATGACATGATTGGCTAGAACAAGGGTAGGTTAATTATGGCTTAAGCACTATGCTTAGATCCTAGCCTTAGCTTTCAGTTACCAATATCAAAATTCATGAAATAACCACCATTTCCCAACCATAAACTAATTAGGAACTGGCCCCAAGCCGCTCTTGTCCATGAGCAAGGCTGCATTGATAGTTTTACCAAATCTCTGCAGAGAGTGTACCCTTTACCCACAAGCAGTGATTCCATCCCCTGTTGCCAGGTGGGCTTGGTAAACCTGTATGTAGCCCGTGGTGATCAACTACATTTCACACTTCCGTAGGTGTGTGGCCAGGAGATCACTACATGGTCTTTACAAAAGTACTCCCGATTAGTGCTAGCCCTCTAAGGTTTCCACCACTAAGGCATTTCCAGAGTAACCCTCCGCCTAAGAGCCCCCTCTTGAGCCTTGAGGTTCCCAAAGCAGTACCCCTACATCATTCCCCGCACCATCCAACTACTAGCATTTCATCGGGAGAAACCTAATTAATTGACCAAGGTGCCCCATCTCAGTCTTGTGGTGGTACTATAAAGCCTAGTGGCTTCCTCCATAAACCGTCCCTTAGAATTCGGTGGTGCCATACCCAATCCCGGGTCTCGTGCAAACTGCACCATGCCAAAACTATTCAACCACCAGATTCCTATCCACTACTATTGTGTGTCCACCATGATTAAAGCAATCATAAAGTATAATATGTCACATTTGTATGAAATCCCATTCCCAATGTCCAAGCATGGCTAAGCATAATTAAAACCTACCTACTTCCCAACCCAAATTAGGTGACAAGGAATTATATAGAACAAGGCATGTATCATGAAATAGGACATCATTTTATTTAGCATGCATCTAACTAAAATCCTAAAATTTGTACAAGATGGTCAAGGGCACTTGTCTTCTTCGAAGACCTGGTTGTTGCTGAAGTGTTGGTCTTGGAGATTAATGTTGGGGTCGTAGTACGACTCTAAATATATTGTCCAAGCATGGCAAAAAGAAATAAAAGCTAAATAAGTAAAGAGCACACAAGACATGGCATCACAACATACACATAAGCATGAAATTCCATACTAATACGTCCCTACGAAGCATTTATTATTTTACATAGCCAAAATATGCATTTAATATTTATTTTACATTTTAAGATTTATTTATGGGCTAAAGTCATTTGTATTGAATTTTCTATGGTCAAAATGTATTGTAAACATTTTTAATAAATTTTCAATAGTCAAAATATATTTTATGTGCACTCTAAAATTTTATTACAGAACAATAACATTTTATACAAATTTTCCTACTGTTTTTATATTTTTCTACAATTTTTATCTATTTTCTACACATTAAATACAACTTTAAACAATATTCAGCAATTAAATAAAATACCATGGTCTAGTTGGTAAATTTTTTATACTGTACAGGGGTTAAAAACATAATTCTATAAATTCCCAGGGGCTAGACTGCTTAATAAATTGATTAAACGTAATTCCAGAGAGTCCAGTGCTAGATTGACAATTCTAGGGGTTAGATCTGTATTTTAGTAGAGTCCAGGGGTAGCCGCGAGATTCCAAGGGTCTGGGCGCAAAACCAGCGGCGGGAAATAAATTTAAATGTGGCCTGTTGGATCTGAATCGGGTGGCCCAGATTTTATTAAAGCGAAATGGTATGCACGTTCTAATCTCCGCCGTCGGCCTCAAATCCACAGCCGAGACACTGCCACGTCGCCCTAGGCAACGCAGGCTGCGCGTGGTGCGATGGCGCTCGACGCCCGCGGTGGCGACCTCGCCGGTGTTTGGCCAAATCGGCCAAATGTCGCCTAATCCTTGCGCTTTCTACGAGGAACAGAAGAGGGGGAGATAAGGAATGCACCCCGGGTGTCTACAGAGTTCGGTGAAGTTTGGAAAGAGGCCGGCGATGATGGCTTGCAACAGACGGCGGTGACTTCTGTTGATTCTAGTGAAGCCTCACAAATTCATCGCAAAACCTTGCCCGACGCGCTCCTGAAGACAACCGTTGAGGCGTCGAGAACGAGCGAGATAGACCTCAGCGACGGTGTGGTTAGGGTTTGGCGCGAAGGTAGAAGAAGAGAGGGGGTGGCCAACACTTTATAGGGGGATAGGGGCGGCGGTTGGCAGCACATACGAAGGGCGGTTTCTCGGGGTGAATCTGCACGGAAAGAAGCAGACGGAGGGGTGGGTGTGCGGCGTGGGCGCGAGAAAGAGGGAGGCGGCGGTTGCTCCCTGGTAGGGATGACAAGTAGGGTTCACCGGGCAGAGAGAGAGAAGGAGGGGGAGGGGTTGCTGGGCTGTGGTTGAGATGACGGGGAAGATGGGCTTAGGGTGGGTTTTGGCCCATTAGGGGGGGGGGGGGGTTGCTCTTTTCTTTTCCTTTTTCAATTTCTTTTCTTTTGATTTGATTTAAAATTCAAATTTCATCGAATTCTACTTGTTTGAATTCAAACATCACATAATAATGCACAGACACACAAATGCAATTTGTTTTATACATTTTATCTACATGAAATATGGGTGTTACAACTCTACCCCCTTAAAAGGAATCTCGTCCTCGAGATTCGGATGTCCTAAGAGAAAATATGAGGGAACTCGTCCTTGAGATCTTCTTCTTTTTCCCACGTTGCTTCTGCCTCCGAGTGGTGTTTCCATTGCACCTTACACATGCGAATGACTTTGTTTCTGGTAAACCTTTCTGATGTCTCAAGTATCTTGATAGGCTGTTCCACGTAAGACAAATCTTCTTGTACATATACCGCCTCCATAGATAACTATTCCACAGGCACTCTTAAACACTTCTTAAGTTGCGATACATGGAACACATTATGTACATCTCACAAGTGCGGTAGGAGCTGAAGCTGATAAGCCACTTCACCTCGTCATTCTCATATCTTGAACAGACCAATGTAGCGGGGTGACAATTTGCCACTTACTTTAAATCTTCTCAACCCTCTTATAGGTGACACTTTCAGGTACACATAATCACCAACCTCAAATGTTATATCATGTCTTCTAGTATCTGTATAACTCTTCTGTCTTGTTTGAGCTGCCTTTAGATTCTTCCGAATTTCTTGTACATGTCAAAACGCAACCCTGGAGAATTCATATCGACGCCGCAAGGCTGTTGAATTTCCCCTGCGCCGCGCCGTCGCTCCGCCGCCCAGCCCATACTGCCGCGTCGCCGCTCAACCCCGCACTGCCACTTCTCCACCCAGCCGGCCCGCCGTGCTAACGCCTCCCCGCCGTGCTGACGCCTCTGCAAGGTAAATGTAGTTTCCTTACTTTTTATTTATATATTTTCATTAGCTGATAAGCTGTTAGTTTTGTGTGTTCTGGTATATGGATTCTGTCCTTTTGCATGTGTAAGCACTGTATGGATTGTGTTCTGGTATATTGATGTATGGGCTATATGGATTGTTTCCTTTTTGTACCTATTATGTGTCATGAATATGATGTTTAATTAACAGATGCTATTGTAATATATATATATATATATATAAGATGCATGAAGTTTACCCAAACTTGTAATTGTAGTTGTATGTGTTTTCCTTTTGAATATGCTACTTGTGTGTGCGTACCTCCTGCTTGCATATATTTCGAAGGAGTGATTAGGGTTAGATTTCTAAGGAGATGGTTTTATAACTCACCCATTTAGTTACCATTGTTGGATGGGATCCGACGTCAAGATATAACGGACCGGATCCCATCCAGACCTAGCCCATGCTGATGGGCCTGTTTCCCCCTTTGACTCCGTCCGCCTCAAGACGTCGGCTGTCACCTACATTAGTCGCCCTAATCATACTTGTTATGTCTCTGTAAATTCATTTTATAGAAGACCTTTAGAGAGTATTTGTGGCCAAATTTTGTAAATCTAACAAAAATTCTATTATTGTAGCATGGACCGTCGAGCGTGGATGTATAACATGCCAAGACCCGATCCTATGTACATTCATAATGTTGCAAATTTTATTGAAGCATCCAAGAGACATGCGAAGTTGCAAAGGATAGATGACATATTATGTCCATGTATCGACTGCGAAAATAAGATTGCTTGGACGGATACTATAGTAATCCAATCTCATTTGGTGAAAAAAGGTTTCAAAAATAACTACACAATATGGACAGAGCATGGTGAGTTAGATACACATGATGTGGATAAAGATGATGAGAGAGGCTCAGATGATGATAATGTTCATATCGATGATGGTAGTGACAATAAAGCTGGTGATGATGATGATGAGTTCGATTGTGAGGAGATGTTGCGTCACATTGAACCATATGTACTGAATTCTATGGGAGCAAGCAAAGGTTTAAGTAAAATGGAGACATTGCAGAATGCGGCGACAGAGCTTTTATATGATGAATCAAACGGTTGTGATAAAGAGTTTACTACATTGTGTGCAGTCTTAGAACTACTAAACTTGAAAGCTACGCACAGATGGTCCGATTGTAGTTTCTCTGATCTTTTGAATCTTCTGGCAGAAATTCTTCCAAATCCAAATAAACTGCCCAGAAGCACTTATAAAGCAAAGAAACTTCTTTGCCCGATGGCACTAGGTGTGACAAAAATACACGCTTGTGTGAACCATTGTATTATGTATCGCAAAGAGCATGAGCTCGCAACTAGATGCCCCATTTGTGGTGTCAGTAGATATAAGAAGTACTACAATCACCAGTATGTTACCAACATGAAAAAGACTCAGATGAATAAGAAGTTTATTATTGGTCCTAAAGGTGATGATGACGATACTTCTGGCGATGCAGACGGGAAGAATAAGAGAAAAATTCCTACCTTGGTGATGTGGTACCTTCCGGTAATTGGTCGCTTGAAGCTTTTGTTCTCAAACCCTAGGGAGGTTGAACTTATGCGTTGGCATTCCGAGCAACGCAAGAAGAATGAAAAACATATACGACACCCTGGTGATGCAACACAGTGGAAAATTTTTGATATTCAGTATCCAGAATTTGCGAAGGAAATCAGAAATGTGAGGTTTGCCTTGGGTACAAATGGAATGAATCCGTTTGGTGAAAAAAGGAGCATACACAACACATGGCCCGTGGTCTTAACGATGTACAACCTACTGATGTGGTTGTGTCACAAAAGGAAATATATCTTATTATCTGTTCTTATCCAAGGTCTGAAACAACCCAGCATCGAAATTGATGTGTTCTTGGAACCTTTAATGGAAGATATGGCGAAATTGTGGAATGAAGGGGTAAGTACATGGGATGAGTACAAGCGGGAGTATTTCACGCTAAGAGCAATGATATTCGTTACTGTACATGATTATCCCGGATTGTTTACATTATCGGGACAAATGAAAGGGAAGAAAGGTTGCGTTAGGTGCGTGGATAGAACTAGATTTCTATACCTCACTTCATATAGAAAGACGGTGTACATGAGAGATCGACTATTCTTGACAGATACACACAAGTATAGGAAGATGAAAGAACAATTTGATAACAAAATCGAAAAAGATACTGCACCGAAACCTTACAGTGGAAAACTTGTGTTTGAAATGGTCAAGAACATTCATATTGCTTTCGGTAAGGGAAAAATAGTAAAGGAATTAAGAGAAAGAAAAGACATCTTCGGATGATACAACTGACATGGCTTTCAAGAAACAATCAATTTTTTTTCAAGTATCTTCCGTATTGGAAGAATCTGGAATTTTGCCATAGTATTGATTTAATGCACGTTACAAAGAATGTATTTGACAGCATCATTGGGACCTTGCTGGACATGTCGAGGAAAACAAAGGACAGATTAAATTCACGTATGGACCTAGTAAATCTTGATTTGAGACCAGAGCTTCATCCAGTAGAAAAGGCGAACGGGAAGCATTACCTTCCCCCAGCCAGCTACAACTTGACGCTAGAAGAGAAAAAAGCAATTTGTGAATGCTTGCGTGGGATCAAAGTGCCCACGAGTTTCTCATCCAATATCCGCAAACTAGTCTCGATGAAAGACTTGTCTTTATTCGGTTATAATTCTCACGACCGTCACATGATGATGACAGTTTTCCTTGCCATTGCAATAAGAGTAATCAAACCTGAGCATATAAAAGTTGTCATCACACGTTTGTGTTACTTATTCAATGCAGTATCGCAAAAGGTGATAGCACGTGAAGATTTAGACTATCTGAAAACATACATCGTCGAGACAATGTGCAAGCTTGAGATGTGTTTCCCACCATCCTTTTTTGAAATGCAAGTACACCTAATCATACATCTTGTTGATAAAGCATTGGGGCCACTATATTTACATCATATGTTTTCGTTGGAGAGATATTTAGGAGTATTAAAAGGTTATGTGCGGAACCGTGCTCACCCAGAGGGTTCAATTATGGAAGGATACACCACTGAAGAAGTGATTGTGGGTTGCGCTGATTACATCAAAGATGGAGAATCGATAGGTGTGCCTATACCGGTACATGAGGGTAGACTACATGAGAGAGGCAAAGTGGGTAAGAAAACTTTTATTGTTCAAGATTACAAGAATTTACATCGTGCACATTTTGTTGTACTACAACAGCTCGCAATAGCAGAGCCGTACATCGAGGAAGACCAAATTGAGCTTCGTGATAAAAACCAAGACCGCACAGAGGACTGGATCATGAAAGAGCACAGAAGATGTTTCACTGAATGGTTAATGGAAAAAATATATCATACAGAAACACTATAGAGGAGGCAACAATGAAGAAGTTAGCTTCTGGCCCATCCGCTTTGGTAACACCATGGCAAGCATATGACATCAATGGTTACACATTTTACACTAAAGAAAAAGACGGTAAGAGTGTTGCACAAAATAGTGGTGTTCGTATGGAGGCTTATGATTCACAAGGGCAGAAGACCACATACTTCGGGTTCATAGAGGAAATATGGGAACTCGATTATGTCGAAAGAATGGTAATGACCGTATTTAAGTGCCAATGGGTCAAACATCCTGATGGTTTGAAAGTGGACAATTACGGGCTGACACTGGTAGACTTGAATAAAGTGGGTTACAAAGATGACCTGTGCGTTCTCGCCGATAATGTTGTACAAGTTTTTTATGTTCAAGATCCAGAAACTTAGAAGTTGCACGTAGTTGTTTCTGGAAAGCAAAATATTGTTGGGGTTGAGAATGTGGAAGATAATGAAGAGGAATATAATCAGTATGAAGAGATGTACCTTTTCACCGAACCAGAAAACATCAAGCGCGTAGAGAGAAGCATTAAAAAGAATTTGAAACCCTATATGCGCGAAGATGTCAATGCTGGAAAAAATGTATATAGCAATGCGAGATGATATATATTGTATATATTTGTATCTTCTGAAATCAACTTAGAACAATGTTGGTATATGGATTGTGTCCTTTTGCATTTGTGTACATATGCGTTTGGACTCAATAATTTGGAAGTTTGGAAGTTTGGTCTTTCAGATAATGATGTGTCGAGCGTGTAGCCGATTGAAGGAGGAGCGCTTGGCATGGCGCAAGAACCATCCCCATGTATGTACATATGTCACACTGGTCGCATGGTTGTATATACATATGTATTTGTAATGGACTGATGAACTTAACTGTAGTTTGTTTTTCCGTCTTGTTTGTTTTTGGTATTTTCAATTTCTCCACATAGGGTTTCTCTGCGAAGCCTGAATCGGGAGATTTATTGAAGTGGCAGTGCATCGTCCCCGGTAAAGAAGGGGTAAGTCATGAAGAACAAGCACAATATGAGTTTAACCATCGTCCTCCTATTAATAAATTTCTTTTGCAAACTGAATGGGAAGATGGTTACTACCCCCTGACAATCTCCTTCTCTAAGGACTATCCCTTGGTGCCTCCAAGATGCGCCTTTCCAATTGGGTTCTTCCACCCAAATGTCCATCCTTCGGGAGCACTCTGCATCAGGATTCTTGATCAAGAGACTGTAAGATAGACCTATTTTGTTCATGTAATTATTACTTATAATTGTTGTCGAACTTATTTGAACTGGTTCCTTATATTGCTTAAATTATATTTCGTAGGGGTGGTGAAGTGCTTTTACAATCAAAACTATACTACTTGAAGTTCAGCGTTTGCTGCATCAGCCAAATGTGTCTGATGTTGAAAATGATTGTTATGATCTACTTATCAAGGTTAGATGACACTTTGACTTAGTGACCAATGTAGGTTATTCATTCCTCATTCGACATTTGTTAATTTGAATAATGTCAATATTTTCAGGATCCAGCGGAATATAAGAGACGTGTTCGGGAGCAAGCAGGACGGTACAATTTAGATTGATCGATGGGAGCTTCATCGTCGATCTACAATGAATGTAGCATGATTTTTATTCTCAGTGTGCAAAGAAATTATCTTTGAACAATTGTAAAGCCTCTAATGGTGTATTATCACAATTAAGCCAGCCTCACTGGTGATCGAGCATTTTCTATAATGCATTACTATACTAGTATCTGCTCATCTGTGTTTCTTTCCTGATACAATTTTCCCTGCAACGACTACATACGGTTGTGATAATTGCAACGACTACATCCCTGTAATTTCAATGAAAACCGCTTGTGATAATTGAACAATGACCGTCACTGAAAATACATGATTTTCTCAGACCGTTGTTAATTAAGAACTGTCTGTGATATTCATTACATTACATACGGTTCTTAAACAATGACCGCCACTGAAAATACATGATCTTCTCAGGCCGTTGTTAATTAAGAACCGTCTGTGAAGTTCATTACATTACAGGCGGTTATTAATTAAGAACCGCCTATGAAGATCATGTATTTACACAGACGGTTGTTTCTTAAAATCTGCCTGTGAAGTTAATTGCATTACAGACGGTTCTTAATTAATAACCGTCTGTAAAGATCATGTATTTACCTAGACGGTTGTTCTTTAAAATCCGCCTGTGTTGTTCTTTCATCACAGGCGGTTATTATATCATTCGTCATCACATTCGTATATTTTTAAGTATCGCCTGTGTTTGAAAATTTGAGGCGCCTGTAAAAAGGCTTTTTGTAGTAGTGTATGACTAATCTCTGAATCCAACCATTGGTAAAAATGACCTGAAACCTCAATCCCGACCAAGAATGTTACCTTCCATGCAAAGAAACCTAACGTAAAAACACCACCAAACCTTCTATGTTGCTCATCAACCATGGCTCGCAGACCCTTCATTATAAGTGTATAAAGAAGTCCAATCAAACAAAAACCACCGATCACAAGGGGGAGTGGTCTGTTGCACGTTGGCTGTAATGAAATTCTTGCACTTGCAATCTTTATAATTGCTGCAGTGATGAGAACATGTGCTGTTGCAGACCAGAAAGCAGTATTTGTCAGGTCCATTATGCAGTAGTTAGCTTGGAAGAGATTGGCTACAGGAACGGTTCCGCAAGAACATGGACCTGAGATAGATTTGAATCAGACCCTTAAAAAAGGAAAACTATATAGCGTTGTAATGACATAATTACATGTGTGTCGTCTCTTTAAAGCAGATGAATTTCTGGTCTACTGAGGAGTTCTCTTGTAGAATTTGTTCATTGCAGTAGATCAACGGCAAGTGATAAAAAGCTACCATACCATTGACTTGATCCTCAAGGCACCAACCCGAGGATTTTTTGTCTTCAACATATTTAGGTTGGTTTTGGTTTTGTTATTGTGTCACCCCTTGACTGTAGAAATAGTTTTTTTTACGGGACGAGTGTAGAACTAGTTATTAGAAGGCTAGAATGATTCATTCATTAACCCAGTGACAGGGTACATATTTATAGATATATAGGTGGGTCGGTACACAGGTCAGACACAAACACATAACTCAACGCAGTCTAACACTAGTTGATGTAGCTTACTATATATGTTTTTTCTGAATTCGGCTTATATGAGTGTAAAAAGTCAATGATTACTGACTTTTAACATATTAATATTAGTCGGCTTTCCAATAGCTGACTTTTGATCTAGATTGTCCTATGATATCGACCGTATGAATGACCTATAATACTTCTTTGTGGTACAAGTACGTCTGCCTCGGCAGCTCCTGCATTCTTATCTAAGAGAACATGATAGGTTTTCTGAATTTTGGCCAGTATTATGACAGAATCATGCTGTTCATATGACTGATTTTCTCTTTATCAGTGCCTATCTCTCTTCCTCTCTCTCTTCACGGACATGTATTGCTTCGTTTTGAAAGTATCTCCACCTACATACATTGGATAATAATTAAACATGCCACTATATATCTCCCCATTGTAAAAGAGAACTTAGCTTAGTGGTTAAGTATTCTGAGTAACACTACACAGGTCCTTAGTTCGCTTTCTGATGGGAGCGAATTTCAGGGTGAATTTCAAAATACTAAATACAGGTACTCTACAAAGGAAGTCGGTGACGCTAGAACATGTCGTAATATTGGTCTATGAAATCCGGTCTACAGTCGTGTGCTTAGCCATCGAATTATCATCATCTTATTCTATACAATAAGCTGTGAGAGTCTGCATTTCTTTTCGTTTTTAATAAATTGGCCGTAACCTCCTTAGAGAGGAAGGTCAGAACATTACCCATTATAAAAAAAAAATATCTCCCCATAGCCGCCGGTGACATTTGAAGGAAAGGTACGTTTTTTGTATTTTAATCTTCCAACTATGGTTAATAATTAAGCATATCACTACCTTCTCATAGCCCCCGGCGGCAACTAATTAAGCATATCACTACCTTCTCAATATTTTATCCTTCCAACATTTTGTGTTTATTAAGTAAAAATTTAGTATATATTGCTATAATAAAACAGCTCAAGGGTGCCAAACCGTGAAGTGGGATCCACGGGATCTGAGTGCAACAATGCCCTTTGCTGTATATTTTTTTTATAAAAGAAATCAGACTGTTGTGACATATATAGTGTCAGTTACACTGGTGAATGCCTGAATTTATAGTCATACCTTTTCTATCTATGCCAATGATGAAATGCTAGACCATGATAGGCTTAATAAGTTGTTGATGAATACAGAATAGCTAACCTCGGACTCTACAAATAAAATATATCGTTTGCTCGCATGATCTATTTTACATATACACGGTGTATGGACGTCTTGCTGACTTTTCCACGTGCTTGAGTAAGCCTTTATCACGGAAGAAGATTCTCTGAAGTCCCTGGCATGTTGTGAGGACAGGCGTGACTAGGATTATCCTAACATTAGAAGGTAATATACACGACACCTTCAATCATAGTCAAGATGGAGAAGAAGAATAATGGGGTCAGAAAAGTTGGATAAATGAATAAAAAAGGTAGAAATATGTCACGCCCAGTCATCGAAAAGATGAACAAACGTTATTTACATGTACGTCAGGATCAGTTGAATCGTACATGCGTGACTAAAGTGAAATATCATTACATAGCCATGTTCCAGTACATAAATAGTCTTACAATATGATCCGAATGTCTACAAATACACACCACAACCCTATTTACATCATCTAAACCATTCACATAGTTCAAACTACAGCGGAAGGCTAAATAGGCAGATAGGGCTCCATCTTCACAGGCAGTCGCGGGAAGGATTGCCAGCCTAGACACTACAGGAATCCTGACGATTTGCGATGGCCAGAGCCGTTGCAAATAAGGCAAAAATCGTTGCAAATAAGCTATTTGCGATGGCTTTTCTTATTTGCGATGGTTTCTAGCCGTCGCAAATTAGTCGTCGCAATTAAGCTTATTTGCGACGGCCACAGTCGCAAATAACCCTATTTTTGACGGCTCGCAGCGGTTGTCGCAAGTTATTGCCCGGGGGCTGGTGGGCCCGCAACAATATTTGCGACGGTCCGGCCGTCGCAAATAAGTTCACCCAGCAGGGCCCACGTGTCCTCCTTCGGGACCCACGCGGCTATTTGCGACGGCCAAACCTTCGCAAATAGCAGTGGCTTAATTGTGATGGCCTGGAACCTTATTTGCGACGATACTATATAAAAAGCCATCGCAAATAAGGTACTTATTTTTTTAGAAAAACCGAAAATACTACCCGGCTCGATGGCCAGAATCACAGAACAGAAATAGTATATCACACACAAACATTATCACAATCACAAACAACATTCTTTATAAATCTCACATGATCATCAACAAAGCAAACAAGGGCTCACTCGCCCGTCTGACCTCCGTAGCCACCTCTAAAGCCACCTCCGAAGTTGAAGTCGTCGTCGCGCCTCATTCCAGGTGGCAGTAGCGACGGTGACGGAGTTTGTGCAGCCGTCGCAGATCCCTACATTTAATGAAACTTAGAGTTAGAATATAAATGCATTAACATCTCTCTCTCCCTCTCCCTCTATCTCTATCTAGATCCCCTCTCTTCCTTTCTTCTTTCATCTCTCTATTGCTATCATTTTCCCTCTGTCTCTTCATTCCTCTCCCACTCTATCTAACTGTCTCTCACTCTTTCTTATATCTCTGTTTCTTCCATCTCAATCCTTTTCTTTTATCTAACTATCTCCTCTCTCTTCTATTCAATCCTTTTTTCTCTATCTTACTCCCTCTTCTAACTTCATCTCTCACTCTATCTATCTTTCACTGTCACTCCATTTCTTCGCTTTATTTTTATTAAGTTGAGTTAAAACTAAAATTGTTAAGTTGACATAGAAAATTACCCGACCCGCAGAAGAAGGATCGTCTGGAAGGACCGGTGGTAGTACCGGTAGCTGGATCCCCAAACCTTGCGCCCGAGCCATGGCCTGTCATTGCAAGTATTAAATGTTACCTATTAGTAAGTCATTTATGCTGAATTAGTGAGAAATTTAGTTTTTATTTTGTTACCTCCATTGCTTCCCGCATCTGCGCCAACGCCGCTGCCAGGGTATGGATCGTGGCCTCCATCGCGATCCTTTGGTGTTTTGCCTCCCTCCTTTCCTCCTCCTGTCGCCTGAAGTTGTCTTCTACAGTTTGTCGAAGGGATTGTATCTCAATGTCCCTCTGCGAGGCGCGACGACCTGCCGTTCCCAACGAAGAAGCATGCGTGGAGCTGCCTCTCGTAGGTCTCCCCGCTCTCGAGTCGACAACTCCGTCGAATATGGCGAGCCTATAAAAAAGAGAGTCAGTAATATCTAATTGAAATATCTTGAATACTTTGAATTGAAAATAATAAAATGACTTATAAACTCACCTTCCGTGTGCTTTTCCACCTCCACTTGCATACGTGGCTTGAGGATAGATTGGTTCACGTTCCCAATCGAAATCTTCGTCATGTATCTTCCTTGCCTCCTCCCTGTACATAGCCTGCAAATCAAGGAAACTGTGTAAGTTGAACAATACATATAGTTATATTTAATATGAATGATTTCTAAACTTACCAATTGCTCGGCTGTAGCCTGACTGCACCCCTCAGGCTGAGAAGGGTCCCTGTAACCTCTCTTCCAAATCCCAGCAGGGGTTGGCGGCACCCCCGACTCGTGCTCCTGTCAATACGTGTTAGTACGAACAATATATTATGAATATATAAACATAAGTTACATACACTTACCATGCGTCTAGCTAAACGCAAGTGGTTATCTTCGTCATGCCTGCTCTTCCCCTCGGCCCCTCTGCACACTCGAGCCTTCTTGGACTTAGCTTTAAACTCATCGCTAGCCCAGTAGCGACAAAGGGCCCGAAATGCATCGGTCCGATCCTGCAACCAGCTCACGTGGCCCTACACATAGTTTAAAGTCGTTAAAAATACCATCAAGGAAATTATCAGAAAATAATACTTACTACACCCCACGTACCTGTGCATACTCCTCCTCCGTCAGGTGCCTCTCGCTCTCTTGCCGGAAGTGTAGCACGTGCTATTGGTTCGCCTTCAAGTGCTCATTAATAATTTGAACACGGGCGTTCGACAAAGCTTGTCGAAGCGCCTTGGCAGTGTTGTAGTGAAACACTTGCCTCGCATCCTCAAACAGGCGAGGGTCATTTGGGTCCTCTAAAGTATATCTTGCCTATGATAAAGAAAATATTGAAGAGATGTTCATTAAAATTGTTTAAGAGTTAAAACATAGAAAATATTTTTAACATACTTAACATAAAATTGGCCCATATGGCCTCCTGAAGGTTGTCGTGCTCCTGGTGATGGACGCGTGCGTAGTCCTCCCACGAAAGAGGAGGCACACCGTCGATGACGCCGGGATAGTGCAAACACACTAAGGACCCGAGGATACCGTTCACCGGTCTTTGGTGTCTCTCACCGATAAAAGACATGTCATCTTAAACCCTACAATATATTTATTGATTTATTACTTAAGTAACCAAAAGAAAGTAAAATTGAACACTATAATTTTTATTACATGTCTCCAGCTGGACGAATCACGATCCTTAGTGAACGGATCACAGGATGACTGACAAAGTGAGTCCTCCTCATCCTCCGCATCTACTGGGTGCCACGTCAGGTGACCCAGGCGGCTCGTCACCAGCCGAGCCAAAGGCCTCAGGAACAGAAGGATCGCCAGCCGAGGGCTGGCTGGCCGAGGGCTTGCTCACCGAAGGGTAGCCAAGGTCAACTGGCGCCGCAGCCTCTGAGTTAGCCTGTGAGGACTACAACATTCAAATGATTCATAATTAAGTTTAATGTGAAATTGAATTTAAAGAATTTGTCAAAAACGAGTGAAATTTACCTGTGATGAAGCTCTAGAGCTGCTCAGAATGTGCCCTAGCAGCTGAAAGCATCTGCTCCCAGTCGACGAGGCACCAGCGAAAGCGTCGTAAGGTCTAGATGGGTAGAACCCCCTCGTCGGCGGCACCTTCTTACCCTTCTTTGACGCCATCCTATTTTAATTAGATAATTAGTAAATATGAAAATAAAATATACAAAATTCATGTTACTATCTTCAAGAAAACATTACTTGTAATCACTTTCAAAATTCATCAACATCATTATCATGTGCCTTTGCCCTACTCCTTAAACCAGCCCAACGATCTTCCATCGTGGCCTGTTCTAATTTCCATTTTCGCATATCATCTGCCTCTACATCTTCAACGTCTTCCACATCTCCAACTAATTGATCGAGTCCTGCACCAAGCTCGACGATAAAAGTGTATGGCAACTCTTCTTCTTGGTACACTTCTTCAACGTCTTCGCTATCATGGTAACCATCATCCCCAGGTGTATATAACCGCTCACGAGGATTCACCTTATATACCACCCACCAAGCACTGAGCTTCGTGCATGGATAAGGTAGATAATACACTTGTTCCACTTGATGTGCAAGAACAAATGTATCGTAACCTCGTAGTCGGTCCTTATGTTTCACTTCCACCATTCCAAATTGGTTTTCTCGTGTTCCATGAGTGCGATCAAACCAGTCACAGTCAAAGAAGAAAACTCGAAGGGTCTTATTTCTGGTAAAAGTAAATTCAAGGATTTTTTTAATGATCCCACAATAATCGGTTAAATTCCCTTGAGTGTCCATTGCTCTCGTCACAACATCGGAATTTGATGTTTCCGCGAGAGGACGAAGAGCTTCAAAATGAGTTGTACAGAATCAAAAACCATTTACGTCATATCGACCATAGCTTCTAGCATTCACCAATCTATAAGATAGCTGCCGCAAATCTTCATGGACATTGTGAGTCCAACACTGTCATAAATGATGGAAAGTTAAAATAATACTTCTTTAATAATAGTAACTTATAATACATAGAAGACAAGAGAATATTATATAATCTCGAAACCAGGATAGCAAACTCTGCCCCCCCCCCCCCCATTAATTTGTTCTTTTAGCATCCCTTCTACTTGTTTGGTCGTAGGTTGATGTCTATGTGGCCAACATTGTCTGTGGAACTCGCTGAACATGAAAAAACATCTTTTAGAATACATGTGTAGAAAAATATATCGATTAACATAAATGTAGGACAAACACTTACTTGAAGTATTCCTGCATGCCTTCTATATTTGCGTACATGTAGAGTAAAGCAACAGTCCTTTCATGTTCGGATAGCACGTAGGTCGTGTTGCTACCAACGGTGGTGCCTCTCATTTGAAAAATGGAAAGGTCACTTACAGGGGTGTTTCATCCATATTGTACTGCATCGTCGAAGTATTGATATTGTTTTCTTCCGCAAAGTAGACACTTGAAAAGTATCTTACTTCCTTAAGAGCATATGCTTCAACGATGCACCCTTCCACCCTTGCCCTGTTGCCAACCACTGATTTTAGATATCGTAGTGCTCTTTCAATGTAATACATCCACCTATATTGCACAGGACCGCCAACTTTAGCTTCGAATGGAAGATGGATAAGCAGATGTTGCATTGGATTGAAGAAACCCGGTGGAAAAAGATTTCCATCTTACATAAAAGTATGGGTATCTCCTCTAACTTATCCATCATCTCGATCTTGATTTCTTTAGCACAAAGTTGTCTATAGAAATAGCTGAGCTCGGCTAAAACCTTCCACACCGCATCATCTAGATAGCCTCGAAACATAACAGGTAAGAGTCTTTCCATTATAATGTGATAATCATGACTCTTCAACCCAGTGAGGTTTCCTGTGTTAACATTTATGGCTCGTTTCAGGCTAGCTGCATAACCATCCGGGAATTTCAATGTTTTCATGCATTTCATAACTTCTTTCTTTTCTTTCGATCGAAGACGGAAAGAAGCACGTGGCTTTCCACCACTTTCGGAGATTTCAAGAGTTGGACGATGACAAATTTGTGCCAAATCTAGTCTAGCTTTATAATTGTCTTTCATTTTGCCAGGCATATCCATGCAAGTGCTTATGATACTTTCGCTCATATTACGCTCCTGATGCATAACATCAATGTTGTGCATTAGAATCAACGACTTCACATACAGTAGCTCCCAAAGTCCACATATGTGAGTCCATTTGTGTTCCTCTCCATAACCTACGAATTATCCAGGACAACCTTCATCAGGCACCAGTTTGTCCAACATATCAGAATTTCTGACCTGTTGAGACGCTTTGGTGGTCCTTTAGTGACAACAGTGTTCTTTCAAAAGACATGCCTCTACTGCCTAAATATGTGATTCGAGGGAAACCAACGTCTGTGACAATCGAAGTAAGATATTTTGCCTCCATGAGTTAGTCGAAAGCAATCTGTGTCTGAAACACATATCGGACACATCAGATGACTGTGAGTGCTCCATCCGGAAAACATGATGTATGCCGGCAAATCATGGACGGACCACAAATAAGCAGCTCAAAGGTTGAATTTCTGCTTCTTGTAACTGTCGTACACTTCGACTCCTGTCCACAAGACTTTCAATTCTTCGATTAGCGGTTTTAACATCACGTTAAGACGTGACCCAGGATGATCAGGTCCAGGTACAATGAGACTGAGAAACATGAACTCGTTCTTCGTACAAAAAGCAGGTGAAAGGTTGTACAGAATGACAAAGATGGGCCAACATGAGTATGGCATGGCGTTCGTACTGAACGGTGAGAATCCGTCTGTCGCTAATGCGATGCAAACATTCCTTGCATCATGAGAAAAGTCTGGATCAAAACTGTCTAGCGCCTTCCATGCATCACCATCGGATGGATGCGTCAAGAATTCTTTGTTCTCACGTTTACCTTCTTTGTGCCATCTCATGTGTCTTGCGATTCTTCTTGAAAGAAACAACCGCTTCAACCGAGGTGTCACAGGCGAGTAACGAAGCTGCTTATGCGCGACATCTGTCATCATATTATTGCCATCATCATTAACAACTTCGACATACTTCGATTTACCACATTTCAAGCACATCTTCTCATTGGTGTGCTCTTTCCAGAATAGCATGCAGTTGTTCGGGCACACATTGATTTTCTCATACTTCATACCAAGACCAGATATCTTGATCTTTGAACGATACATATCTGGTGGCGCATTGTAAGGTTGTGAAAGGATATCGCAGATCAATTTCATGATATCATTATAGTAGTTGATGGAAAAAAAGTACTTGGACTTAATTGCCATAAATCTGGTCAAGAAAGCAAGTACGGTCACAACCGTGTGTTCATGCAACGGCTCTTGTGATTTCTTCAGCTCCTCGAAGAACTTCTTTGCCTCATTTGTAAGAGGATCCTCCGCTTCCAGACTTCTAGCATCTCATCCATCCTATCAACCTCTATTATATCAACATCCTCATCCACTTCGGCTATGACTCGAGAATTAGTCTCGCCGTGAAAGGTCCACACTTCATAATGTGGAGTGAAACCGTTTCGACATAAGTGAAACGAAAGCTCCAATCTTCTCAAAAACTTGGTGTTCCGGCATTTTGTACATGGGCACCGCACCATATCTTCCGTTGACAATGAAAATGCTCGATCCAAAAATTGATCTAACTTGATAAACCACTCATCCGAGTGACCACCAGTTCTGCTCTTCTAGCCAGTATACATCCAACTGTAGTCTTCACCCATGTTTGGCTCTATAGTTTAAAGCAGACAAATCATTATTAGTTTCATTGTTATGTTATTTCAAAGCCCTACAACCTAGGCAAATCGTTCCTAAACTCACCCAAGAGTGATAGAGCGGAGCGTTCTCATGACGAGACGCGTGATCCGGATTCAAATGAAATTTCGGCAGCTTAACCCCGCTGTTCTCCACTGGACGCCCAAAAAATGGTGCAGCAGAGAACAATGGGGTTACGCCACCGAAATATCGTCCAAATTCGGACCCGCATCTCGTCACAAGCCATGCCCCCTCAGTCACTCCGAGGCTATCCAAAAAGGGACAATTCTGAACCTGCACGTCTCACATGCCAATGGCATGTGAGACGTACCGATCCGAAACTGGTAATACATTGCTATAGGTTATGTTGCTCCTTTTCATTTTGAGGTTATTTAAGAGAGAGGAAAGAACTAGAGAAAGAGTGAGAGGAAAGTAGGTCTTAGATGACAATTCCACATCCATTTCCACCGACCATGCATTTGCGGGTCATTGATGTACATACCAACGCGTTCTCTTCCGTGTCAACTTGACGCATACGGTACCACTACAATGGTCTACATGGCACTATCACACTTATTACGTGTCGTGCCCTTCCGGGTTGGTCCGAGCCGGCCCTAAACCCCTTTATTTATATATATTAAATAGTCACTTAAAATATTATATGAATGCACTAAAGTCCAAACATACACTAAACAAAATAGAAATTCAGAATGACAGACCAAGCTATAGACAAAAAAAACATATAAGGCATATAAAGCATATACAAAATCTAATTATGCATTTACTACGAAATCTGAACAAAAAACATATTAGCCACATTACACACTCGAAACTGAGATAGTTAGATAAGTTGCATAATGTGACATAGGGGTCTATTACATTTAATGTGGGCCCACACTTAGCTGGTTTGACCTGAAAACTTAACCATAACCCTTGTCATACTCCCAGAAGCTTGTGATAATAATTTCCAGCTCAATGGAACAAGTATCATTGGCTTAATTTCAGATTTAGTATAAGGCACTATTAGGACTATAGTTTGGGCAATAAGTGATTAATGGACTTAAGCATCAAGAATTGAAGCACATACCGCACACTTGGATGGTTATACAAGTTCGTAACCACAATTTCCTTATTAATTCTCATTATTCTGACTTGTACATAGTATTCCCATGGATGCATATCCATATACATATAAGTGACCATACAACACATAATTCAATTGGACCATAACTCTAATCTTATACCCCAATTATTGTCTATAAATTGCAAGAAAAAATGTGTATAATTTCTCAATAATGCTGAAAGTGCCATCCAACTCATAATTTCACCAATGCCTATTATGGACCTTCAATTACCCATAATCATATATACCATCATATTGCACACATATATGCCTATATTAGCATTTAATTCTCATTTTGCATACCATGGTATGAATTAGGATCCGAGGGGGTGACGAGAGAGAGAGGGCGTACCTGGGAGGAGGCGTAGAACGGTAGCGGCGCGGTGGCAGTGTAGTCAGGGGCGCGGCGGGCCAGGGGCGGCGAGGCTAGGGTGGCGGGGGCGCGGCGGGCCGGGGGCGGCAAGGCCGGGGCGGCGGTGGTGTGGAGGGCCGGCGGCGGGAGTGTGGGCGGTGGGGCCGGGGGCGAAGCGGAGCAGCGGTGGCGCTCGGCAGTATATTCAGGGGCACGGCGGGCTCGGGCCAGCGAGGCCGGGGGCGGTGGGGGCACGACGGGCCAGGGGTGGGGAGGCCGGGGTGGCGGCAGGAGCGGCTGCGGCGGGGCCGGGGGCAGAGCGGAGCGGCGGCGGCGGTCGTAAGGATATGACGAAGGGAACGATTCGGCCCGACGGTATAGGGCTTTAACTTGCGACGGCCAGCTTATTCGCAACAACCCTAGGGTTGGCCATCGCAATTAACGTAAAAGGACGTCGCAAATAAGCTTAATTTGCGACGGCCTTCTTATTTGCGATGGCTACTTTAGAAACCATCGCAAATAAGTCCATATTTGTGACGGTTTGTCTAATATGCGACGGCCATCTATGGGCCGTCGCAAATACAGTCAGCCGTTGCAAATGACCGTGTTTCTTGTAGTGAGACTAAGTCCTCGTGGTTGACGAAGAAGTCTTCTGGTGCCGCTTCTTCTTCATATTCTAATGGAAAAGTAAACGCTTGAGTACATAGAGTACTCAGCAAGTGTGGGAAGAGAATGACATGATTGGCTAGAACAAGGGTAGGTTAATTATGGCTTAAGCACTATGCTTAGATCCTAGCCTTAGCTTTCAGTTACCAATATCAAAATTCATGAAATAACCACCATTTCCCAACCATAAACTAATTAGGAACTGGCCCCAAGCCGCTCTTGTCCGTGAGCAAGGCTGCATTGATAGTTTTACCAAATCTCTGCAGAGAGTGTACCCTTTACCCACAAGCAGTGATTCCATCCCCTGTTGCCAGGTGGGCTTGGTAAACCTGTATGTAGCCCGTGGTGATCAACTACATTTCACACTTCCGTAGGTGTGTGGCCAGGAGATCACTACATGGTCTTTACAAAAGTACTCCCGATTAGTGCTAGCCCTCTAAGGTTTCCACCACTAAGGCATTTCCAGAGTAACCCTCCGCCTAAGAGCCCCCTCTTGAGCCTTGAGGTTCCCAAAGCAGTACCCCTACATCATTCCCCGCACCATCCAACTACTAGCATTTCATCGGGAGAAACCTAATTAATTGACCAAGGTGCCCGATCTCAGTCTTGTGGTGGTACTATAAAGCCTAGTGGCTTCCTCCATAAACCGTTCCTTAGAATTCGGTGGTGCCATACCCAATCCCGGGTCTCGTGCAAACTGCACCATGCCAAAACTATTCAACCACCAGATTCCTATCCACTACTATTGTGTGTCCACCATGATTAAAGCAATCATAAAGTATAATATGTCACATTTGTATGAAATCCCATTCCCAATGTTCAAGCATGGCTAAGCATAATTAAAACCTACCTACTTCCCAACCCAAATTAGGTGACAAGGAATTATATAGAACAAGGCATGTATCATGAAATAGGACATCATTTTATTTAGCATGCATCTAACTAAAATCCTAAAATTTGTACAAGATGGTCAAGGGCACTTGTCTTCTTCGAAGACCTGGTTGTTGCTGAAGTCTTGGTCTTGGAGATTAATGTTGGGGTCGTAGTACGACTCTAAATATATTGCCCAAGCATGGCAAAAAGAAATAAAAGCTAAATAAGTAAAGAGCACACAAGACATGGCATCACAACATACACATAAGCATGAAATTCCATACTAATACGTCCCTACGAAGCATTTATTATTTTACATAGCCAAAATATGCATTTAATATTTATTTTACATTTTAAGATTTATTTATGGGCTAAAGTCATTTGTATTGAATTTTCTATGGTCAAAATGTATTGTAAACATTTTTAATAAATTTTCAATAGTCAAAATATATTTTATGTGCACTCTAAAATTTTATTACAGAACAAAAACATTTTATACAAATTTTCCTACTGTTTTTATATTTTTCTACAATTTTTATCTATTTTCTACACATTAAATACAACTTTAAACAATATTCAGCAATTAAATAAAATACCATGGTCTAGTTGGTAAATTTTTTATACTGTACAGGGGTTAAAAACATAATTCTATAAATTCCAAGGGGCTAGACTGCTTAATAAATTGATTAAACGTAATTCCAGAGAGTCCAGTGCTAGATTGACAATTCTAGGGGTTAGATCTGTATTTTAGTAGAGTCCAGGGGTAGCCGCAAGATTCCAAGGGTCTGGGCGCAAAACCAGCGGCGGGAAATAAATTTAAATGTGGCCTGTTGGATCTGAATCGGGTGGCCCAGATTTTATTAAAGCGAAATGGTATGCACGTTCTAATCTCCGCCGTCGGCCTCAAATCCACAGCCGAGACACTGCCACGTCGCCCTAGGCAACGCAGGCTGCGCGTGGTGCGATGGCGCTCGACGCCCGCGGTGGCGACCTCGCCGGTGTTTGGCCAAATCGGCCAAATGTCGCCTAATCCTTGCGCTTTCTACGAGGAACAGAAGAGGGGGAGATAAGGAATGCACCCCGGGTGTCTACAGAGTTCGGTGAAGTTTGGAAAGAGGCCGGCGATGATGGCTTGCAATAGACGGCGGTGACTTCTGTTGATTCTAGTGAAGCCTCACAAATTCATCGCAAAACCTTGCCCGACGCGCTCCTGAAGACAACCGTTGAGGCGTCGAGAACGAGCGAGATAGACCTCGGCGACGGTGTGGTTAGGGTTTGGCGCGAAGGTAGAAGAAGAGAGGGGGTGGCCAACACTTTATAGGGGGATAGGGGCGGCGGTTGGCAGCACATGCGAAGGGCGGTTTCTCGGGGTGAATCTGCACGGAAAGAAGCAGACGGAGGGGTGGGTGTGCGGTGTGGGCGCGAGAAAGAGGGAGGCGGCGGTTGCTCCCTGGTAGGGATGACAAGTAGGGTTCACCGGGCAGAGAGAGAGAAGGAGGGGGAGGGGTTGCTGGGCTGCGGTTGAGATGACGGGGAAGATGGGCTTAGGGTGGGTTTTGGCCCATTAGGGGGGGGTTGCTCTTTTCTTTTCCTTTTTCAATTTCTTTTCTTTTGATTTGATTTAAAATTCAAATTTCATCGAATTCTACTTGTTTGAATTCAAACATCACATAATAATGCACAGACACACAAATGCAATTTGTTTTATACATTTTATCTACATGAAATATGGGTGTTACAACTCTACCCCCTTAAAAGGAATCTCGTCCTCGAGATTCGGATGTCCTAAGAGAAAATATGAGGGAACTCGTCCTTGAGATCTTCTTCTTTTTCCCACGTTGCTTCTGCCTCCGAGTGGTGTTTCCATTGCACCTTACACATGCGAATGACTTTGTTTCTGGTAAACCTTTCTGATGTCTCAAGTATCTTGATAGGCTGTTCCACGTAAGACAAATCTTCTTGTACATATACCGCCTCCATAGATAACTATTCCACAGGCACTCTTAAACACTTCTTAAGCTGCGATACATGGAACACATTATGTACATCTCACAAGTGCGGTGGGAGCTGAAGCTGATAAGCCACTTCACCTCGTCATTCTCATATCTTGAACAGACCAATGTAGCGGGGTGACAATTTGCCACTTACTTTAAATCTTCTCAACCCTCTTATAGGTGACACTTTCAGGTACACATAATCACCAACCTCAAATGTTATATCATGTCTTCTAGTATTCGTATAACTCTTCTGTCTTGTTTGAGCTGCCTTTAGATTCTTCCGAATTTCTTGTACATGTCTTTCAGCCTCTTTCAATACATCAGGCCCAAAAACTTGACTTTCTCCAGTATGATTCCAAAACAACGGTGTCCTACATTTCCGTCCACGCAATGCTTCAAAAGGATACATCTTCAGACTGGCTTGATAACTGTTGTTATAAGAGAATTCGGCATATGGCAGATTATTATCCAAACTTTGGCTATTCTTTAAAATACACGCTCTCAACATGTCTTCTAATATCTGGTTGGTGCGCTCTATCTGACCGTCAGTCTGGGGATGATACGCCGAGCTAAAATTTAAGTGGGTATCCATTGATCCATGCAACTTCTGCCAGAATCTTGAGGTAAATTCAGTGCCTCGATCTGAGATGATCTTCTTAGGAACTCCGTGTAAGCATACAATCCTGGAGATATACAGTTCTGCCGACTTGGGACCATTGTAGGTTTCCTTCACAGGAATAAAGTAGGCAACTTTAATCAAACGATCCACTATAACCCATATAGAATCATATCCAGATTGTGTCCTTGGTAGTCCCACAATAAAATCCATGCTGATTTCTTCCCATTTCCATTTTGTCACTTTGATTGGTTGCAATAACCCTGCTGGTCTTTGATGTACCACCTTAATCAATTGACATGTATCACATATGGCCACATATTCTGCTACATCCTGTTTCATTCCATGACACCAATATCGATCTTTAAGATCTTGATACATCTTCGTGCTTCCAGGATGAATGGAGTATGATGAGCCATGAGCTTCCCTTAGTATCAACTCTCTAATCTCCTTTATATCCCAAACACAAATCCTCTTTCCAAAGCCATAGGGTTCCTTGTTAATCCTCTCTAAAGTTTGGAGCTTTTCCTTTCTTCATTAATTGCTTGATCTCCTTGACCTTCTTATCATTCTTTTGTCCTTCTCGTATATCATGTTCAAGGGTTGATTCCACTTCCATAGCAACTGCTTCAGTGCTAGACACTAGGCATAAGTTTAACCTTGCAAACTCTTCACATAACTGGGGTTGAAGAGCTTGTACTGACAAATTATTACATTGTCCCTTTCTACTTAGAGCATCAGCGACCACATTAGCTTTCCCTGGATGGCAATTGATTCCCACATCAAAGTCATTTATTAACTCCAACCAACAACGTTGTCTAAGATTAAGATCTAGTTGTGTGAATATATACTTCAAGCTTTTGTGATCTGTGTATATCTCAGTTCTTTTTCCCATTAAGTAGTGTATCCATATCTTCAATGCATGGACAACAACTGCCAATTCGAAATCATGGGTTGGATAATTCCTCTCATGTTTCCAAAGCTGTCTTGAAGCATAGGCTACAACATGCCCTCCTTGCATTAAGACACATCCTAAACCATGACCAGATGCATCACAATAAACCACAAACTCCTGCATATCAGGCATCACCAATACTAGTGCACTGGTTAACCTCTTCTTCAGCTCAGCAAAGCTCACTTCACATTCGGGGGTCCACTTGAAAGCAACTCCTTTCTCAAGCAACTTGGTTAGTGGCCGAGAGATCTTTGAAAATCCCTCGATGAATCAACGATAATAACCTTCCATGCCCAAGAATCTTCATATATCATGTACACTCTTAGGTGTTTCCCATTTAAGAACATCCGCCACTTTGCCAAGATCCACTGCTATACCTCCTTCTGATATGACATGTCCCAAAAATGATACCTCCTTTAGCCAAAACTCAAACATACTAAGTTTGGCGTATAGCTGATGTTGGCGAAGCTTTTGTAGAGCCATTCTGATGTGCTCCTCATGATCTTCTTCAGTCTTCGAATAGATAAGTATATCATCGATGAACACCACAACAAACTTGTCCAAGTACTCCACGAATACCTTGTTCATCAGATAAATAAAATAGGCAGGAGCATTGGTCAACCCAAATGACATAACTGTATACTCATATAGTCCATATCGAGAGACAAATGCAGTCTTGGGGATGTCTGAGGGTCGAATCTTCAGTTGGTGGTAACCCAAGCGAAGGTCAATCTGAGAGAACACACATGCTCCTCGCAGCTGATCAAACAAATCTTCAATTCTTGGGAGTGGGTACTTATTCTTGATTGTTACCGCATTCAAGGCACGGTAATCTACACACAATCTTTGGGTACCATCCTTCTTAGGTACAAATATAACTGGTGCTCCCCAAGGCGATGAGCTAGGACGAATATATCCTTTCCCCAATAACTCCTCAATATGATCCTTTAGTTCAGCTAGTTGTTTAGCATCCATTCTATACGACCTCTTATATATTGGGGCCGTTCCACGTACTAACTCAATGATAAATTCAATCTCTCGATCAGGGGGCATACCTGGTAAGTCATCTGGAAATACATCCAGAAACTCACTCACAACCCTGATGCCTTCTGTACTCTCAAGATGGTTCAGTTGTACAACTGCCTCTTGTGTCTGATCTGTCCTGAAGTCAACTGTAGTGCCATCTGGATGCATTAAGCAAACAATCCTAGTTGTACAATGAATTACTCCTTGATTCTTTGTCAGCCAGTCCATTCCCGTAATGATGTCTAATCCCTGTGAGTCCAACACTATTAGGTTGGGCCCAAAAGACTACCCCCCTTATGTTTATACTCACTTTACGGCATAGATGCCTTGCCACCATCTCTCCTCCAGGGGAGTTTATCAGCAATGGTCAACTCGAGAATGTAACTACCTTGTCGTGCTTCTTTATGAAATCTTTGGATATAAATGAATGTGTAGCACCCGAATCAAATAATATTGTGGCGGGGTGGGAATTAGCAGAAAACATACCGATAACCACATCAGGTGCTTCCTGAGCTTGCTCTAGTCTCACATGATTGACACGTCCAGGCGGGTTATGCTTCTTCTTTGGACAATTGTTGGAGTAGTGTCCCAGTTTTCCACACTTGTAGCACTGAACTCCTGCAGCATTGTTCTTGCCCTTGTTACCTCCTGGTTCATTCCTCGGTGGTTGACCATTGGGACGGTTAGCTGGTGCTGAAGGGTGAGGGGGTTGCATCTACTGGCGAGGGGGTTGCATTGGTTGGTGTGGAGGCTATTGTTGCTGGCGCACTGCTGGTTGTAGGGTGTGGGTGGCCTGTAGTTGGAGTTTGGGAACCTCTGTCCCGAGTAGTTCATAGGGCGAGTCATGGGTGTTGCAGGCTGAGGGGAGAACCGAGGACGTACATTGCTACCAGAGGCATGTCCTAGAGCCAACATCCTCTTCCTGTCATCATCATCCAGCTCCTTCTTAGTCCTCTCTACTTCAAAAGCCTTGTCAACCAACTTATGAAAGCTGTTGTAGTCACTGGAAGACATGGCGAACTTCAACTCCTTGTCAAGTCGATTCTTGAAATGGAACTGCTTCTTGGAATCCGTATCCACATATGTCAGTGCGTAGCGAGATAACTGTGTGAATGTGTTCAAGTAAGCCCGCACAGTCATACGGCCTTGCTTTAACATGAGAAACTCCCCACATCTTGCTTGGACTTCTCCTTCAGGCACAAAGTGATTACGGAAATTGGTCCTGAATTCTTCCCAAGTGATATTCTTCGGGTTCTGAAGGGCTTCAGTGAAAGCAGTCCACTAGTCAGCTGCAGGTCCTTGGAGTTGGTGAGAAGCTAGCAGTACCTTCTCCCTTCCTTCACATTGAATGAGCCTCAACTTGCTCTCAACTGCTCAAAGCCAATCATTGGCATCCATTGGCTCACTAACTGTGGCAAAGGTGGGTGGATGGGTGTTAAGAAAGTCCCTTAGGAAGGACCTGGGTGGAAAATGTGGTGGTGGTGGTGCCTGCTGCATATTGGTAACTATCTGGGTGAGGTTGTTGAGCAGTTAGGTTTGAATGGCCATCATTTGTTGCATCTGCTACGCTGCTGGGGCTCCCTGATCACCCCTTCCCATCAATCCTGCCAATCCTCCAAATCCATCATCTTGGGGTACGGCACCCCTTCCACGACCTCTGCCTCTACCAGCCATCTGTATTGGGAATAACTGAAACTTTAGGATAATAGATGAGATATAGAAGGGTACGCTATGGTAAACAGTCCCAACTACATGCATCAAGGGAAACATATATATAGTAAGCAAATCCATTAATCAACTAGTGCGGATGTGGACAGGATGCTAATGCATTCCACAACTCGCACAACACACTAACAAGCCTATATACAAATGACGTGGATGTGGACAAGATGGCTAGGCATTCCAAAACTCACGTCGCACACACACACACCATGAAGCAAACCACTAATACAATACCATAGATAACACAACTCAAGACTACAGGGGGCGTAGCTACATGTTCCTACATACTACGAGTAGGTGTCCTAAGTCGTCCAACTGGGTAACAAGTCTACTCCTGCTCGTCGGGGTTCTCGTTAGAGTCCTCCTCGGTCTCCTCCTCTGGGTCCTCCTCTGGGTCCCCTCCCGATTTCATGGGTGAGTGCTCGCGACGATCAGGTGAGTCTGGGTCCCAGCGCTCAGTGTCCGACGCGTACTGAGGAGAGTCCGTGTCAGCCGCACTGATCCTCCTATAGCATCTGTGAAGCTGCTCGTAGCGGTCAACGAGCTCCTTGCTGTCCTGAAGCTCCTGCTGATAGCACTGGAGTCATGATGACAACTCCACAACGTTGTCAACAAGCCTCTCGCTCTGAGCGAGGTGCAGAGGCCCCTCGACGTCACGCCCAGTGAAGTCCATTGTGCCACTAGGGCAGAGAGGGGTGAACGCGTGCTCCGTGCGCTCGAGACGCAACCTGTGGACGTGACTTTAATAGGTAGTCACCTCCCACGTAGCATCCTCCTCAGCAGCACGCTGGGAGCTCCTCCAAGTCGGAGAGTAGTGTGAGTGCAACAGCTCCGAGTCGTAGTAGATCGACAGCTGGGTAGTCCACTCGAGTCCACCAGTAGAGGGTACAGAGACCTTAGTAGTGTGGTCGAGGAAGTGAACACGGTACTCACAGTACCCCGCCGCACGAAGGAGGGAGCAAAGGCAAGTACGCATCCTCGATGCAGCACGTCCAGAAGAGATCAGCACTGTCTCCCTGCTGGGTGCGTGAGGTGCAGAATGGCTGGCTAGGGCGTGTTGAGGAACACGACCCCGATTCGACTTGCGTGTCGTCTGCTTGGTGTGCGCTATCTACAAACATTTGAAAAGGAGAGAGTGAAATCAATATACAATAAATTAAGTTAGAATAAAAACAATAGGTACAACAAGATAAGAGGCACAAGGATTGAGGTGGGAAGCACAATGTTTTGGGAAATACTATTTTATAAGAAAATAGTATAGTCCTTATTTTCGACTATTTCTAACTAGGCTTGCATCCTACGGGCAGCACAGCTCTGATACCACTTTGTCACGCCCGATCTACGAAAAGATGAACAAACGCTATTCACATGTATGCTACCATCAGTTGAATCGTACATGCGTTGACGAAAGTGAAATATCATTACATAGCCATGTTCGAGTACATAAATAGTCTTACAATATGACCAGAAGGTCTAGAAATACATACCACAAACCTATTTACATCATCTAAACCATTCACATAGTTCAAACTATAGCGGAAGGCTAAATAGGCAATAGGGCTCCATCTTCACAGGCAGTCGCGCGAAGGATCGCCATCCTAGACCAAGTCCTCCGGGTTGACGAAGAAGTCTTCCAGTGCCGCTTCTTCTTCATATTCTAATGGAAAAGTAAACGCTTGAGTACATAGAGTACTCAGCAAGTGTAGGAAGAGAATGACATGATTGGCTAGAACAAGGGTAGGCTAATTATGGCTTAAGCACTATGCTTAGATCCGAGCCTTAGCTTTCAGTTATCAATATCATAATTCAAGAAATAATCCAACACATATTAATGATGATAAATGTAACTTGAATCATAAATAACAACCATTTCTTAACCATAAACTAATTATGAACTGGCCCCAAGCCGCTCTTGTCCGTGAGCACGGCTGTCATGACAGTTTTACCAAATCTCTACATAGAGTGTACCCTTTACCCACAAGCAGTGATTCCATCCCCTGTTGTCAGGTGGACTGGGTAAACCTCCAGGTAGCCCGTGGTGATCAACAACATTTCACACTTCTATAGGTGTGTGGCTAGGAGATCACTACATGGTCTTTACAATGGTACTCCCGACTAGTGCTAGCCCTCTAAGGTTTCCACCACTGAGGCATTTCCGGAGTAACCCTCCGCCTCAGAGCCCCCTCTTGAGCTTTGTGGTTCCCAGAGCACTACCCCTGCATCATTTCCCGCACCATCCAACTACTAGCATTTCATTAGGAGAAACCTAATTAATTGACCAAGCTGCCCCATCTCAGTCTCGTTGTGGTACTATAAAGATTAGTGGCTTCCTCCATAAATCGGTCCTTAGAATCCAGTGGTGCCATACCCAATCCCAGGTCTCATGCAAACTGCACCATGCCAAAACTATCCAACCACCAGATTCATGTCCACTACTATTGTGTGTCCATCATGATTAAAGCAATCATAAAGTATAATATGTCACATTTGTATGAAATCCCATTCCCAATGTCCAAGCATGGCTAAGCATAATTAAAACCTACCTACTTCCCAACCCAAATTAGGTGACAAGGAATTATATGGAACAAGGCATGTATCATGAAATAGGACACCATTTTATTTAGCATGCATCTAACTGAAATCCTAAAATTGGTACAAGATGGTCAAGGGCACTTGCCTTCTTCGAAGACCTGGTTGTTGCTGAAGTCTTGGTCTTGGAGATTAAAGTTGGGGTCGTAGTATGACTCTAAATATATTGCCCAAGCATGGCAAAAAGAAATAAAAGCTAAATAAGTAAAGAGCACACAATACATGGCACCACAACATACACATAAGCATAAAATTCTATACTAATGCGTCCCTACGAAGCATTTATTATTTTACGTAGCCAAAATATGCATTTAATATTTATTTTACATTTTTAAGATTTATTTATGGGCTAAAGTCATTTTTATTGAATTTTTTATGGCCAAAATGTATTTTAAACATTTTTAATAAATTTTCAAAAGTCAAAATATATTTTATGTGCGCTCTACAATTTTATTACAGAACAAAAATATTTTTTACAAATTTTCCTACTATTTTTACATTTTTCTACCATTTTTATCGATTTTCTACACATTAAATACAACTTTAAATAATATTCATCAATTAAATAAAATACTAAGGGCTAGTTGGTAAATTTTTTATACTGTACAGGGGTTAAAAACATAATTCTATAAATTCCCAAGGGCTAGACTGCTTAATAAATTAATTAAACGTAATTCCAGAGAGTTCAGGGGCTAGATTGACAATTCTAGGGGTTAGATCTGTATTTCAGTAAAGTCCAGGGGGTAGCCCGCAAGATTTCAGGGGCCTGGGCGCAAAACCAGTGGCGGGAAATGAATTTTAAATGTGGGCCGTTGGATCCAAATCGGGTGGCCCAGATTTTATTAAAGTGAAACGGTATGCACGTTCTAATCTGGGCCGTCGGCCTCAAATCGACGGCCGAGACACTGCCACGTCGCCCTAGGCAACGCAGGCGGTGTGTGGCGCGGCGGCGACCTCACCAGCGTTTGGCCAAACCGGCCAAACGTCATCTAATCCTTGCGCTTTCTACGCGGAACGAAAGAGGGGGAGATAAGGAACGCACCCCGAGTGTCTAAAGAGTCCGGTGAAGTTCGGAAAGAGGCCGGCGACGATGGCTTGCGGCGGACAGCGGCGACTTTCGTCAATTTTGGCGAAGCCTCGCCAAATTCTTCGCAAAACCTTGCCTGACGCGCTCCTGAAGACATGGCAAAGAGGTTAGAGGGGAAAGGGGGGGGGGGAAGACAACCGTCGAGGCATCTCGAACAATCAGGACAGCCCTTGAAGACGGTGTGGTTAGGGTTTGGCGCGAAGGGAGAAGAAGAGAGGGGGTGGCCGACACTTTATAGGGGGGATAGGGGCGGCAGTTGGCGGCGCGTGCGAAGGGCGGTTTCCCGTGGTGAATCGGCGCGGGGAGAAGCAGATGGAGGGGGTGGGTGTGCAGCGTGGGCGTGGGAAAGAGGGAGGCGGAGGTTGCTCCCTGGTAGGGATGACAAGTAGGGTCCATGGGGCATAGAGAGAGAGAAGGAGAGGGAGGGGTTGCTGGGCTGCGGTTGAGATGAAAGGGAAGATGGGCTGAGGGTGGGTTTTGCCCCATTAGGGTTTTTTTGATCTTTTCTTTTTATTTTTCAATTTCTTTTCTTTTGATTTGATTTGAGATTCAAATTTCATCGAATTATATTCGTTTGAATTCAATCTTCACACAATAATGCACACACACAAATGCACTTTGTTTTATACATTTTATGTACATGAAATATGGGTGTTATAAAATATACAAGAAGATTGATTCCGATCAACTGGAACACATCTGGGCGTGGTTCTTTATATTTATAGAGTGGGGATATCTTTCCTATTGGAGTTGAAGTTTTCTACAAATTGCCTGACAAAATCAGCTATAACTTGATCTCGATCATGGAAACAAAAAACTTACGGTTTTCAAACCGGAACATTTGGTTTTTTATTGTGGAAATATATAAAAACAAAAAATCAATTTTTATAAATCGGAACTTCCAGTCCTGTAGCTGTGAGCATTTTCGAATCACTGCAACTTCATTCCAACTCCATATTAGGCATTCCATGTCCGTCTCTATCATTTTGACAAAGGCTTTGTCACGGACACTTTAAATGTGTTGTTTAAAATCATTTGTGAAAACACTTCTTTGTTTCTTAAGTAAAATTTTCACAACCTACAAAACAGGTGTACATATCTAACTTGTGAAATATTCTACATTAGCTTTGATTTAGACTATCTTGACCATGTTGAGTCCACTAATTCAGAAATTCAAGTTCCGGAATCCGAAGTTCTGGTTTTCCCAACGTATCAATTTTTGCTGTAAACATACCACGAACATTTTTCTGGCAAAACTTCCATCACAAAAAGTATTCTTCTGAACTAAAATTATCGAAGGACAGTGATGAGCAGACATAGCCATTGTATAACTGATGTAAACTTTATGAACATAATAATATAGCCAAAATAGTACTCAATCTATATAACAAGGTCTGATTATGCATATATTACCAAATATCTCAGCTTTTCACCAATGCAACCATAATGTCTGATCATGCATATTATGCTTATTTTTACCCTTTGGGGCATCTTTTTGGTAGCCCAAAAACCCGGAGGAATCCCGGTATCCCGGGCCTAGAAAACCACACGCCAAAATTTCCCTCTGTTGTACTTGGATGCCAATTTTCCCGGCCATATCCACGAGGCAGCTACGGGTTTTCGTCCCCGGACTCGCGAGTTCGGGAAGTGAAACCCTACCAGCCCCTGGCAATAACTTGTGACGGCCGCTGCGAGCCGTCGCAAATAATCTTAATTGCGACGACTTATTTTTGATGGCCAGAAACCGTCGCAAATAAGGAAAGCCGTCGCAAATAGCTTATTTGCGACGGCATTTGGCTTATTTGCGACGGCCCTGGCCGTCGCAAATCGTCGGGTTTCCTGTAGTGCTCACTCCCGTCGCCCTCCCACACCGCACACCTCCTCCCCCCGTCGCTCGCATCCCCCTCCTCCTCGGCCCCGACTTCACGCTGCCACGCTCACCTCCCTGTCGGTCGCCTCCCGCCGACTTCCCGCTGCTCGCTCACTCGCTTTCATGTGGCTCACCTCCACCTTGGCACCGCTGGCCTCCTCACCGTTGCGCCACAAGATGCCTCCTACCGCGCTGCTGTCCTACCCGCCATCGCACCATCAGTCGCTTCCTCCGCACCACAAACCCCCCCCCCCCTCCCCCGTCCCGCGACACAACGAGGGAGGGACATCACCGGTAAGCTGGGCTTTTCCTGCGGCGCTGCTCGACACCTTTGCCGAGCAGGCTGAGCCAAGCAGCAGCACCACGGAGAAAATTGATGTGGTAGCAGTGGAAACAAAGTCAAAACGAGCCCCATCATATCTTACACGATGATGGCCTCGTGTCACGCCACGCACGTCGCCTCACACCAAACTAGTGTCGACCGGCCATGCACGCAGACGAGCAAATGCACCAGATTTTGCGCTTTGGACCCCGTCCTCCGGTCCAGTCTCCATTTTCGTCACAGGTGGGAGGCTCCATTGGATGGACGCTTGCAAGCAAGGCGAAAGCACGAGTTGGATACAGCAGATCCGGGAGCTGTCTGGCCGAGCGTCGATCGAGACACGTAACGGCACGGCCAGTCGGCCAGGTCCTCTTGATGTCTGGGGAGGACGCCAGACACACGCATGTCCTCCGGGCCACGTGGTTTTGAGGTAACCTTATCTTCTCCATGTCTGAATATCTTTAGTTTAACCCGCAGCATGCTACAACGCTGCCTTGCAATTTGCAAATGGTTTACCCCACACCTTCCTTACTAATCCAATCATTTCATCTGTCTGTGCTTCGATTAGGTTCTTCTTCTTGAGCAGCAAGCAATGTGGTTGATTGATCTCAATTTACCTTTGTCGGACTTTATGGTGTCCAATTAAGGTGCAGGCGCATTCTAATATTCCAGAAATTTTAGCTGAATGCTGCATCATAGTTGAATAATTTAGCATAGGTGGACTACTGCATGTATGTAGGATTACTTGAATGCTGGATCATTGTGGGTTCATGCCATCTGAGTTGTTGATAATTTGATGTTTCTCCAGCCAACATTTTGTTGGATGCCCCATTTTTCTTTCACACTGTTTTATAACTTTCCCCTGATTATTTGCTTTAAAGCAGCATTAGTTTTTACGCCACCCGTTCTGTGTGTGCGACATATAAAGTAGTTAGCAAGCACAAATCCACATCAGCGCTATGTTTCTTGAAGCTTTAACAGATGTATCTGTTTTGGTCATATATATCCAAAGTTTAATCAGCTTCACTGAAGTGGGTATAAAGGGATCAGCGAGGGCCCACTGGCCAGCTCGGTTGGGGCCGAGCTGCGCCCGCGCGGGTTCGAGCGCTGCTCGCCCAGGGTGCCCCCTCCTTAAATCAGCACCGCTGGCCACTTGGACCAGGTGGCTTTCAAAAAAAAAAAGTGGGTATATCAGTCACATGGGTAAAAACAACTGGGGCTATGCTAGCACCAGAGCTGTTATCTTCTTTACAATTTTTATTGCCGGTATGTTTGCATTCTATATTCTATTTAGCAGGAACTGATAGGGTTGTTTGAACTTTGGAAACTTAGTATTTGTAGTTTGATAAATTTGAGGTGTTTAGAGGCAGTTTATGATTGTTTTGATGTGTATTTGACCATTTTCCGCAGCTGCTGCGAATAAACTGACACTGATCAGGGACAATCCAGATCTTTTTATCATGACAAACTGCCACTGAAAATATGTTGGAAAGCACAAACATTGCTACTGGAGAAGGACTTTTGTGATGTTGGGGCATTATTTAATTGTTGTAGGATATTTTTGTAATGCCCAAATAGTTTTCATGACATGGTAGTAATGATGTCACTGAAATTTGTATGACATTATATTGTTTATGACTACTGTTACAAGTCTTTCATGTATGTTTTTTATGATTTTTTAAGTTATTTAGTGCTTTTTATGAATTTTCAGAGTGAGTTTTTTTCATTTTTTCTGAATATTTTGAGCATTTTTTAATATATACAATTTTTCTGAGTTTGCCCAATTTTTTTCTTATTCTTTAAGACTAATTTTATATGTCCGGATTTATGTCCCCTTGATTCCCAAATAAACCAAGGGAATATAAGCCTCGAGTGGAATTCTCACCGAGGGGGCAGGAAAAGTCTCCTGGGGACATGCTATCCTGGGTTTTCCCGCCCATGTTCCCAATGGAAGCCTTGGTGTACACCAAGATATAGATAGTAATAATGCGGCAATCAAGAATTCTTCTTCTTTTTTGGGATTTATCTTGATGATCATTTGGCCTTATTTTTCTCATCTGGTGCTTGTCATGAACTTTGGCTTCGCTGACGTGCCAGACACCAACCTCAGCATTTTTTGGCTTCATAATATTTGGCTTGGTTATAATTTTGTTATTGTGTTGCCCCTAGAGTGTAGTAGCTGATGTAGCTTCTATGCTTTTCCTAGAAGTAGTAGATAGTCGAACCTGATCTCTTTCTTCTAGGCGGACAACATAAGTACCTGGGGTATCATTCCAAGTGTCAATAAGAGATGAATTCTTATCAATATTAATGTAGTCGGCTTCTGAATTGCTGACTTTTGATTTAGATTTCCCTTCCTATCAATCAAGCATATGAGTAACATAATTTGATAGAGATGTCGACGCTAGATGATCAAGTCACATCTTAATCTGATCAACATCTAGATCTGTTTTTTGTGACGGAACCTTAAGAGGCCTGCGGCAAGAAACTGGTGTCATTTGTAGTCGTGAGCCTCTTAAGCGCACGCCACTTCAGTTGGTTCTCCATTGACAGCCTCACAGCCATAAATGGGGTAGGGGGCACCCTCGTGATACTGTAGTGGAAAATTGTTTTTATAGTGTGAGATCCAGGCAAGAGACCAATTGGTACGTTATTTATTTGTTGAAACAAAAAGATAATATTATCTCAACAAGTTTACCTCTAAGGCAAACAATGTCTGAGTAAGCCATTTATTCGATGGACACAAACTTAATTACATATCCATGTTATTCTATTACTACCCTAGATGATAAGCAACTTTTCTCTCTCATAACTCACCACAATTTTTCCTTTAGGCTCCAGTAGAAACTTACTCCAGTCCGTCTTAGGAAAAGGTGTCACCAATTTAAACTTGAAGTTCCTAAGGAGATGGCTCCATATCACCTTAATTTGGATGTAGGCAAGAGTCTCACCGATACAAGCGTGTCTTCCTCCACCAAACGATGTGTAAGAATACTTGCCGCCAGCTCCATCCTCCTCTCTTCCAGGACCGAAACGGTCTGGGTCGTACACATCAGGGTCCTTGTAAATATAAGATATATTGTTGTTGAATATTACAGGGCTTGCAATCATGTGTCCTTTCGGGATCTCATACTCGTTGTCTTCTTTGGTTCTTACATTGAAGTTCTTGTGCACCATGCGAAAAGACACAGTAATTGGAGGGTGCATTCGTAGTGCCTCCTTGATGCATCGATGCAACACGTCCATCTCGAGCACTGAGTTGTAGTCTATATGATCACCGTACTTGCTAATAGTTCTCTTTTGCTCCTCGATGGCAGCTGTCAACCACCTTTCATCAGTCAGGAGGTGTACTCCGGTCCACGAACTGACAGAAGAGCTGGTGTGTTGTCCAGCAAAGAGTAAGGAAATTATCAACCCGATGACCTCTGCTTCGGTTGTGGGGCGGCCATTTTTGTACTTTGAATCTATAATGTTCTGCATCACATCCTCCTCAATTTTGTTGGAGTTCTTACGCAATCTCAACACTTTGGCAAACATTTCTGAAAGCTTTTGGCGCGCTATATCTCGCCGACAGTTTGCTAGAGTAGGGGCATGTGGGAACAACATACTAGTCAGGCACACACCGTTATTGGTAAGCTTTTGAAATTGTGTGAAGAAACTGCCCAACATCATTCCCCTTACTTCCTTCCCAATTAGGCACCGCCCAGAGATAAGTAAGAGTATCTGCCTGAGCTCTTGTTTCAGGTCAACCGTGCCTTGCTGGTCCCATTTCCCAAAATAGTCCTGTAGAAATATGCATGATTAAACTATTTTTCGATAAGGGCATGCATGGTTAAACTGTTTATCATCACCTAATGCGTAGTATAAAACACGTTTTTGTACTACAGTATTTTTATCTTACCTCCACTTCTTGTACCATAGGATAAATGTGATTCCTACATTTTGATGGCTTCAATGCGTCCTGGCAGAACCGAATCTGCTCATTCCTTGTGGTGATATCCACGCCATGGGCAACCTCTTTACCCAATATTGGTACAGTGAACTCCAGCAAATTTCCATGACTAATCTCTGAATCCAACCCTTGGTAAAAATGACCTGAAACCTCAGGCCCGACCAAGAATGTTACCTTCCATCCAAAGAAACCTAACGTGAAAACACCACCAAACCTTCGATGTTGCTCATCAACCATGGCTCGCAGACCCTTCATTATAAGTGTATAAAGAAGTCCAATCAAAGAAAACCCACCGATCACAGGGGGGTGTGGTCTGTTGCATCTTGGCTGTAATGAAATTCTTGCACTTGCAATCTTTATGATTGCTGCAGTGATGAGAACAAGTGCTGTTGCAGACCAGAAAGCAGTATTTGTCAGGTCCATTATGCAGTAGTTAGCTTGGAAGAGATTGGCTACAGGAACGGTTCCGCAAGAACTTGGACCTGAGATAGATTTGAATCAGACCCTTAAAAAAGGAAAACTATATAGCGTTGTAATGACATAATTACATGTGTGTCGTCTCTTAGAGCAGATGAATTTCTGGTCTACCGAGGAGTTCTCTTTTAGAATTTGTTTATTGCAGTAGATCAACGGCAAGCGTGACAAAAAGTATGCTTAGCCTAGCCACCTCTGAACGTCAGTAACACGGGGAAGCTTATTTTTTATACGGGTATATGAAAGAAAGGTGAAATCCTCAAGTTACTGTGGCAGATAAGAAGTAATAAAATTCATATTGAAAAAAGAAAGAGCAACCATTGTTTTTGAAGATAGGTGGACTACCAGAGCTCAACAGAATCATGTTGCACAAGTAGAAATTAATCTCGAAAAAGTGTGTGTGTGTGTGTATATATATATATATATATATGGTGTATGTAAGGTATTATTTTGACATGTTAGTTTACTTATTAATGCCGTTAAGTAATAAAATAACATGATTAACTCCTCTAGAAAGAAGAACAAGACATCGCACCTCTATGATCTGACAGGAGGCTTTGCTGTAACTGGGACAGCACGAAGTGTGTTTTCTAGAGACCTTCTGTATTTTCTCACGCAGAATGCTAGTTTGTCAAATATATAGAGTAGTAGGATTGGTACTGAGCTTGTCCTGGTAGCTGCTACGAGTCTAAGTAACTGACGGCTACCAGAAATTATAGTACCGTACCAACTCATATTTCTAGACGCAAGGTGCTAATTAATGAACCGCATAACATTCAAAATACGGATGAGTGGGATCATCAGTGACATTGCTTAGTTAAAAGTATAGCTAAATCTTAAACAAGTATTTCATTTAAAATGTAGCCTGTCTGGATATGATTCCTCTAAGTACGTCCAAATCACCTCCTCCCTTCAATTCTGAGTATACTCGTCAAAATGGTCGACCACCACATTATCTAAGTTGGCATCCAGATCCATATTATGCTATATCTTATTACATGTTGAAGCCGCCACACCGTCTTATATATGGTGCTGACACCATTGTAAACTTCATACCCTATACGCCATTGGAGCATAGGTAATTAGGTGTTAATGTTTGATTTTCCTGATGAATGTATATATGAACATTGTGACTAACCATTATTGTTGTAAGAATTGTATCTATATAATAGTGTGAAAAAATTGTAAAATGGAGGCAATATATTATTATACATGAAGGATGTTGTAACACCCGTATTTTTTCTTCTCCAACCGTGCGCTCGCGCCCGCTGGCCCGTGCGCGCGGTTGCCCAAGTGGCAACCGCCGATGCTGCCCCCCTCGCCCGCACCCCACCTCCTGGCATCTGCTCCCCTTATAAAGTATTGCCGTGCCACTACTCTTCCCCTCCCCCTATTTCCTTTCCCCCACACGCAAACCTAGTGCCAGTACCCCATCGCCATGGCCGCCGATGGGAGCTCGTGAGAACAAAGGCTCATCCGAGACGTGCCCGAACGAAGAAAGGAGACAAAGAAAGTTTGTGTCTCCGTCGTCGCGTCTCGTATTATGTTATCATCAGAGACGAGTGGCTGGCACGTTGCCGATCATCCTAAGTGCGAGACAAGCTCAAAGATAACGCATCTTCTTTCTTCGATTCATAACAGACATTCTTTACGGGTTTGTGGAGACATGAGCCATGCGCTTCGCCCATCAGCATACATGCGAGACAAGCACTACCATAGTATGTCACAAATTTATTGACTGATCCGAGACGTGCTTTATTGCAATGCAGCGCAGATTTGTTTACTGATCTGAGAGAGGCTTTAAGGAAGCTCGTATCCTTTATTTAGGTAATCCAAGATGGTCCCCGTTACAGCTCGTCGCGGATTGTTTATATGAAGGGTCTCCTATAAGGTGCCCCCAACCCTGATTATCCAGACTAGCGGCTGCATCCTGGAGCTAGCCAGGATTTAGCAGCCGCATTGCCAGTGTCAGCAATATACACATACATGAACATATGTATAGCCAAAAAGACCACACCTTAAATTATATTGACCAATCAAATATTAACAAAGTGTCAATCGTGGTTATCAAGTATACTAATTACACAACAAAGAATGTCATGTTCATCCTGATTACAAAGTAACTAATTACAAACATCATAACTGTCATCATCTAATCTTGTATACCATAATTAAAATTCTCCTGATCAATGACGTCATTAACGATGAGCCTTCATAGCCTCTAATGCTCCAACCGAGACATTCTCAAATTTCATAAAATCACTAAAATCATATAAAACATTATCAAATTACAGTCGTATTCGCTTAAACCGTCACATAAGGGAGCAAATATCTGAAGGCTCAGAAACAAATTGGTATACAATTGTAATAAACAAAGGAACTACTATTGAATGGAGAACTGAGATTACTTGTAGCACAGACAATTGGTGAGCATCTGCAAAGCATCAGTAGAGAAATTATTCTCATCATAAAAGACAAGGTAGTGAGTTAGTGTGCTTGTCCCTAGAAAAAACAATTTACATTCCACTGATGCATTAATAGTCTGATATCAAAAACTCATGAGAGAAACACGAAGTATCTCTTAGGTACCTTGATTTCAGCATGGTTGCAGAGGTAGAAATAAAACTCACTCGGATGGCAAATGCTAGTGTCAACCACAATTCCTGCAATTTCAAGGGTTTGAGAATAAGAATTCATTATATACATTGATAGTCAAAATAAATATATTACTTTTGCATTGGATATAAACAAGGAAGATGAATGTATACCGTAATTAAAATTCTCCCTTTGGATCAATGACTTCATTAACAATGAGCCTTCATTGGACATCCTCAAATTCAATAAAATCAATAAAATGCACGCTCTGAGGACAGGGTCAAGGTAGAGGCGTGCTCCGGCAAGAGGGGACGAGGCGGTGGCGTGCTTGGGGACGAGCTGGCGGAGGTGTCAGAGCGGTGGTTCCTCAACTCTCTAATGACAACAGGCCGTCGTGCTCTGGGGACAGGGAGAACATTTACACTTATGTGAAGGTGGCGGCGTGCTCATACCGATTACTGAGGTCGGGGTCGAGGCGGCGGCGTGCTCCAAAGACAGAGGACGAGGTAGCCTGCTCTAGCGTGCTCAACTCTCTGATGATGAAGGTCGGGATCGACGGTGGGGTCAGCGTCGACGACGGCAGCGCGACAAAGACCAAGAGCAAGTGAAGGAAGAGGGACAACGGCGTGCTTTAGGTCGAAAGAGAGTGCAAGAGCTATTTTTTTGCCAAGTGTTGGTAGAGAGCGCGCAAGAGATAAAAATAGCAAAACTTGGAGACGAGCCTCTATAACACCCGTCTCTCATTTCACTGTCTCCCTTTGGTCGAGAGAGCGTGAGTAAGTTTTGCGGAAATTTTTTTGCCAGAGAGCGCGCGAGAGCTATAAATAGGTCAAAAATGAGAGACACACATATATAATGCTCGTCTCGCATTATTTTGTGCCTGAACGGGCATGCCGTATGTCAAAGATGCACCACGCTGTGCTGAAGCCAAGAACGACATCTTTGGCATCCGAGCATGTCCAACTAGCAACTGAGCGCAATGCCTTATATAATCATTGCAACATGCTTAGCTTTCTGTGGTGGAACAGAAGATCTTCGGCACAAATCGAACACGTGCCCTAGTAAAGCGCGTCTCCCTTTTGCCGGAGGTCAAAAATCGGAGACACACCTTTTTAAAGTGCGTCTCTCATATGCTCGCCTCCCTTTGGCCGCTCCCACGACATCGTGAGCATCTGTTGCCACTCGCGCATAGAATTGACATCGTGAGCGTCCTAGTTTCAGGGATAAACTCATAAACAAAAGCAAGACATTGCAATTTAGAGACATATAATGCTCGTCTCACATTATTTTTGTGGCCGAACGGGCACGCCACATGCAAAAGATGTTGTTCGTGGGGTGCAACACCATCTTTCGCATGCGGGCATGTCCAACTGGCAACTGTGTGCAATGCCTTATGTGATTGTTATATTGCACTCAACTTTCTGTGGAGGGACAAATGATCTTCAACGTCAATCAGATATGGGCCCAGGTATGGCACGTCTCGCATTAGCTCTTCTCCCACAATCCTTAGTACAACTCGTCTCTCATTTGTCTGTCACCCTTTTGCCGGAGGTCAAAAATCGGAGATGCTGATGTTTAATGTTCGTTTCTCATGTGCTCGTCTCCCTTTTGCCACTCGCACGACATCGTGAGCGTCCATTGCCACTCGCGCGTAGAGTTAACATGGTGAGCATCCGTTTTAGGGATAAACAAATGCACTGACATTGCAATTAAGGGATATAATTGGAATTCACAGATAAACAAATGCAATGACATTGCAATTCAGAGATAATTTGCAACTCAATGAATTTCATAGTTCATACACATTACATGCCCTCTAAACTATACATTTCGATCTAAACTTATTCCTATGAAGCTCACATAGATCAATCTAAACTGTACCGTTCAGCTTGCTGCCGAACACGTCTCTAATATTCCCCTAGATCCTGAAAATATTGACATTCTTTAAAATAACAAATGTCAAATAAGGAATGAATAACCTACGTTGGTCACTAACAGAAAGTTACTAACCTTGATAAATAGATTATAACAATCATTTTCAACATCGAGCGCAATTGGCTAATGAAGCAAACGGTGAACTTCAAGTAGTATAGTTTTGATTGTAAAACCAGACCACCACCCCTATGAAATATCAATTTAAGAAACATAAGAAACCAGTTCAGATAAGTTCGATAACAATTACTAATTACTTGAGCAAAATAAGTCTATCTTATAGTCTCTTGATACAAGAACCCCAAGGTAGAGTGCTCCCGAGCGATGGACATTTGGGTGGAAGAAACCACGTGGAAAGGTGTATCTTGGAGGGACCAATAGATAGTCCTTCGAGAAGGAGATAGTTAGGGGTTAGTAACCACCCTCCCAGTCAGTCTACAAAGAAAATTCATTAATAAGAGGATTATGGTTATACTCATATGATTGTGCTTGTTCTTCATGACTTACCACTTCTTCCGACTCAATAAATCTCAATAAATCTCCCGACTTAGGCTTTGTAGAGAAACCCTACAGAGAAATTAACCTACTTTGGTCACTAACACAAAGTTACTGACCTTGATAAGTAGATTATAACAATCATTTTCAACATCGAGCGCATTTGGCTGATGAAGCAAATACTGAACTTCAAGTGGTATTGTTTTGATTGTAAAACCAGACCACCACCCCTACGAAATATCAATTTAAGCAACATAGGAAACCAGTTCAAATAAGTTCGACAACAACTACTAATTACTTGAACAAAATAAGTCTATCTTACAGTCTCTTGATACAAGAACCCCAAGGTAGAGTGCTCTCGAGCGATGGCCATTTGGGTGGAAGAAACAACGTGTAAATGTGTATCTTGGAGGCACCAACAGATAGTCCTCCGAGAAGGAGATTGTTAGGGGGTACTAACCATCTTCCCAGTCAGTCTACAAAGAAAATTCATTAATAAGAGGACGATGGTTATACTCATATGATTGTGCTTGTTCTTCATGACTTACCACTTCTTTACCAGGGATGATGCACTGCCACCTCAATAAATCTCCCTACAGAGAAATTGGAAATACCAAAAACAAACAAGACAGAAAAACAAAACTATAGTTAACTTCATCAGTCCATTGCAGAGATGCATATATACAATCATGCGACTGGTGCGCCATATGTACATACGTGGGGATGGTTCTTACACCACACCAAGCGCTCCTCCTTCAGTCGGCTACGCACCAGGCCTATATCTATCCCAGCAATGAACATTGACGATGACGGCAGTGGTAGTGAACAGAGGCGGTGGTTGCACTGGAGTTGGTCGAACAGAGGTGTCGGTCGCACTGGAGTTGGTCGATTAGTAAAGGAGTGTTGGTCGATTAGTAAAGGAGCACCAGAGGCAAAGAGACAAGTAAGATAAATGTGAGGCGCGCGAGAATAAAGCGAGATGCGTGAGATACGAAAGCGTGTCTTCCATTGTTGAAAGAGAGATGCGCTGCACGAGGACTGCGGTGAACTTAATTTTGGCGATGGTGGTGCAGAGACGCACGTGACCGGCGTGCGTGACCTTTCATTTTCCCGAGGCACTATTGATGTGTCCCATCGTTCCATCAATGCGCATGAAACCAACCGCTTCATCGTCGACTTTGCATATACCTTATATAAGATGCGTCATTACCCGTCAGTTCTCCACAAGCGCGTCAGTCATTTTGCATCCATTTATTCTTCTTCGTCTTCTCCGTGCCAACAAACCACCACCACCATAGCCAACGTTCAGCCTCCAAGCCGGCCGAGGGTGCCACCCTGCAAAAAACTGTGATGCAGCTCCCTCGAGAGGCTGAACACCGAGCAGCGCCTCCTTATGGCGCAAGAGGCATACAACAATACATCTCGCGCCATGAGTGCTTTGGGTCTGGGTACCCTTCCAGAGTTGACTGGAATAGGTATTATCGGCAACTACCTCTATGCCCTCACGGGAGTGGCCAATCGTCTCGACATTCTGTTCGAGATGATGGCCCAAGTGCTTGGTGCCGAGGGTCGGAAACTTGGTGGCGGTGATGGAGAGGAACCTCGATCGTGGGGTTGCACCGCCAGTGCAGCAGGAGCAACCGGTCGAGTAGGATTTAGATATTATTTTTTTTAGTTGATGTTTTTCTTTTCTTGTGTCTTCTTGTACTTTTTTCTTGTGTTTTGTAATATATTTTTTTAATGAATGAAATTTATCTATGTTCAATTTTGTTTTCTACTATTGTGAATTAATATTTTCTTTTGTGTTCAACTATGTGAATGAATGAATGGGTTGTATGTTCATCGTGTTCCTCAAGAATCATAAGGAATAATTTGATTATTTTCTGGACAAGTGAAGGATTTAGTTATCAAGTGAATGTGTTCTAAGTTCAATGATGTGTGATATCTATAGTGAACCGAATCAAAAATGAAAAAATCACAAAGCTAAAGGAGACGTGGGGAATAGGAGACACACTTTTCATAAAAGTGTGTCTCTCTTTTAGCAGAGGGGAGGGAGACGTCGAGCATAGGAGATGCACTTCACTGCTAAGTGCATCTCCATTTTGTGTCTCTGCACAGACCTTATATAAGGAACCATTAGTCCCTCCACTTCTCTTTGTTCGTCTTCTCCGTGCAGACAACCCAGCATGGCCAATGTTCCGCTACCAAACCTGTCGAGGGATCCACCCTGCAAGAAATAGTGATGCTGCTCCCCCGAGAGGATCAATAATGAGCTGCTCAAGATGTTGTTTGATAGGCTGTTCGATCAGTTCTAGAGGCTGCTCGAGATGATGGCCGAGGTGCTCGACACTGAGGGCCGCAGTAACCTGGTGGCGGCGATGGCGAGGAACCTTGGTCGCGAGGTTGCACCGTCGGATCCAGACCAGTCGGAGCAACCGGTCAGGGATCCTATTGCACCAGCGCCAGATGGCCGCCAGAGGAGGAGGGGGGGAGGAGTATGATTTAGGTTTTCTTTTGTTGTTTTTAGTTGATGTTGTTTTTTTTTTCTTGCATCTTGTACTTTATTTTTGTTTTTTATAATATATTATTAATGAATGAATTTATCTGTGTTCATCTGTGTGATAAATATTATCTCGTGTGTTCAACTGTGAATGAATGAATATGTTCATTGTTTAGCGATGCATTCATGTCTGTCTGAAACCGAAGACAAAGGAGCCGTGCTTTCCATAAAGTTCGTCTCATTTCTTTCGCAAATAGGAGACGCGCTTTGTTAGATGTGCATCTCCCTTTTGTTAGAGAGGAGAGCATGTCTCGGATACCTACTTAACTGAGATGGACTGTATAGTAACGCATCTCCATGTACGTTCAACCGAGCCATGTCAGATCCTCGCGAAAGCGGACTCGTCTCGCTTAAACTTATCAGAGACGATCGCCTTTGAACACATCGCTCATCTTTGTCTCCTATTTGGGTTTCTTACGTAGTGCGGGCTGAGTATCTTGATGCCTCACCGCCACCGAAGGACACTTCAACTTCGAGTTTTGTCGCTTGAGTCACTTCCCCGTCGTCGCCAACGATCAACCGTGATACCCCACCGCAGTGAGCCCTTGTACGGCCATCCGCGCATGCTCTGGACTCTCTGGTGAGTTTCCACACCCTCCTCCTTCTGTTTTCACGGATACATTCAAGGATTAGGGCTTCCAGCCATAGTTGGCGTGCTCCAGTGAGCCTTGGCCGCCGACCATGGAGGCGCCGCCGTCCTGACCTGGGGAAGAAGAAGTCCATGGCTTCATTTTGTTTCTGGCCATTGGATCTTGTTCCAATTCCCTAGATTGGAATGGGAGAATAGCACTTCGTATTTTAAATCCAGACGTGCAAATTAAATCTAGCGATTCATATTAAACGGCCAAATACCTCTTTGCAGATTTACAGCTAGGTCTCCAGAATTTTATAAAATCAATGATTACTGATTTTTAATGATATTAGTATTAGTCGCTTTCGAATAGCTGACTTTTGATCTAGATTATTGTCCTATGATCTCAACGGCCTGGATGACCTATAATACTTCTTTGTTGTGTATAAGTACGGTTGTGTTTGGAAATACAGTATTTTAATATCAAAGTTTTGGTAAACCACAATTTTTAAGATGGCATGACAATACCAAAGTATTTTAATACCACAGTTTTGTAACATCGCAGTTTTGCAATATATATGACTGTTTGGGAGCAAAATAGCAAGCATCAAGAGCAAGCAAGCAAAGAAAACTTTGGTTCGGACCAAAGTTTTTTATACACCATAAATACCATAGTATAGACAAAACCATAGTTTTAAATATATAGTTTTTAAGTTGGTTGCCAAACATCATTCTGTAAAAATATACCATAGTAATCTCAAATACCAAAGTATTGCTCTAAAACTCCAAAAATATTGTGTTCCCAAACATAGCCTACGTCTGTCTCAGCTGCTCATGCATGATCATTTTTTATATATAAGAGGAACATGGGTGATTTCTGCATTTTGGCCAGTATCATGACAGAAAGATGATGTACATGCCTGATTCTATCTTATTATCAGGGCCTAACTCTCTCAACCTCTCTCGCTCTCTCTCCACGATCATGTATTGCTCCATTTTCAAAGTATGTTGTAAATACTTCTCGACATGCATACATTGGATAATAATTAAGCATGCCATTATATGAGTCCCCATACTCGCCGGCGGCAACTGAAGGAAAGGTACTTGTCAGTATTTTTAACTTCCAACATTGGGTAATAATTAGGCATATCACTACCTTCCCTTAGCCGCCGGCAGCAACTAATTAAGCATATCACTACCTTCTCACTATTTTAACCTTTCAACATTTGTGTTTATTAAGTAAAAAATTTGGTATATATCTCTACAATAAAACAGCTAAAGGGTGCAAAAGTGAACACGGATCCACCAAAATCTGAGTGCAGCATGCCCTTTGCTATATTTTTTATTAATGAAATCGGACTGTTCTGACATATATCGTGTCAGTTACACTGGTGAATGCATGAATTTATAGTCATATATATATAGCTTATCTATCTATGCTAATGAAATGCTAGATGATGATAGGCTTAAGTTGTTGATGAATTCAGAATAGCTAACTTCAGATGCTACACTCAAAATAAAATAAGTCCTTCTGCTCGCATGATCTACTTTACATATACATTGTGTATGGATGTCTTGCTGACATTTCCACCTGCTCAAGTAAGTCATTTATCACGGAAGAAGATTCTCTAACACTACTACAAAAAGCATTTTCGCAGGCGCCTGAATTTTTCAAACATTGGCGGTCCGTAAAAAAATACTACTGTGATGACGAATGATACAATAACCGCCTGTGATGACATAACATCACAGGCGGATTTTAAGAAACAACTGCCCGTGGAAATCATGTATTTTCTCAGACAGATATTAATTAAGAATCGCCTATGATGTAGCTAACATCACACGCGGTCCTTAATTAACCAAAGCCTGAGAAAATATATGATTTCCACGGGTGGTCATTGTTTAAGAACTGCCTGTGATGCTGCTAAGCTCCTGTCAAGCTAATCTCTGCACAGCAAGCTCTTGTACATGCAAGTAACACCCGTGGCTCATCATTTGGATTGTTGAAAGCATCAATTTGAAGCCTGACGATCCTTGGAAGGATTTTCTCATCCATTTGAAGGATTTCTTTCCCTCCTGTCCATTTGAAAACATAGGAAGATGCTCCTTTCTCAGTTTTAATGCCTAAATATATTGATTAGAAATCAGTACCTACTTTTTAGTGCTTCACACAAGCGAGTAAGCGAACAACTTCAATCACAAATCTTGTTTTTACACTTTCATAGGGATTTAACCTTAACCTTTCAAGCATAGATTTATCAAATAAGTGAAGATTCCTTATCACACATGTTAATGGTAGTTATAAGTAAACGATGCATCGAAGCTACCGAAATCTGAATCAGACTGAAGATAAAGAGATCCTGCATATGAGTGGCAATGTCCAGGTTAAACAGCGTGAAGCTATGATGACAACATTCAACAACATGAAAAGTGATGCCAAGGTTATGCTTGCATCAACCAAGTCATGTTGTGAGGGTATAACACTTGTTGGGGCAAGCATAACCTTGACCAAGTAACTGCCTATTTAGAATAAGAAGATAAAATTGCCATTATTGGTGAGCAACTTTAACATGTTTGTCACCCTTGCAATGTATAAGAACCTTTTGGTCAGTCGCCTTAAACCCTAGAATGCCTTATCAAATCCTAGAATGCTTCCATCTTTTTGTTCATGCAACACTTCATGTAGAGTTAATATGTCATTTATTATATTTTTTGTCTTATTAGTTCTAGCATGGAAAGCCCTAAGAAGACTAGTGCTGGTAGTAACAATAAAGAAGACAATATGAAGTTTACTGACTCTAGCAGTTCAGACTCCTTTCACAGTCCATCGGATCCTTTTCCTAGTATAAAAATTAAAAGGACTTCAGAGTATCTCGACCCGGAATATGATCCTGCTGACGAGGTATGGATCACAAATCTTAACATTAGCAGTTCAAGTTAATGTTGGTTGTCAAGTATACGAAGTCTTATAATTCCTTTCTACTTAGATTAATCGTGAAGACAACGAGGTGACTTCGGCTCCTAAAACCACAGAAGGTTCTCCAATGGATGAATCCTCAGCTTCACTCAAGTGGAAATGAGGGCAATCACTACAGGAATAACGGTCACTTACGTCGGCCAAAGCCGACGTAAGTAAGGCTTAAACCGACGTAAATAACTTAATTACGTCGGTTTTCCCTTAATTACGTCGGCTTTCAGCCGACGTAGGCATTTGGACGTAATTAAGGTGACTTACGTCGGCCACCGACGTAAGTTAACTTAATTACGTCGGTCTGCAGAAGCTGACGTAAGTTAAGTGTCGAGATGGGCCTTGGGCTGGGCCTGAGGACTTACGTCGGCTTGGGCAGGCCGACGTAAGTTAACCTGGACTAACTTACGTCGGCCTGCCCATAGCCGACGTAAGTTAAGTTTTCGAATTTTTTTTAAAAACAGAAACTGACTACCTCGCTCGATGGCGAGAACACAGAACAAACAAATAATATCATACACAACATAACAGTTTCAATATATAGTTCAAAACATCAACAACAACACAATTTGCAACAATCAACATCAACAACCACCGGGCTACACGCTAGCCCCTCCATTACCTCCGGGATCTTCTCGGCACGTTATGGATCCCTGCAAAAGAAACATAATCACTAGTAAGCATCAATGTCAACTCAGTGATAACATAAGAGGCCAAGAACATCAGTGACAAAAGAAGGAAGCATGATGTAGTTTCAAATGAAGTAATGTACTATATCACTAGTTAAATGGAAGCACTAGCCCTTTGTTAACTCAGTGAACATCAGTTTCGACATAAGAAGGAAAAATCAGCGATAATCACTAGCCCTTTTGTTAAATGGAAGCACTGACAACTTATTCACTATATACTAATCATTTCTACCATGGTCAAAAACTACTAAAGCTTGATTAGATACACTTAAAGAGAGTTTCTCACCTGCTCCAGTGTCTACACGCTACCCCCTCCACTGCCTCCGGGATCTCGACGCGTTCCGGAACCCTGCAAAAGAATCATAATTAGGATTAAATGTGATGCAAATAACTTTTTAACATAATGAAAAGGGAATCAAACTCCTAGGTATAGACAATATTACCTGCTCCGGTGTCTGCTGTGGCGGAAGCGTAGGAATCTGGATGTCCTGACCGCTTTGTCGAGCAAGAGCCTGCCATTGCAAGATATTAGCAGATATATGTTATTAAGTGTTGTGAAATTTAACTACGGTACTTTAAATTACTTACCGCCACCGTTGCTTGCATCTGGGCCATCATTAAGGCCGTCCTCTGCTGCTCCTCCCTTGCCTCCGCTCTCGTCCGCTCCAGCTCTGCCTGAGTTTGCGTCAGCGACTCCCTCATGGCCTGGAGCTCCAGCTGCGTCTGCGAGAGACGACCACTGGTCCCAGCGGTCGAAGCCTGCGACGATGAAGCGCCTCTCAAAGGTCGCGTCGACCTCGAGTCGACAACTCCATCGAAAATGGCAAACCTGCAAAAGAATGAAAACACTAAGTAGAAGAAGATTAATTGAAAAAGAAATGAAACACACGAAGAACTCACCGTCCGTGGGCCTTCCCGCCTCCGCTTGCGTACGCGGCTTGGGGGTCGATCGGCGCGCTTTCCCAATCGTAATCCGCACCGTGTATCTTCGCGACCTCCTGCGCGTACTTTGTCTACAAAACAAATAAATCTTGTAAGTATGTCAATAATAGTATTAGTTATAATGAAATTGGCTGTCGACCTGACTACACTGCCCTGGCTGAGAAGGGTCACTTCCCTTGTGACCTCTCTTCCAAACCTGGGTCGGGGTCGGCTCATGACCCAGCTCTCGCTCCTGTACATCCGTGTTAGTGAGATAAATAATATATTAAGAACACATAAATAAAATAAAAAGGTACTTACCATGCGTTTAGCCAAACGCAAGTAGCCGTCACCGCCATAGTTGTGCTTGCCCTCGGACCCCATGCGGCACTGTCTAGCCTTCGTGGACTTGTTGATAAAAGCGTCGCTAGCCCAGTACCGACAGAGAGCTAAGTACGCCTCGATGTTACCCTGTAACCAGGAAATACTAACCTGCACATATTTCATTTTCATCAACGCGGTTAACATACGTAGATATTGTAAATATTTAACAATATTAAAAACTTACCTCCGCGTACTGCTCCTCTGTCAAGTAGGAGTCCGAGTCCTTCCTAAAGACACCCCTTTGCTGCTCCTGCTCCTGCTCCCGGGGGTGCCGCTTGTAGTAAGCGTTGACGGCCTGAATCCGGGCGTATGACAACGCCGCCGTCGTGAGCTTCCGAGCGTTGTAATGGAACACGCGTCTCGCGTGGTCCTCCATGCCCGGCTCCTCTACTTGGTACCTCAACTTTAAGCAAACAAATATTTAAGTGATATGCAATTAAGAATTCAAAGGAGTTGAAAAAACGAAACCGTTAAACTTACCATAAAATCATGCCACACGGCTCCCTGAACCGTGCCGTGCACCGGGTGAGAGACCCGAGCGTAGTCATCCCACGACAGGGCAGGAAAACCGTCAATTACACCGGGGTAGTGCAACTTGACGATAGCACCGAGGACACTGTTAACCTGCCTGTGGTGCTTCTCGACCCCCTTGAACGAGAAGTCGTACCAACATCTACAAAATATATTAAATCATTAAGTAAAGAAAAACAACATCTAATATTTAGTATACTATTTACAGTTTTTATACCTGTCTCCAACGGGGCGGATCGTGGTCCGCTGAGTAGTAACCGGAGGAGGAGCCGCAAAGTGGGTCCTCCTCGTCCGTCGCCTCTGCTGCGACGCTGCCGCGTCCTGTGACCCTGAAGGCTCTGCAGACCCCCCGGAGCCTCCAGGAAGGCTAGTGGTAGAGGGCTGCCCAGGGAGGCTAGCGCTAGCCGGCTCCGAAGGGAGGCTAGCGCTAGAGGGCCCCCTAGCCTCTGAGTCGGGCTCCTGTAGCGGCCCCCTAGCCTCAGACTCTGACTCAGACTCAGAAGTCTCTGAGCCAGACTGCACAAAAGGAATAACTTTATTAATAATTAATAACAATTGCAATTTCAAAAATAACTTTATAGTAACTAAAGTTTACCTCTCTCCGCTGAAAGCACACGACAGCTGAGGGTGGAGCGTGTGCCAGAAAGAGCTCACGTCGACTAGAACGGAACGAGCTCCCTGAGCAAGGGTCTGCTGGCGGCTCAAACCCTCTCACTGGCTTCCCCTTCCCCTTCCCCTTTGACGACATCCTATTGCAAGGAATAAATGATTAATATACAAAGATACTATACAAAATTAATGTTAGATTAGTGAATAAAACGTTACTTCAAAATTCATCAACATCACGATCTTGCACCCTACTCCTTAAACCAGCCCATCGATCTTCTTGTTGCGCATATCGTTTTCGTTTGCGCAAATCAGCAGGTTCGACTATGTCATCGATATCTTCAGATTATGATTCTGATTCTGTTTCCGCTTCCGTGCCAGCCTCGATATCTTGAGCGTCTCCAACTAAGTTATCGAGTCCTACACCGGGCTCGACTGAGAAGGAGTCTGGCAACTCTTCCTCTTGGTAGACACAATCAACCTCAGCTTCGTCGTGATAATCATCATCTCCTGGAGCGTATAACCGCTCATGAGGATTCACCTTATGTACCACCCACCAAGCTTTGAATTTATTGCATGGATAAGGTAGATAGTACACTTGCTCTACTTGGTGTGCAAGAACTAATGAATCGAATCCTTTCAACCGTTCCTTGTGTTTTACTTCGACCATGCCAAATTCGTTTACTCGAATTCCACGAATGGAATCAAACCATTCGCAGTCAAAGAATACCGCTCGAATTGGCTTGTTTGCGACAAAAGTGAATTCAAGGATTTTTTTAATAATCCCGTAGTACTGCGTTTCATGATCTTGCGAATCGATTGCCCTCATCATAACTCCGGTATTACATGTTGCCGCGAGAGGACGAAGAGATTCAAATTGAGTTGTACGGAATCGATAGCCGTTGACGTCATATCGATCATAGCTTCTAACATTAACCACTCCACGGGATAGTTGTCGCAAATCTTCATGGACGTTGGCATCTTTTTGGCACTGTCCAAGATATGGAATTATTAGAAAACGTAAGCATTCTTAAGTTATAAGAAAACATTGTTAACATTGATTAGTTATCGAGAAAACGTTACATGATCTCGAAACCAGGAGAGAAAATTAGATCCCTCATTTATTCCTTCCCGTCGAATATGTTCTATTTGCTTGCTCGTGGGTTGATGTCTATGTCTCCAATTTTGCTTGTCGACCATACTACACGACAAAGAGAACCTTTTAGAATACATGTGTCGGAAAAGATGGTGAAAAGCATAAGTGTAGGAGAAACACTTACTTGAAATATTCATTCATTTCTTCCATATTAGCGTACATGTAGAAGAATGCAGCACGCCTTTCTTTTTCGCTAACATCATACGAAGTGTAACTACCAACAGTAGTGCCTCTTGTTGCAAAAATGGAGAGATCGCTACAAGGAGGTTGCTCATCTATATTGTATCGCATTACCGAAGTATTAACATTGTTTTCCTCTGCAAAGTAAACACTTGAGAAGTATCCTACTTCCTTAAGAGTAAAAGCTTCGGCGATGCAACCTTCAACCCTTGCCCTGTTACCAACCATTGGTTTCAGATATCTAAGTGATCTTTCAATATGATACATCCAACTATATTGCACGGGACCGCCCACTTTCGCTTCAAATGGAAGATGAATTAAGAGATGTTGCATTGGATTGAAAAATCCCGGAGGAAAAATTTTTTCCATCTTACACAAAAGTACCGGAACCTCCTTTTCCAATTTAGTCATCATCTCTGGCGTGATTTCTTTAGCACAGAGTTGCCTATAGAAGTGGCTAAGCTCGGCTAACACCTTCCACACTGCATCGTCAAAATAGCCTCGAAACATAACAGGCAGAAGTCTTTCCATGATTATGTGATAATCATGACTCTTCAACCCAATGAGCTTTCCCGTTTTCACATTCACGGCTCGTCTCAGACTAGCTGCGTAACCATCTGGGAATTTCAACCTTTGCAACCATTCGAGAACTTCTTTTTTCTCTTTAGGTCGAAGACAGAAAGGAGCGCGTGGTTTACCACCATTTTCGGAGAGCTCAAGAGTTTGACGGTTACAAAGCTCGGCAAGATCCTTTCGAGCCTTTAAATTGTCTTTTGTTTTGCCCGTCATGTCCATGCATGTGCTTATGATACATTCGGCCATGTTACGCTCTTGATGCATAACATCAATGTTGTGCCTTAGAATCAACGACTTCACATACGGTAACTCCCAAAGTCCACATATGTGAGTCCAATTGTGTTTGTCTCCGTAACCTTCGAAATATCCAGGACGACCTTCATCTGGCACCAATTTGTCCAACATATCAGATATTTCTGACCCGTCAAGACGTTTCGGTGGTCCTTTAGTGACAACGGTGTTCTTTCTGAAGACATTCCTCTGTTGTCTAAACAAGTGATTCGGAGGTAGCCAACGTCTATGACAATCGAAGTAAGATATCTTGCCTCCATGGGTAAGTCGAAAGCAATCGGTGTCCGAGGCACATATCGGACACGTCAACCGACCATGAGTGCTCCATCCAGAAAACATGCCGTATACCGGAAAATCATGAACGGACCACAAATAAGCAACTCGGAGGTTGAATTTCTGTTTCTTGTAACAGTCGTACGCTTCGACTCCTGTCCACAACATTTTCAACTCTTCGATCAACGGTTTCAACATCACGTTGAGACGTGACCCAGGATGATCTGGCCCAGGTACAATGAGGCTAAGAAACATAAACTCATTCTTCATGCAAAAGGTCGGCGGAAGATTGTACGGAATGACAAAGACGGGCCAATAGGAGTATGGCGCGGCGTTTGTGCTGAACGGCGTGAACCCATCTGTCGCCAACCCGATGCGAACATTTCTCGCTTCACGAGCAAATTCTGGGTCGAACCGGTCCAGAGCCTTCCATGCCTCACCATCGGACGGGTGCGTCATGACTCCATTGTTCTCACGCTCACCTTCTTTGCGCCATCTCATGTGTCTGGCCGTTTTTTTTGAAAGGAACAGCCGCTTCAACCTCGGTGTCACAGGTAAGTAACGAAGCTGCTTACGTGCGACTTCCGTCGTCACTGTATTACCATCGTTATTAACAACTTCGACAAACCTCGATTGACCACATTTCAAACATTTGTTCTCATTGGCATGCTCTCTCCAGAAAAGCATGCAGTTGTCCGGACACACATCAATCTTTTCGTGCTTCATCCCGAGACCAGAAAGAATTTTCTTCGAGTTGTACATATCCTTAGGCACTTTGTTGGGTTGTGGAAGAGCATCTTTGAACAAATCGATGAGCATGTTGTAACAATTGTTAGAAAAGAAGAACTTAGACTTAATTGCCATAAGTCTAGTCACAAAATTGAGGATTGACATTTTAGTGTGTTCATGCAGAGCCTCTTCTGAATCTTTGAGACGTTTGAAGAACTCTTTAACCTCTGCTGTTTGAGTATCTTCTGTAACCTCTGGTCGTATAGCTTCCAGCATCTCATCCATCATATCAACCTCTTGAGCATCATCATTGTCAGCTTCCACTTCTTGTACAGCTTGAGAAGCTGTCTCGCCGTGGAAGTTCCACAACTCATAATGTGACACGTAACCGTTTCGACACAAGTGCAACGTAAGTTCCACTTTGTCCAAAAACGTTCCGTTTCGGCATTTCGTACATGGGCACCGCGCCTTATCGCTATTTGACAACGAAAAAGCTCGTTCCACAAAAGCTTCTGTCTTGGCGTACCACTCATCTGAGTGACCACCAGTTCTGCTCTTCCAACCAGTGTACATCCAACTACGGTCTTCGCCCATGTTTGACTCTGCAGTTTAACGCGAAAGAAATTGTCGTTAATGTATTGTTATGTTATGTGTCACGGCCCTACAACCTAGGCAGATAGATCCTAAACCCACCCAAGAGTGACCGAGCGGAGCGTGCTCATGACGAGACGCGTGATCCGGATTCGAACGAAATTTCGGCAGCATAACCCCGCTGTTCTCCACTGCACGCCCAAAAATGGTGCAGCAGAGAACAACAGGGTTACGCCACCGAAATCTCGTCCAAATCCGGACCCGCGTCTCGTCACAAGCCACGCCCCCTCGGTCACTCCGAGGCTGTCCAAAAAGGGACAATTCCGAACCTGCACGTCTCACATGCCAATGGCATGTGAGACGTGCCGATCCGAAACGGGTAACACATTGCTATAGGTTACGTTGCTCATTTTCATTTTGAGGTCATTTAAGAGAGAGGAAAGAACTAGAGAAAGACTGAGAGGAAAGTTGGTCTTAGATGACAATTCCATGACGGCTTTAGGGTTAGCTGCTGTAAATAGATTGGAGATGAAACCACTTCGTCGGGGTACGCCATCCACGCGCAGGTGCTTGCCATCCTCACCGTCGTCGTTCGCCTTCGTGCCCGTCTACACGCATACTTTATCTTACCACTAAATGGGCCTTGTCGGGCCTTGTCAAGCCGGTCCGAAGCCCATTTTTGTATATATAGTTCTTAAACACTCAAGCAATCAAAATTAAAATTGTAACCATAATTCAAAAAACTAAGCAATTCAAATAAACCTAAACATAACAATTATCCATTGTAATTAATCAATTTATCAACTCAATTCTAACATAAGCAATTGAATTCAATTAAATTAAACCTAAACATAAGCAATTCAATTCTAACCATAATTCTAAGCATAACAAATAAGCATAAAAAATCATCAATTGTAATTCATCAATTTATCGATTTAATTCTAACATAAGCATAGTAAACATTATTTGTGTATCTATATAATTTCTAATCAATTTCTAACATAAGCATAGCAATTCATCAATTTCTAACATAAGCATAGCAATTCACAATTTTATATTAAGAGTAAACACTTGCAAATGCATGTGCAATCCACAATTCAGGCAAAATTTCAAGCAAATGCATGTGCAATAATTCAAAACAATGAGAGCAAGGGGAGAGGCGAGGAAATACTTGCAACGAGGATCGGCGGATGAGCCGGCGGTGGGGGCGCAGGGGCGGGGCCGGCGGCGGCGAGGTCTGGGGGCAGCGGTGAGGTCCGGGGGCGGTGGGCCGAAGGCAGGGCGGCGCGGCGGGGCCCGGGGAGGCCGAGGGCGGTGAGGGCCGGGGGCGGCGCAGGGGGCCGGGGGCGGCGCAGGGGGCCGGGGGAGACGGGGGCGCGGCGAGGCCGGCGACGATGTGGGCACCGCGGGTCAGCCGGAGCGGGAGCGGGGGCGGCGGGGCCGGGGCGCGGCGAGGCCGGCGGCGGTGTGGGTGCCTCAGGTCGGCGGGAGCGGGAGCGGGAGCGGGGGCGGTGGGGCCGGGGCGCGGTGAGGCCGGCGGCGGCGTGGGCGCCGCGGGTCGGCGGGAGCGGGAGCGGGAGCGGGGGCGGCGGCTGCGGGGCCGGGGCGCGGTGGGGGCGTCGTGCGCAGGCGGCGGGGAAGAGAAGAGAAAGTGGCCGGTAAGGAAGAAAAGAGAAGGGCACGCAGGCTAGGTTAAAATACATAACTTACGTCGGCTAAATACTCAACTTACGTCGGTAGACATAACTTACGACGGCCACCCTATTGGCCGACGTAAGTTAACACTAAGTTACGTCGGCTCTTTTATTTACGTCGGCCTGTTGCTCTAGCCGACGTAAGTTAGTATTAAAAGTTGTCGGTCTCGTTACTTACGTCGGCAGCCGATGTATGTTAACTTACTTATGTCGGTTCCATGGTGCCGACGTAAGTTATTTAACTTACGTCGGCCAGCCGACGTAACTTAAACTGGCCGATGTAACTCTTCGATATTCCTGTAGTGAATGAGGTCCCAATAAGGGTCCATTGGACCTCATCATGTATATAACAAGGGTTGGTCCACGTGTGCTTCCCCAAGAACCACTGGATTCAGTTACCAAGTACCGTAATGCATGAGGTTTTCTTGTTAGGGAGCTCGTGCCGATCACAACTGAGAATTGGAGGAAATTACCCGAGCAGACCAAGAATGAGTTGTGGGAAAGGATAAATGTCACATCCCAAAATTTCAAACCATGTCAAAATCACTCCGAATTAAAATTTTTGGTAAAAAACGAACAAACGTTAATCATTAATACAAGTCAAGGCAAATGAGTGTGCAGATACAAACACGCACCCATTTAAAAACGAATCAGAATATAAATAGAGTGGGAATGAAAATGAATGCGTATAGTATGTGGTCAATTTAAAATATACACATACATGGGAGATCACAGCTAATTAATATAAGCAAACTAAAGAGAACAATTTACTGATTAAATACCGTAGAAGTTTAGGGCAAACCCAATCGAAGTATATTTCTAAAATCAGAGGCAAGAATTAAATAATACATATAAGCAGTATGGATATATATGTACGTATATACAGGTATATATACGTGTATATATATATACATATATATGTATATATATATATATGTATGTATGTATGTATGTATATCTATCTATATATATATATGCCAAACAATAATTCAAGTAACAAATCAGATAGAATATATCCAACAAGAACCAGAATTTAAGTTACCAAAAATGGATTCAAACTCAAATCAAACTGCCAAAGTAGATCCAAAATAGTGAATTAATTGAGCACAGTATAAATTCGATAAAACAAAAATCCGGATTACCCAAACTTGACTCAATACCAGAATCAAATCACTCGAACACCTTGGGAAAATTGACAGTTTAAAATATCTGCATAAAACGAACTGGGAACAAATCAGCTAAATCAAAACCAAACCCAAATTTAAATTGAACGAATCAATGCTGGAGAAAAATCATCAAACAAGCAAGCCCTGTTCGGGCTTGGCCCATTTCTATCCCCCTCTGGTTTCTCCACTTCCGCCCGCCTCCTTTTTTTTCCTCTACATTGGGTAGCCCAGCTTGGCCCAAGGGCGAACCGCCCTCCACCATCTTCTTCCTACCGTAAACCCTCTGAACCCGACCGCGTGCCCAGGAATCCCGCGACGGGACGTCGCGCGGGTGCCGTCTCGGTCACTGGCACCGTGCCAGCCTCGCACGGCTCACCTGGCATCCCCTCCATCATGGCTCTGTCGACTGAAGCGCGCCCCTACCGACCTGCCGCCTGCGCCATCCGTGCCAAAAGCCGCGCCGTACGACCCCAAATTCCGGTGATGGGACTCCGCGCCGTCGTGTCTCCTGCTCCTACATCACGTCGCGCGCATGGAAGCTCATCCCCAGCCTGCAATCGTGGCACGCGTGCCACGGAACACGCAATACTCGGCCAGCTGCGCTCGTGAACCGCCTTCATCCGCCCTACTTCACCACCGCCTCTCTCTCTCTCTCTCGCCTATAAGAGGCCCCCAAAACCTCCGTTCTAGTGCGCATGTGACCTACCACTCCTCACACTTCCTTCCTGAGAACCGAGCGCACTTCACTCGAGTGCCCCTCACCGTGAATTGCCACACCTCCTCTGTTCTTCCCCAACTCTGGCCGTCGTCTTCGTTCCCGCACCGGTAAGCAACTATCCTTCAATTACTCTCGCATGTTCCTTCCTTCGCTCATGCCCGAGCTAGAACACACGTTAGCTAATACTGGCCAGCACTGTAGCAAAGTATCCGCCGCAAACCCTAGGTCGCCGCCGCTCTTGCTCCGCGCGCACACAGCCGGCCACCGTGGGGACCTCCCCAGCCCGGCCGAGTGCACCAACAGTTTGCCCCACGCTGGAACACGTCACCGACAAGCCACCTCGCCGCATTATTGCACGAACGCATGGCTCACCAATGTGCCGCCGCGCGCGGTAGCCACTGCTCGCTGACGGCAGCCGTTGGCCATGCCGCGGCCCAGACGACACGATAAATGGATCCCCCACACCTCCACACTCACGCCTAAGCCGATTAGACTGAGAGAAATGCTATGACCGTGGTGCTCCCCGGCCTGCGGCCATACACGGCGCTGCAGCTCGCCGTTGGCTGCCGTGGGCGCTGCCCCAACCCGACCGTGCCAACTGAGGGAATCCTCACACCCCGGAACGCGCACCTGATAGCCCTGTTGGAGGGGATACTGCGCCCTTCCTCCGGCCAACCGCCGGCAAGCCCCTGGCCGCCCGTCGCCGCCTCCCTGTTCTGCGAGCCTGCTACCAACGTGGCTCACGCGTGGCGCCTGTCGCCGTCGTGGCAAAACGTGGCCGCCACATAGGTGCCACCTCGACACAAACCTGCCACATGGGTGCATAGGCAGTGGCCACCTCTGTGTGGGCTTGGTTCACACGGACCAGTGGCCCATACTCCACTAATTACTGGGTCCCGCCAGTTAGCTAAAAGAAAGGCTAGGAACACCCCGGAGTACACACCGGTTGTGATATCCCCACTGATCAGCCTTAGAGAAAATGCTAGGTCCACTAGGATAATGCACACAGAAATATGTAAAACACATTTCTTAATGTATGAAAATTCTGGAAAAATTCCTAAAAATCATTAATTACTGGTATGACATATTAGGAATGTTTGATAGTGAATCGCTTGCAGAAAATTATATTAAATATTAAGAGCTCACAAAAATGAATAGATCAATTAGGAAAAATTGAAAAGAAATTAGGTATATGGTCTATATTAATTGAAAAACTTATAGAACTATTGAATAACTTTTAGAACATAGAAACAACAATAAGTGGCATTAGTAAAATTGCATTAAACGAGAAACTTATTATTAACTAATAAAAAAATCATTTGATTAACTATGAATCAGAAGAGTCTACAATTAGCCACCCAATTTGATAATCTGTTCACAAACAATAATATGAGAATTATTACAGAAATTAATTGACAATTATAATATACTAAAAGGAAACATCCAACCAATATAGAATATGAAGTGATAAAGTAATTATCACTCCTATAGGAAATAAATTGAATCATCGATAGTTGGAAGAAAACCATATATATATAATTGGGTGGCTAATTGTAGACTCTATAATTTAAATAGGCTAACCTCCAAACACGTAATTATCTAAAGTTCCTAGAATATACTGTTTGACATCCATAGTATAATGTAGGTGGTATGGGACTAATATAGATGATGGAATAAAGAATTAGCTATCATTCCCATAGGAAAATTATATAGATATTCATAATTTGTAAAATGCACACAAAACATCTAATTAGTCCTTTTCATAAATGACTTTCTAAACATTCCTAAAAGTATATTATTATGACTTTTAGAATAAAAATTGATTAAAATAAAATATAGGGTAATAAACTACCTAGTGTCATGTGGAGAAATAAATAGATTGCTAAGGGATAATAGAAACTCACATGTAAGCTTTAAATGGAATGGACCATTCACTAGTAATTTCTGGAAGCCCTAATAGCCATACGCTAATGAAGTTCTAAACTAGGTTCATTACTTTTAAAACACATTACGAAAATAATAGATTAAGAAATGATATAAGTTAACGAGTCCTACACTGGTCGTTATTAAAAATATTGAGTTGGCTCGAGAATGTTAAAACCAATGCTTAGACTCTAAAATAAGTGAGTCTTACATTAGAAGAGTTTTAGTAAATATATTATTGTGAAGATAGATAATTATAAAGAAGTCCCGCAGAAGTTATGGCTAACCCGTTGATCGTAACAAAGATAAATTATCAGTATAAACTGATAAATTAACCATGATAGTCATAAACCCTATAAATAACTAAGAAAACCAATAATACTGTTAAACCTTCCAATAACCAATTAGATGACCTACGAAATAGTGATGTTCTCAAATAACCCACCAAAAGAATATCGTATCCTCTGATGAGACTTTTAAGACTCTTAGAAAATGCGTTATTAAATGATTATGGGTATTTATTGGAGTTTTATTTGGATTTCTTGAATCTTTATCGATGAATCGTATTTTCTTTGCGTAGCTACGTATTAGGAGAGTTTGCAAAGGAGATATTCAAGACCCAGATCACGAAGAACAAGACAAGGACTTTGATAAACCACTATAAAGGCAAGCTCTAACTCCTTGATCATATTTCACCTATGTTTTGCAATCGCACCTATGGCCCGTTTTCATTGCATGACTATATGTATATTTTAAAATATTGTTATGCTATGAACCAGTTGATGTTGTAGCATGAGCTATGTTGATGACTGAGTATCGGTGTTAGCTACTAGCCAACGATGAACAGTAACACATAAGTTACTCGCTATCAATGGCTTGAAACAAGACACTGTATCAATACGATAATAGCAGTGACTATCACAATCCCCTCCTTGACCTTGACAACACAACCCCTTGACAACCTGACAGCTTCGTCACTGCACTATAGCAGGGATGTGAGCACCTCCTTGGTAGTACTATGCTTAGGAACCCCTGCGATGTTCGCATCACGAACCACTAAACACTGTATACATGATTGCGAAATGTGTTAAAAGGTGATTGGTGGTGTGAGTTAGGATATGGGTGGGATATTAATGAACTATATGTGTGAAGGGGATGGGTGGCCATGGTGGGTATGGTGATGGGATGTCGCGGGCTCCCTAAGAGGTATACCAGCTGTGGCTGTGTATTCGGTGTAATCCACCGATCGGCGCTGAGTGCTTCAGCAATAGTCCGATGACCATGTTTTCTGGACTATCCTTGTGCTGAGTACTTCAGTTTAGTTCGATGTTGTGTGTCCCGAACTAGTCCTCCTACCAAGGACGGATGGAGCCGCCTCACCAATATATGGACCGGTTCATTTGACCTCAACATAGTGATTTCGTACAACCACAAAACCTGTATGGGCAGGACTCGCCCTACCTTTCTTGTAACTGCCACATGAGAAAACCTGTAGAGCCATGGAGTGCACAGTGGACCAGGAAATGGCACAGAGACGAGGGTCGTCCGGTGTCTAGCTGGGTAGTGAATGCCCGAATAGCCCCTGCGTCGGGCCGAGGTGTGAATGTGGGGTTACTCGAGAAAGATGGGATGAGCGTTGCGTTACTCTCTGATCCGGAGTATGTAGCATATGGGTAAAGTGTACAAACTCTGCAGAGTCTTAATCTATCCGGATAGCTGTTGTCACAGTCTTGGCACACTATGCTTTGGGCTCCTATTGATTAGTATCAGCGCATCTCCTTGAAGTGTGTGTGGGTGGTCGAGGCCGCCGTGTTTTGGGAAAGAGTTGGCATGTGCCGGAGTAATCAGGGCCTTGGGTCCGAAGACTCATATAAAATTGAGGGAACTGGCGGGATGGTCCGAAACTCCCCTAGGGCCCGCCAACTTTAATATTACTGATTCAACTACCTCTCCCTCTTGTTGCAAAACTATTTTCAAAGAGAACCTGCATAAAATGCTTTTCGGCAAAACTAAGTCGTATGGCCTCTCCTTGCTACTATCCACAATGCATGATACACCTCCCCTTGAGTAGTGTTAGGGCTTGCAGAGTACCTTATGTACTCACTCTTGCTTTATATGTGGTTTTATCAGAAGACAAAGAAGCTGAAGCATGTGAGGATGACGACTAGGTCTAGTCCTACTTCCCATGTCTACCTGTTGAGCATGGCGCCGTTCTGCTCCGCTGTTTTGAAGATTTCTTCTATTTTGTTGGTCGTCTCTGACCACACCCAATGTAATCTAGATCATGTTTGTAAGACTTATACTGTTTATAAATAAATAATCGTTGTATGGATCTCGATCTATTTTGTTGTGCGAACCAACTATTGATGCAGGGATTGGTACGGTATGCACAAGTGGACCAACGGAAGGCGGGTTCTAACAGAGTGGTATCAGAGCCATACTTGACCGTAGGACGAAAGCTTAGGGTCATCCTAGTTCCTGAACCTATATTTTGGAAAGTATAAAACTTATTTAGAAGGATTCTCTCTCCTCTATGTTCCTTCCACACTTATCTCCTTCTATGTTGAAAACCTAATTCATTCCCCTCAAAGGCATCACTGACCTAAACTCAGTACACCTTGGTCATTCAAGAGTAAGATGGACACCAATGCGGTACACAAGGTTTGAACCGTGCAACGTCCGCATCGGACCATTCGAAGATTCGATGAGTCAAACAATCTTCTAATCAACTCAAGAGAGTATGCAAAGATAAAGGAAGCAATTACTCTACTAAGGCTACCCGAAGACGTCCTCAATGAGTATCAAGAGCAACACCAGATCCATGGGAAGAGCAACCACGTGCCATCCTACATCCCTCAGTCACATCGATAAAATCGTAGAATGACCGTAGTGTCCATGAGTAGAATGGCTTAGCCTAAAGTGACCTATAGTAAGCCACGAATAGAACGATTAATAGTATAATATATAAGTTTGTAATCTAGTAATGCTTGGGGTGTGATTCACTGATTTGCATTTGGTTCTTTGATTGAGTGAAATTGTGTGCTCTAATACAACACAGATCAATAATAAAATGAAAGAAGATAAGTTGGGTGTTTAATAAAATAAATACATATGGGATGCGTGTATATATATACCTACACACATATATCTATATGTATATTGAATATAATGTACACAAAAAAATACATAAAATAATATTTAAACTATACATATGTACGTATATACGTGAGGATAATAATAACGACCAAAAAAGATATTTCACTCCCCTTTTTCCTACTAGATCATCGCAATACCCATCTAGGAGTCTATCCCTATTCGAGCTAACCATGAGCACACTGCTCATGCAGGAAACCGTCTCGATCCAAGTACTCCAGTTAATCCTGAAAGTCAATAAATAAATAATTAAGTGCATAATAAACCAAACAAAACCAACAAAACAAAACTACGGATAATAAATTTTATAATAATAATAATAATAATAATAATAATAATAATAATAATGAACCCACACTAACAAAAAAAATAGTAGTTAAAATCCTATTTAAGTGGGGTAGGATTTTAGCAGACCTAAAAGACTACAAGACCAACGGTGTGGATCATACCCTTATAGACTGGTTGGCACACCGACAAGGATTTACAACCTGTGCCAACCACAAGGTCATTACAGTAGATCATGTTGAGATAACAATAAGAGGCCAGCCGCAAGAGCTCTCATGGAATTCATGACACGTAGTTAGGAAGCTACAACCATGGAACGAGTACATGCTCAGGTATAGATCTGGAGGGATTACAAGCAATGGAACCATATATAAGCGTGAAGTTTCCGATGACGTCAACACTGAAAGCAACACTGAGAGCAAAGAGATCCTATCAGATGGACACCTATTGACTGATAAAACACAAGAGATATACCCGTAAGCTACAAGAAGGGATTTTCCAACTAAGTTCACCACCTTAGGGAAACCCAATGTTGTGGTCAAGTAGAAAGAAAACAAGTTGAGGACGTGTATCGTCTACCGAACATCAGATGATGTAGTGGAAATACCTGTTACCTTGAGTCGATGACTTGCTTAACCAGTTAGGTGCACCTGTGATTTGGGATTGAGCTAATACAAATTCACGATCATATATGCTCACATAACGAAGCCAGTGCTCGCGACCCAATGTGGAAAATACGAGTTTCCACAGTGACAGCCTTTGTACTGACCAACACATCAGTCTACTTCTGGAGTCGTATGGGCAAGATAGCAGTAGAAGGGCTAGCAGAAAACCTTACTTGGACAAGCCCTGAAAGCCAAAGGCATGGTAGTGGACCCCACAAAGTATAAAGATGTCACGTTCCAAGACACAGTATGATATAGAATATCGAGCAACACTAGTATCATCGGAAAAGAAAGAACGTCATTATGTGGCTCCGCCCTTAGTAAGAACCCTAAGGAGCAAGTACCGCATGATGCAATGGACCAACAACCTAATGTTGGACATCAAGAACAAGCTGTACAAATGCTCCACCTCGTGGCACGGTAAACAAGAGAACTGCAGTACAATGATGTCAAGATCAAGGGCACGACAATCTCAAGCCTCAATAAATATAACTTTAGAAAATAAATCCCTACCTACCTAGTACAAACTTTGAATCTTGAGGACGAGATTCTATTTATGTGGGGTAGATCTGTCACAACCCAAAATTTCAAACCATGTAAAAATCACTCCGAATTAAAATTTTTGGGTAAAACACGAACAAACGTTAATCATTAATACAGTTCAAGGAAAATGAGTGTGCAGATACAAACACGCATCCATTTAAAAACGAATCAGACTATAAATAGAGTGGGAATGAAAATGAATGCGTATAGTATGTGGTCAATTTAAAAATATACACATACATGGGAGATCACAGCTAATTAATATAAGAAAATTAAAGAGAATAATTTACTGATTAAATACCATAGAAGTTTGGGCAAACCCAATAAAAGTATATTTCTAAAATCAGAGGCAAGAATTAAATAATACATATAAGCAGTATGGATATATATGTATGAATATATAGGTATGTATGTATGTATATATATACATATGTATATATATACATATGTATATATATACATATATATGCATATATATATATATATATATATATATATATATATATATGCCAAACAATAATTCAATTAACAAATCAGATAGAATATATCCAACAAGAACCAGAATTTAAGTTACCCAAAATGGATTCAAACTCAAATCAAACTGCCAAAGTAGATCCAGAATAGTGAATTAATTGAGCATAGTTTAAATTTGATAAAACCATAATCCGGATTTCCCAAACTTGACTCAATAACAAAATCAAATCACTTGAACACCTTGGGAGAATTGACACTTTAAAATATCTGCATAAAACGAACTGGGAACAAATCATCTAAATAAAAACCAAACCCAAATTTAAATTGAATGAATCAATGCTGGAGAAAAATCATCAAACAAGCAAGCTCTGTTCGGGCTTGGACCATTTTTCTCTCCCTCTGGTTTCTCCACTTAGGCCAGCCTCCTTTTTTTTCCCTCTACATTGCGCAGCCCAGCCTGGCCCAAGGGCGAACCGCCCTCCACCTTCTTCTTCCTCCCGTTACCCCTCTGAACCCGACCGCGCGCCCAGGAATCCCGCGATGGGACGTCGTGCGGGTGCCGCCTCGGGCACTGGCGCCACGCCAGCCTCGCACGGCTCACGTGGCATCCCCTCCATCATGGCTCCATCGACCACAACGCGCCCCTACCGACCTGCTGCCTGGGCCATCCGTGCTAAAAGTCGCGCCGTAATCTCGACCCCAAATTCTGGTGATGGGACTCCGCGTCGTCGCGTCTCCTGCTCCTACATCACGTCGCGCGCATGGCAGCTCATCCTCAGCTAGCAATCATGGTGCGCGCGCCACGGAACCCGCAATACCCGGCCAGCTGCACTCATGAACCGCCTTCAGCCGCCCTACCTCACCACCGCCTCTCTCTCTCTCGCCTATAAGAGGCCCCCAAAACCTCCGTTCCAGTGCGCATGTGACCTACCACTCCTCACACTTCCTTCCCGAGCACCAAGCGCACTTCACCCGAGCGCCCCTCACCGTGAATTGCCGTACCTCCTCAGTTCTTCCCCAACTCTGACCGCCGTCTTCGTTCCCGCACCGGTAAGAAACTATCCTTCAATTACTCTCGAATGTACCTTCCTTTGCTCATGCCCGAGCTAGAACACATGTTAGCTAGTACTGGCCAGCACCGTAGCAAACTATCTTCCGCAAACCCTAGGTTACCGCCGCTCTTGCTCCGTGCGCACGCCGCCGACCACCGTGGCGACCTCCCCGGCCTGGCCGAGTGCACCAACAGTTTGCCCCCACGCTGGAACACGTCACCGAATGCCACCTCTCCACATTTTTGCACGAACGCATGGCTCGCGGATGCGCCACCGTGCGCGGCGGCTGCTGCTCGCCGACGGCAGCCATTGGCCATGCCACGGCCCGAACGACACGATAAACGGATCCCCCACACCTCCACACTCACGCCTAGACCGATTAGACCGAAAGAAATGCTATGACCGCGGTGCTCCCCGGCCTGCCGCCATACACGGCGCTGCAGCTCGCCGTCGGCCGCCATGGGCGTTGCTCCGACCCGACCGTGCCCACAGAGGGAATCCTCACACCCCGGAACGCGCACCTGACAGCCCTATTGGAGGGGATACTGCGCCCTTGCTCCGGCCAACCGCCTGCAAGCCCCTGGCCGCCCACTGTCGCCTCCCTGTTTTGCGAGCCTGCTATCAACGTGGCTCACGTGTGGCGCCTGGCGCCTACGTGGTGCAAACGTGGCCGCCACATAGGTGCCACCTCGGCACAAAGCTACCACATGGGTGCATAGGCAGTGGCCACCTCTGCGTGGGATTGGTTCACACGGACCAGTGGCCCATACTCCACAGATTACTGGGTCCCGCCGGTTAGCTAAAAAGAAAGGATAGGAACACCCCGGAGTACACACCGGTTGTGATATCCCCACTGATCAGCCTTATAGAAAATGCTAGGTCAACCAGGTTAATGCACACACAAATATGTAAAACACATTTCTTAATGTAATAAAATTCTAGAAAAATTCCTAAAAATCATTAATTACTTGTATGACATATTAGGAATGTTTGATAGTGAATTGCTTGCAGAAAATTATATTAAATATTAACAGCTCACAAAAATGAATAGATCAATTAGGAAAAATTGAAAAGAAATTAGGTCTATGGTCTAAATTAATTGAAAAACTTATAGAACTATTGAATAACTTTTAGAACATAGAAACAACGATAAGTGGGATTAGTAAAATTACATTAAATGAGAAACATATTTATAACTAATAAAAAAATCATTTGATTAACTATGAATCAGAAGAGTCTACAATTAGCCTCCCAATTTGATAACCCGTTCACAAACAATAATATGAGAATTATTAGAAAAATTAATTGACAATTGTAATATACTAAAAGGAAACGTCCAACCAATATAGAATATGAAGTGATAAAGTAATTATCACTCCTATTGGAAACAAATTGAGTCATCGATAGTTGGAAGAAGACCATATATATATATATATATATATATATATATATATATATATATATATATATATATATATATATATATATCATTTAAATAGGCTAACCTCCTAACACGTAATTATCTAAAGTTCCTAGAATATACTGTTTGACATCCATAGTATAATGTAGGTGGTATGGGACTAATATAGATGATGGAATAAAGAATTAGCTATCATTCCCGTAGGAAAATCATATAGATATGCATAATTTGTAAAATGCACACAAAACATCTAATTAGTCCTTTTCATAAATGACTTTCTTAACATTCCTAAAAGTATATTATTATGACTTTTAGAATAGAAATTGATTAAAATAAAATATAGGGTAATAAACTACCTAGTGTCATGTGGAGAAATAAATAGATTGCTAAGGGATAGTATAAACTCACATGTATGCTTTAAATGGAATGGACCATTCACTAGTAATTTCTGGAAGCCCTAATAGCCATATGCTAATGAAGTTCTAAACTAGGTTCATTACTTTTAAAACACATTACGAAAACAATAGATTAAGAAATGATATAAGTTAACGAGTCCTACACTGGTCATTATTAAAAATATTGAGTTGGCTCGAGAATGTTAAAACCAATGCTTAGACTCTAACATAAGTGCGTCTTACAATAGAAGAGTTTTAGTAAATATATTATTGTGAAGATAGATAATTATAAAGAAGTCCCGTAGAAGTTATGGCTAACCCGTTGATCGTAACAAAGGTAAATTATCAGTATAAACTAATAAATTAACCATGATAGTCATAAACCCTATAAATAACTAAAAAAACAAATAATATTGTTAAACCTTCCAATAACCAATTAGATGACTTACGAAATAGTGATGTTCTCAAATAACCGACCAAAAGAATATCGTATCCTCCGATGAGCCTTTTAAGAATCTTAGAAAACACGTTATTAAATGATTATGGGTATTTATTGGATTTTTATTTGGATTTCTTGGATCTTTATCGATGAATCATATTTTCTTCATGTAGCTATGTATTAGTAACCGGAGAGTTCACAAAGGAGATATTCAAGACCCAGATCACGAAGAACAAGACAAGGACTTTGATAAACCACTGTAAAGGCAAGCTCTATCTCATTGATCATATTTCACCTATGTTTTGCAATCGCACCTATGGCCTGTTTTCATTGCATGACTTTATGTCTATTTTAAAATATTGTTATGCTATGAACCACTTGATGTGGTAGCATGAGCTATGTTGATGACTGAGTATCGGTGTTAGCTACTAGCCAACGATGAACAGTAACACATAAGTTACTCTCTATCAATGGCATGAAACAAGACACTGTATCAGTTATGATAATAGCAGTGACTATCACAATCCCCTCCTTGACCTTGACAACACAACCCCTTGACAACCTAACAGCTTCATCACTGCACTATAGTAGCGATGTGAGCACCTCCTTGTTAGTACTATGCTTAGGAACCCCTGCGATGTTCGCATCACGAACCACTACACACTGTATACATGATTGCGAACTGTGTTAACAGGTGTTTGGTGGTGTGAGTTAGGATCTGGGTGAGATATGAATGAATTGTGTGTGTGAAGGAGATGGGTGGTCGAGGCGGGTATGGTGATGGGATGTTGCGGGATCCCTAAGAGGTATACCAGCTGCGACTGTGTATTCGGTGTAATCCACCGATCGGCGCTGAGTGCTTCAGTAATAGTCCGATGACCATGTTTTCCGGACTAGCCTTGTGCTGAGTACTTTAGTTTAGTTCGATGTTGTGTGTTCCAAACTAGTCCTCTTGCCAAGGACGGATGGATCCGCATAAACAAATATAAGGACCGGTTCATTTGGCCTCAACATAGTGATTTCATACAACCACAGAACCTGTATGGGCAGGACTCGCCCTACCTTTCTGGTAACTGCCACATGAGAAAACATGTAGAGCCATGGAGGGAACGGTGGACCAGGAAATGGCACGGAGACCGAGGGTCGTCTGGTGTCTGGCTGGGTAGTGAATGCCCGAATAGCCCCTGCGTCGGGTCGAGGTGTGAATGTGGGGTTACTTGGGAAAGATGGGACGAGCGCTGCGTTACTCTCTGATCCGGAGTATGTAGCCTGCGGGTAAAGTGTACAAAGTCTACAGAGTCTTAATCTATCCAGATAGCTGTTGTCACAGTCTTGGCACACTATGCTTTGGGCTCCTATTGATTAGTATTAGCGCATCTCCTTTAAGTGTGTGTGGGTGGCCGAAGCCGCCGTGTTTTTGGATAGAGTTGGCATGCGTGCCAGAGTCATTAGGGCCTTAGGTCCGAAGACTCATATATAAGTGAGGAAACTGGCGGGATGGTCCGAAACTCCCCCAGGGCCCTCCAACTTTAATAATACTGATTCAACTACCTCTCCCTCATATTGCAAAACTTTTTTTAAAGAGAACCTGCATAAAATGCTTTTCGGCAAAATTAAGTTGTATGGCCTCTCCTTGCTACAAGCCCTAATGCATGATACACCTCCCCTTGAGTAGTGTTAGGGCTTGCGGAGTACCTTATGTACTCACTCTTGCATTATATGTGGTTTTATCAGAAGACAAAGAAGCTGAAGCATGTGAGGATGAAGACTAGGTCTAGTCCTACTTCCCAAGTCTGCCTGTTGGGCATGGCGCCGTTCTGCTCCGTTGTTTTGAAGATTTCTTCTATTTTGGTGGTCATCTCCGACCACACCCAATGTAATCTAGATCATGTTTGTAAGACTTATACTGTTTATAAATAAATAACTGTTGTATTTATTTTGATTTATTCGGTTGTGCGTACCAACTACTGATCCAGGGATTGGTACGGGATGCAGAAGTGGACCCACAAAGGGCAGGTCCTGACAATAAGGAAACAATTCAAGTTCCCGAAAGGCATGGAAGAAGCTGTAAAGAAAGCAACATTCGTCTCTTGCGACAAGAAGTTTCGTGGCTGGAAGAGTGAAATGAATGCTTATGTTAAGGCCGATAAGATCCCTAGCCCGAGGAAGATGGGAAAGTTCACACAAGCTCAGTGGCAAGAGTTTGTTCGTCAAAAGACCACACCTGATGCTAAAGCTTTAAGTGCAACTAGGTCAGAGCTTTGAAAAAAGAACAAATACCATCATCGCTTGGGGTCTACCGGATATGCCCCCAAAGTCCAGAAATGGAATAAGATATTAGACAAAATTACCAATAAGGGCAATCCTCACCCATTAGAAGGCTGCGATGAGAGAATCAGCGGTTGGTCTTTGCTCGGTCAGGTTTGACCAGCGAGGGAAAACTTGAAAAGCCCGACCAGGTGAATGAAGTAGAGGATAAAACGAAAGAAATAATTGAAATGCAACAGAAGGGTCTCTTCAAGCTGAAGAGGGAGAATGACCAACTTACCGCTATCTTAGGAAACCCTGGACACAGCGGACGGGTTCGAGCAGTCTCTTCTCAAATGTCTTGGCTAGATGGTTTCCCTAAAGATAAAGACACATATAGAAGATGTGAGAAGTTTAAGAAAACACTTGATGAAACGATTGCTCAAAAGTTTAAAAAAATATGCAAGAAATAATGGAACAACTAAGACAATCGAGACAATTAGTGGCACCGAGTACAGTGATGGTTCCGATGCTAAAGGAGCAATTAGTATCTACAACTGCCTACCCTAGCAGCGTTGGTTCTATGCGAGGCTCTGGGTCAACCCATAAGTTCTCTGACGATGATATTGCTAATGACAAATCTTGTCGTCTTCTTGTCCCGATCGGCAGAGCAGGAAACAAAACCAAACAGGTTGCCACTGCTATGGCAAAGCCTGATCGTGACTTCAACGGGAATCCACTTCTGTTATATTATGCTGTGGTGCAAGTTCTTCAGATCATTGATAATGATTATGAAGATTATGAAATAGACCACGTCACACATGAGGGGATCGCGACTCTGGGGCAGGCTGTCAACCAATTAATCCTTTGGCACCGACGCGATATCGTGTTGAACGATGAGCCAATTTCTAGCCCCGTTGCACCTTGAAATACTGCAACCCCATCTTCTAAGGCGAAAGTCCAGGAAGATCCACTCCCAGTCCAGGAAGATACACTCCCCTTATGTCACAGCAAGGATGATAGTAACCTTGCTAGTAAAGATATCCAAGAGCCACAAGTTGGACAACAGCTTCAAGCAGTACCAGAGCAAGCTGTTGCTAGTAAAGAGCAACCAGTTGAGCAACAGCTTGAAGTAGTACTAGAGCCAGATGCTGGGAGTAAAGAGCAGTCAATTGAACAAAAGGTTCAACAACAAGCCAGTGTCCAACTTCCAATGACTACTCCTCGATCATCAGTGCCTATCAAATAAAGATCATACGAAATTAAGAAACCTTCATCAGAAGTGTTAAGTATTTGGAAACTATGAAGGAAAATATTGGAAAATTGAGTGCATCTCATTCTTCTCATGAGCCAGCATTGAAGATATCGAGGAGTGGGAAGAAGACAGTGTCATGTATAATCGGCGGACGGCTTTAGTTAAACCAAGAGTTCCAATATACAAGCTTGAGGATGTTCCTCCTAAATTTAAGAATGGGAAGCAGTTCATGACATCCGTAGAACTTGGAAAACAACCTGCCCCGCTCAAAAGAATGCATGAGTGGTACATCCTTGCCAGCACAAAATATGATATTCCTGGGGACACATTTCGTATTCCAAAGGATGCATTATGGAGCAGATAGACGAGTCATTTTATTTGAAGAGTTGCATCCCCTTTTCCATCGGGGCATGCTCGAAATCATCCTACTACTCGTCTGGTGCTTGTAAGTGCCTCTAACATTTTGCATTTGCTTTTCATTCTACACGCATACACATCTCATGAGATTATAACAATTCTGGACTTCTTCAATAGGATGCAATACATGGATAATGAAAAGATGAAACGCAAGACAAATATCCTTGACCCTACACAGATTGCCAAGACACTATTCGATGTCAAGGCAGATCAAGACTCAACAAAGTTCAAGCACATGAAAAAAAGAATTTGAAAAAGCAATCGCAAAACTTAAGAAGGATAGAAGGACAGAAGTTGCAGCTTACATAGGAAATGCAATGTTTAACTTTGTCAGAGACGGCAAGGACCTCGTAAAGGCTCCGTACCACATCGAGTAAGTTCGACACATGACATTGAAATAGCAATTATTGCTAATTGTTAACATGTGTGTTTGTATGTTTGCAGTTGTCAGTACCCTGCGTACCGTATACACCTTGGGACTGCAAAAAGACTAAAGGAACTTCACCTGTCTGAGTTGAAGACCTCCGAAGGCCCCACATGTCATGTGGGACCGGATCTGCCTCCCTTCTATGGTTAGTCCCAGTGCTGCCACGTGTATACTTCAACCGGAGCTACGTCCCACACATGGGAAAGCTCCGGGTTAAATACCTGCGCGGCACCCCCGAACCTAACCCCCGATAGAGGGATGCTCTGGTACCGACACGTGTACAACTGCATCGGACCTTCCCGTCTCAGACAGTAAGCTCCGGAGCTGCCACGTGTTCAGCCGTCGGACCTTTAGCTTCAACAAGCAGACTGGAGGACCCCCAACGGCTCGGACATTCAAGGGTCAATAAAAGACTTCAAGACCCGATTAACTGTCATTAATACCATCTTAATGACACACGATCGGAAGACCCTTAATACCAGTAACAGCACTGACAAGATCCGTTACCACACTATTAAGGGTAATTAAGCTCATTAATCATGTATTAAGCATCAGTAACCACCAGGGCCACATGTCGGGTCAGGCTAACGATGTAACGAGCAGTCCTTGTACTATAAAATGACTGGTCGAGCAATACATTGGGACTCTTCTAGGCTCTCTCGACTCCTGGACACTCTTAGACTCAGCTCTGACACACGCTCACAAGTGCTCAGACGCTCAATACAACAGCCACACACCCCGTGGAGTAGGGTATTATGCTCACGCAGTCCGAACCACGTAAATCCTTGTGTCAACTTACCATCGTGTTATGAGTCTCTGCACGCCCATTACCGAAGTACAAACTCCACGGGCTACCAACAGCAGTACCAGGAGAATTGTTGGAACAAGACTCTGAAAGTTGGCGCGCCAGGTAGGGGGAGCGCCCGAGATTCAAGGATGGTGAACTTTGCTGCTGGATCGTCCAACGGCAACCCTGCTGCGCAACCTGCTGGAGGCAATCCCTCCAACATGCAGAAACCAACAGGTGTTATGGCTCCAGCAGGAGTCACGCCACCGCCGCCACCGTCCGCACCGGCGAATCAAGCAGGACAGCGGGACGGGGCGTCTGCGTCGTTCACGGCATCGGCGAACAACAACCCTGAACACGCGCTCCATGCCGCGCATGCTATTCTCCAATGTCCACCGCCTCCAGGAGCGCCCCAGAGTACAAGGGAGCAGTGGAGGGCTGATGTGAAACACTTGGTTGCAGCAGCAGCAGCCGATCGCATCAGCAACCAAGGTCCTCTCCCCTCGGGGCGATCCCCATCGCAGCATCGGACCGTGTCGGGTAGACTTGGTCCGCGCGCTTCTCAACACAGGAGGCGAGCTGCGTCTCAACAGGCGACGTCGCTGCCTTCCAGGGCGTGACTTACCCATACGGTGAGGGGACCGGAATCCTGACATCCAAGGATCTCATTGGGTGGTGTCATGCGATGCGACACCCAACAGCATACAAGAACAGAACGAGCATAATGTACAATACAAAGTCTTTTATCTATAATACAGCGGAAGTTTTATAACACTAACAGAAGGAAAGAAACCTATACATCATAGCTACGCTCTCTGCACTAGCTATGCAAAAGCAAAGTCATCCATGCCCTAGATACTTCGCACTAGCAACACACAATTCATGGCGGCATGCAGGGTTCCCACTCGGCTGTAAACCCTGGAGGGGGTGCAGCCTCGTCATCAAAACCCGTCATCAGTCGTATAACCTACAAAAACTCGTTAACTGCAAACATGAGCATAAGGCTCAGCAAGACTGACCCGTCTCACTAGACATATGCAAGGGTGAATACTAAGCATAGGTAAGGTAAAGGATAAACGACTTTCCTACAAGTGGATCCTTATAATCATATTTAAGTAGCAAATGACATTCTTAGGGCACGGCACATCATAGACTCCACAATCAAACAAGAAACGCTTTGCCAATGATATGACATGCCCAAGGCACATAATGCTATTACAGCTAAAGTATGGGGAAACCGTAAGCTTGAAATTTTGCTCTCTCTAAGCCACACAAGGTTGCAAAGCAATTATAATTCAATACATCATATTCTTATGGCTTCTTTAGTATTTACTACGTCACGACTCAGTGAACAAGTGGTACTCTATTACCGCGAGGGACGGTGATTGCAATCAGGATACACCCAGACAACACGACACATACGCACGTTCGGAAGTGTCAGCGAGTACATCAGTACCTACGTAACACTTCAGTACTAGTTGTATATGGCCCCCTTTCACAAGAAACCCGAACGCCGAACACGTCTCACCTCCGCGAACAGAAGGTCTCCGCACGGAACACATCTGTGCCCTACGAACGATATACACCTTACTGTCCTCAACCCACCCCTATCAATGGTGAGTTAATGCCTCGACATCCCAGTTATCGAGTTACGTCAGTTTACTAGAGCGCATATATCAAGTATGTCGCCGGTACAAGTCAAGCCTGCTTAGCGGGGCTGCATACAGACGGGGCTTAATCGACACAGGCTGAGCTATACGACTGAGACTCCAATTCTTGTCGCTTCCTATCCATCCCCTGCCCGGTCTCAAACTCATTATATTAATCCATTGTCTATCTAACCTATCCTGTGACATATGTTCTACATCTCTCGCGAGTAGATTCCAGCTACTTGACTTCTACCGGATCACCTACAACATTAGCATAGCAGTTCTACATGTCGATCTATCAACCTACCCAATTAACCAATGGGATTGTGGGTCATGCATCTGGAGTATTCAATCATCCTGAACATAATGCACAATATCAACTGAGACGTAAATGAATAAAATTGGAAAACTTTGAAAAGCTTTTAATTGCAAACCGGGGCTTGCCTGGATGCAGGTACGAGTCTGTGTTAGTATCCGACAGGTGTACCTCCAAGGCCTCCGGCTCCTCCTCGACTTCGGTCACTACACGATATGCATATAATATGTATATGAATGACTTTGAAAAATAATTACTACTAAGACCATAATCTAATCTCTGGTGATCATTATATGATAATGATCTTAATTGGCTTTGTGGCTTTGATGGTAGATAATAAGGAATATGATAGAAGCTCTGGCAAAGAACAGAAGATGATCAAAGTAGTTTGTTGTCTCTAAAATTATGGTAAGCAATAAAAGTCCAAGAATTTTAGAGAAAAAACTGTAGCTTGAACATAGCTGCCAGTAGATGATAATGATAGAGGAAGTTGTTCTGGTTCTAGAAAAATTGGTTTCATAAATTTCTAAGCCTTGGTGAAGGAGATGTTGAATTTAAAGTTGGCAAAAATTTCTGGAATTTTTTTATAACTGAATTTTAGCTTTTCAATTAACATTCAGTTGGCAACTGAATTAGGATCAGGAGACTAAGTCAATTAAATCCCAAATTTTTACAGGAACTAGTGTACCACTAATGGAAGGATCGGTCCAAATTTGGGACATAATAAAGCAACTGAACATCTGTAATAATTCAATGACTGAAAAAGGTTATTGAATTGTACAGGTGGTTATACAGGTGCAATGGCTCCCAAACTTGTTCTGGCAATCAAAAATAGGGCATTGTATTTTATGTGAATTTTGGGGATTTTTCCAGTGGAAATTTAATCTGGAAAAATTTCATTTGTGTTTGAAAAGATTGTTTTCTATAGAATTTAAAAGTAAGTTTCACAAAATCTAATCGGTTCTAACAGAAACTAGAGCTCAAGGGGCTTCAAACAAAATTTGTTTGAAGATTTTTGGAGCAGTCTACAGAGACATATTGATTTTTCATGTTTGGAAATGGTTCTGCATAAATTTGGAATTTCCAGCTTTTAAATTTGGCATCTGGGCCCACCAGATTTAAATCAGCCAACCAGGAGGCAGCCACACCGGAATCCACAAACATTTCCACGTGGCCAAACTAGATCCCCTGGACACAGGCTGATACAAGAGGCGCTGCACTCTCTGGCAGGTGGGACCCGTGCCCCCTCCTTCTTCTTACTCTGGCCACAGGCTCAGGTGGCGGCGCCCACGCCGGAGCGCGGTGGCGCTCTCGCTGGCAACGGTTTCCGGCCCACGGTAATCATCGAAACTCGCCGCCCCACCCTACCTTCGTGCGGGAAACACGTCGGGGTACCTCCCGACGGCGATGGGTGACTGGAAGTCCACTCCCGACGGCGGTGGCGGGTGCTATGGTTCCGGTCATGTCGGAACCCTCAATTTCCTAGCGAGATCTCTCAGACGAAAGCTCGGGAAGCATCTTGGGAGCATGGGAAAGATGTTAGGAGGGTCTAGAACTCGTGTCTTAGCCGGTAACACTATGGTCGACGGTGAACCGAGCTCCTTCAATGGCGGAAGGGGCAAAACTAGATAACTCGATAATTACTCGATAGTTCCTTCTGGTTTTTGGAGGGAAGGTGCACTAGGAGACGTTGGTCATATTGTCTAACTGGATCAAAGAATTATTGTACATACAATCAGAATTAAACCGACGAACTAGCTCCAAAGCTACAAAAGTGCTTTGGTTTTTCACGAAATAAGGACGCTAGGATGCATGATATGTGTTCAAACTTTACCAGCAGCTACAAGAGATCATGGCGCACCTTTTTCCTAAAGACTGCAGAGGACGATGAAGCTTGTAGTGGTGCCGAGGCTGAGCACCGTCAGCCAGAACCGAGGTGGTCGCGGCGGCGAGAAAATGAGCAGCGCGAGCGAGAGGCGAGCAGAGAAGCGACTGAGGTCGACGGTGGAGTGAAGAAAAGATCTTTACCGCAGTAGATAAGGGGGCTGGGGCAGATGGAGGTGACCCACGGCTGAACCGGCGCGCTGGCGGCATGCAAGCATCGCGGTGTCGAGCGGAGACAGAAAAACAGAGGCGGTAAAACGGTTCACCAGCTGACATGTGGGCCCCACTGCTCCCTCTTCTCTGTTCCTCTAAATTCCACCTCAAAAATTGCCCAAAAATTCCCAAAATTTACAGACAGGCTAAGAAAAATATGAGGAACCCAAATCTGCAATCAGATTTCAATTTGGACATAGTTTGTTTCAAATTCAAATTCAAATTTGAATCCAAACTTGTTTATAAACCTTATTGAAATAAATAGTAACTGAGGTCCATAAATCCCCAAACTTTGAAACAAAGCTTAATGAACCATAAATGGTCTTAGGAAAAATTGTGAGTTGATTGGGACAATGTTAAGTGCAAAGCTAAATTTTGAGATCGACGAGAAATAAACTCTCTGTACGTGTCCAACTAAGTGGAAGACGTGCTTCAAAAATCTTGAAACTTTACCGAGAAGCTATTTAGAATATTAAGAGGCCAATGAAAAGTTTGGAGCCTTGGATTTGAATCTTTTTGTTAGGGCCAGATATACATATCAACATAATCAATTTATATTTGTTTTGATTTTATATAATGCTGCAATATAATTTGCCCTAGCCATTCCATTCAATTAAATTTCCAACTTTGCAGAAAGGTTCAATTAAATTGTTCTAGGATTAGTGGTGAAGTCCAATCCTCATTGTAGGATCGAAGAGCACGTGAAAAGCTACCAGAGGGGGGTGAATGGTAGATTTCAAAATCTTACGCAGCGGAAACAATTAAACCCCAACCCCTTCGGCAGAAAAACGATCTGTCAAAGAAATTATGTGTGAGACTAATCTAAACGTGTTTTACGATGACAAAAGTGATAGGTATCAGAGAGAATCAAGTCACAAAGACAACACAACAAGAATCACTCAAATCCGTCGAGAAACACTTAAGTTATGATCTAAATATGAAACAAAGGTCAATCTGCCCTACCCGAGAAAAAAAAACAGTTCTGGAACGCTGCAAAGAAACTTGTGTAGATCATAGACCACAAATCCAATGACCGTGAAATTTTGACAGATGATATATAGTAAAGTTGTTAAGACAAACCAAAAAGAATCACATCAATTGGATCTGTAAAACTCGAGTTATGATAAAACCACCGACGAAAGATAGTGCTGTTCAGAAACTCGACGAGTAAAACTTGTCTGGAACAAGTCGGACGAACAAGGCACAAAAGTTCCTTCAAACTACGAATTTTATTCAATAGAACACAAGAGGAAACAGCCCCAGAGTCGTGCACCACGAGCTCTGGGCTCCCTTGCTTATATAACCAGCTCGAAAGCCAACTCAACTCAAATCAGGAACCTAATCCTACTCTGTTCACGAATCGTAACTTTCTATAACTGCTTAGGATTCCTCTATACGCAGATAGAAGCAATCTTAAAACTTCCAAACACCTTAGGAACGTATCCCACATTCCTAAACAACTCAAATTCGTGATCCACACGAAATCCTATCATAACCAACTCAAATCATTCCATATTTGAGTCAAACCCGACTCAGCCGCAGCCTGAGTCCATAACCTAGTCGGTTGGACCTTTCCGACCAACTCTTTACGTCCACTTCTCTTCATCGCGTCTCGGAACCATGTATCCACGTCCATGCACTCCTTGCACACGTGCAAACATCTTCCAATGACATCCATGATACGTTCACATGCTTTGTTCTTGATTCAATCATGTTGCGCAACCTCCTGATCAGCTCAACCACAATTCCTCCTGAATTTGGTTGTTGGAACCTCATCTCCTCCCTGAGACTAGTCCAATGGATTCCATCACCAGCCATGTCTTGAACTCAAGCAACACCTGCACATGAATAAACAACCAAGCCATACGAGCCCAAGTCCTCGACTTGACTCAAGTTAGTTCCGAACACAACACCTTACGTGAGAACCTCACATAAGCATGTTGCAAAACCACAGTAACACGATATCATCCATGTCAAACAAAAACGCACCAAAGACTTAGCAAATGAATACTAAGCAATCTTTCCAGAGATGTAAAGCAAGTACGAAACATTGCACATGAAAAATAGAAGCATTGCGGTCAAGTTCCGGACCTTGCCAGAGCAACCCGGACCTTGAGCCGGAGCTAACAAAAGCTATTAGAACCTAGCTCCAGAGCTTACCAAAACTAGCACAACCAAGCTCCCGTCGGAGCTTGCAAAACTAGTCGGAGCTTAGCAAAAACATGTCGGAGCTATCAAAAACATGTCGGAGCTATCCAACACAAGTCGGACCTTACCAACAAGTCGGATCTAGCTGTAGCTCAGTGCTAGAGTCGGACCTTGATAAAAAGGTGTTTTGGTGATATTCAAAACTTGTATCGTCAAAGCAAGTGTACTCACTACAAGCCAATGTATTCATCACACATAGGTCTTACAATCTCCCCCTTGATGAATGCATTGGCAACACCATTAAAAATCCGAACATTGACTTATTCACATAAAAGTTTTGAAGGCAATTTCTCCCCCTTTGTAAATCAAATGTAAAATGAGAAGAAAATCCAAAAATTATCCCATATTATCTCTCCCCCTTTATTATCTCTGCTTATGCACATATTCTCTTTCTCTTCATGCTTATCTCTCCCCCTTTGACAATGTATTCAGCAAGTCATGAGCATATAAACAAATTATCTCTCCCCCTTTAGTTGTTATGAGCATATTATAACATATACATATAAACAAAGCTCATCCAAGTCATACTATCAGGTACCTTACATTATCACATCAATGAAATACATAAAGTAGTGTAAGCCATGCTAGAGATCAAATGTAATTTTCAATTTAAGTAAGTCATGATCTCACAAACTTAACTATTTCAAAACCTGAAATCATGACACTAGTTGCTGCATTTTATTATTTTTCAAAGCATAAATTTAGATCATATGGTATTTGCAAGAGATTATATGCGCATCTGCCTTATTCTAACCAACCAAGCCAAGCCTATGTTATTTGACAATCAGAAGCTTAAGGACATGGTTTTAGTCATACACATCTTCTTCCAAGTTCATATCTAAGTGCAATGATAAGCCATCTCAAAAGAAGAAGTGCGATGCATGCATATTCTCTTGATCTTTTCTCAATTTATATTTGTTCGTAAAAACTCAACATTTGAGTTGATTACTTGATTAATTCTTATTGATTAAAAGCACTTGTGAACATGTAACAAGTTCAAAACAGCAAGAAAGTTCGACCATGACCAGTTTTAGTGTAAGTAATTATTCCAATTACTAGACATGGCAAAAACTACAAAATGTATAACACGAGTAATGTAGTAAGAACTTCCAGCATGTAAAAGGAATCACAAAGTCATATATTTATGAAATACTATGCTCATATTATTTTAATTTCAGATTCACACATAGACTTCCCAAGTTTCAAAACTCCCCCTCAATTTAAGCCATGAGGATGCATAACCCCTATTTCACTACGATTGTAACAAAAACGAGTAAAATCCAAAAGTTTTGTAAAAATGTCAGCCAATTGTTGTTCGGTATCTACATGGTGAAGCACAATGTTTCCTTTTTCAACATTACCTCGGAGAAAGTGATACCTAATGTCAATATGCTTAGTTCTAGAATGTTGCACGGGGTTTTTAGCAATGCAAATGGCACTAGTGTTATCACAGAACAGTGGAACACTATCTAGATCAACCCCATAGTCCTTATGTGTTTGAACAATCCAAAGAATTTGTGAGCAAGCACTAGCAGTAGCTACATATTCAGATTCGGCTGTGGATTGTGCAACTGAATTTTGTTTTTTAGAGGACCAAGCAACAAGAGAATTACCAAGAAAATGACAAGCACCGAAGTACTTTTCCTATCAATCCTACAACCCCCAAAATCAACATCCGAAAAAGCTTTCAAAGTAACAGTTGACGAAGAAGGAAGAAAAATTCCAAATTCTTGAGTTCCATGTAAGTACCTGAGAATCCTTTTGACGGCTTGACGATTTAAAGCACGTGGGGAGGCTTGAAACCGTGCACAAAGACATACGCTGAATTGTATGTCTGGTCTTGATGCCGTGAGGTACAAAAGTGATCCGATCATGCTTCTATATTCTTTTTGATCCACGGGTTCACCATCTTCATCAAGTTCAAGTGTTGTTGCTGTTCCCATTGGTGTTCGAAGAGGCTTGCTTTTGTCCATGTTGAAGCGCCTTAGGAGATCTTTTGTATACTTCGTTTGATGCACAAAGGTACCCTCCTTAGTTTGCTTGATTTGCAGCCCAAAAAAGTAAGTGAGTTCACCCATCATACTCATTTCAAATTCGGAACTCATCATTGCTGAAAACTTGGACACAAGATCATGAGAAGCACAACCAAAGATAATATCATCCACATACACTTGAACGAATAATGAGTCATTGCCATGCTTAAGCACAAAAAGAGTTTATCAACCTTGCCCATCGTAAACCCTTTTTCAAGTAAGAATGTTTTTAACCTACCATACAATGCTCTAGGGGCTTGTTTGAGACCGTACAAGGCTTTGGACAGTTTGTAAACATGATTAGGAAAATCTGGATTTTCAAAACCCGGTGGTTGTTTCACATAAACCTCCTCATCTATGTAGCCATTAAGAAAAGCACTTTTAACATCCATTTGATATAGCTTAAAACCAATAGATGCAGCAAAAGCTAACAAAATTCTTATGGCTTCTAATCTAGCAACAGGAGCAAAAGTTTCATCAAAATCTAGACCTTACCCTTGAGTGAAACCTTGAGCAACCAACCTAGCCTTATTCCTAAACACAACCCCATCCTCACTTTGTTTATTTTTAAATACCCATTTAGTTCCAATTAAAGTGTGACCTTGAGGTGGAGGTACAAGTTTCCAAACATTATTTCTTTCAAAATTTTCTAACTCTTCTTGCATGGCAATAATCCAAGATTCATTAGTGAGTCCATGTGATATATATTTGGGTTCAAAAGAAGCAACAAAAGTAGAATGAGCATAAGAGTTTGGATCGCAAAACCTGGACCGTGTGACTCGTTCGTGCAAGCTTCCAATCATCTGTTGTGGGGGATGATCTTTGTAAAACCGTAGGGGAACAGATGTCTCACAAGCTTCTTCTTCTTCATGTTCATCACAAATCGATGAGCTTGTGACTTGAGGATGATTTGAATCAGCATTGATGGTTGTCGGTGCTGGTTGAGAATTAACATCCGAAGCTGAACCAAAGTCTTTAGCTGCTGAATTTTCGGGCAGCAGCTCCAATTCTTCCTCATCTTCAACGAAAATGCTCCCCCCCTGCGGATATGGATATGGACCTGCAATGTTTTAGCTAGTACCCGGGCTAGCATCATCAAAAGACACTTCACAAGTCTTCACAATTTTGTTAGTGTCAAGTAAAAGCACACGGTAGCCTCTAGTTTGAGATGGATAACCAAGAAACATGCCATCAATGGATCTAGGTTCAAATTTATCAAGATTTCCATGTTTCTTAACAAAGCATTTGCAACCAAAGACCCGAAAGTGTGTAACACTAGGCCTATGTCCAAACCGGAGCTCATATGGTGTTTTACCTAGCTTAGCACGCAAGAAAACACGATTTGAGACATAAGAAGCGGTTGCTAACACATCAGCCCAAAATTTCCTAGGAGTTTGATATTCATCAAGTATAGTACTATCCATCTCAACTAAGGTTCTGTTCTTTATTTCTACAACACCATTTTGTTGAGGTACGTATGGTGAAGAAAATTGATGATCTATTCTATTTTCAGTACAAAAGTGATCAAAAGACTGATTTTTAAATATGTTCCATTATCACTTCTAATTGCTTTTAAAGATCCTGGGTAATCAATTGATAATCTAAGAAATAAAGTTCTAAAGTGACTAAAAACTTCATTCTTAGATGCCATAAAGTAAACCCAAGAGTATATAGAATAATCATCAACAATCACAAGTACATACCATTTACCTCCGAAGGATTGAACACATGAAGGTTCTATGGTGTCATGATGCAAAAGTTGATATGGTTCAGTTGTCATGATCATTGTGAGAGGAGTATGTGAACCTACAACCATCTTAGCATGTCTACAAGAAGAGCAAACAATTTCTTTGCCCCCTTTAAGCTTAGGCAGCCCACGTATGCGATCAAGAGCACTAACACGCGTTAGGTGATCAAAGCCAACGTGACCAAGTCTACGATGCCAAAAATATAGGTCCTTTGAATCATTAGCAACTAGACACCTATGCTTAGAGAAAGACATATCAAAATCAGCTTTAAAAACTCTTCCAAACCGTTACATGTTAAAAATAAGCTCATTATTTGAACTTACAACTTTGCGGCAGTTTTTATTGAAAATAATTTCCAGATTTTCATCTAGCAATTGTGAAACAGAAAGCAAGATGTATTTCAAATTTTTGACAAGTGCTACATCCTTCAAAGTGTAGTGATCATTTACTCTAACCGAACCCTTAGCAATTATAGGATTTGAAGAATTATCGGCAAAAGTAACATTCTCTACACATGACACAAAAAAGAGGGAGGAGAACCAATCTTTGTTACCGGTCATGTGGCGTGAGCAACCTGAATCCACAATCCAAATGTTCTCCTTTCTCAAACGTGTAACCTACATAGAAGCACAATACATCGATGACTCAATACTGGGGTTAGTCAAAAGGCATTTAGGAATCCAGTACTGAGTCACGCGATGTGCAGCAAGAAAAACACGCGAAAGCTGAGACAAAACAGCAGGTTTATGAGTCAAAGTTTGAGATTTTTTATTCTTAACTACTGACCTATAAGGTGTTACTTGTGTAGCACAAAAATCAGTAGCTCCGGAGGCAAAAACAGAAGGTCCGGAGGTAAACTTTGAATTTTTTTGACTCAAAACAGCAGGTTGTACATTCGTTTCAATATGTGCAGCAAATTTTGCATGAAAGTTATGAGATCTAGCAATTCTTTCCCTTTTCTGTTGTTTAGCTAATATATAACAAAAATCTATGACATGACCATCTCTACCACAGTAGGTACAATGAAATTTAACTTTGTGTTCATGTCTAGATGAGCAAACAATATTTTTATTTGAAACCGTATGTGACAACACTCCTGAAGATTTGAAAACCACTTCTTTTTGTTTAGGAACTGTTTGAATCAAACCACTTCCTAATGACTTTACAATTTTAGGTGGATGTGCCTTAGCATGAGCATGAGAATCAAAACCTAAACCAGTTTTATCTTTTCAATACTTGGAAGAATTCAGCAGCAAGTTTAGGTTCTTATTCCCATTACAAAACCGATCTAATGTCCTGTGCATGTTATCAAGTGTATCAGACAAATCAAGGCAATTTTCACATGACGTTTTTCCTTTTAATTTGAAATTGGAACAATATTTAACTTCATGAGAACGTAAAGCATTATTAAATATTGAAATCTCATTCATAGCATCTTTTAGTTTCTTTTTAAGATCATCACAACTAGAACAATGCAAATCATTTGTAGAACAAGAAGCATCTTTTAAGTTTCCAATATTAAGTGCAACAAGCTTTTTGTTCTTTTCAATTTCAAGTTCAAGTTTATCAAGTGTGGAGGTATGTGCACTTCTTAGGGAGGACAATTGTTCATATATTATGTCACATGAGGAACAAGAATCATCACTAGGAATCAAGGATTTCAAACAATTAATTTCATATTCTAGTGACTCAATTTTAACAGCATTGTCCCTAATCTTTTTGTCCTTTTTTCTTAACAATAATAGTGGCACGAGAAATAGCATCACACATTTCTTCGCAAGTAGGACATACCTCTTCCCTGTCGTTGTTGTGTTATGCCTCCTCCATACTTGATCTTGACTTGCCCGCCATGAAGCACAAGTTTGCAAAATCATCTTCATCTTCATCACTTCCAATGTCCACGTCGCATGAGCCAAGTTCCTGGAGTGCTGAGATAAAACTGCTCACCAATTTACTTCCTGTAAAACCCTTCTTTTTCTTTGTATGTTTTGCAGAGGAGTGCTTTGTTCTTGTTTTGTTTTCATCCTGGGAAGTAGGACCTGAAAGGTTAGGGCAATCTGAACGAAAATGTCCTGTCTTACCACATTCAAAGTATCGTTGAGCTCCGGAGCTTCCTCTCCTTCTAGTTCTCACATTTTGCAATGCTTTTGAGAACCGGGGAGAGATGAGCGCTAGCTCCTCCTCTGGAAACTCCTCAATATGTTCAAGGGTTAGAGAGGACAGCAAAGCAAGTGTACCACAAGATGATGTTTGACCGGAACTAGGCATGTCACGTTGAGAAACAAAAGCAATAGACTTGTTGGGGTTCTTACGTGAGATTATGTCAATTTCATGAGTTTTTAACTTGGAATATAGCACATCTAAATTAAGTGAACTCATGATAGTAGATTAACGAATAGATGTGACTTTCATCTCCCAAATTGACATATCTAATGCACTTAGCAATTGCCTAGCATTTTCAGCATCTCAAAAATTAACATTGACACTGCGCAAGATGCTGAGAATCTTACTAAAGCGAGCAAAAAGGTCATCAATAGACTCAACGGGCTGCATCTCGAAGCGCATGTATTCTTTCTTGAACATGTCTTGCCTTACCTCTTTGATCGTGTTGGATCCTTCGTGGTAGTCACAAAGTGTTTTGCACACATCATATGCAGATCGGAGGTGTGCAACACGGTCGAAGTCGCTTTGTGTTAATCCTTGTATGATCAAGTTCCGAGCCTTGTTGTTGTTATCGACATCTCTCAGATTTGTAGCTGTAACTTGATCGTTTGATGGCACTTCATAAGGCTTGTATATCTTCTCCCATATTGCAAAGCCTTGTGTCTGGATGAAAGCCTCCATGCGTGCCTTCCAAACCTGAAAATCAATACCACCAAACACACAAGGTTTGACAGAATACTTCTCCATGTTGATTAGTCAAAAACACGGGCAAATCACAAAGATTAGAGCACCGTGGCTCTGATACCAATTGTAGGATCGAAGAGCACGTGAAAAGCTACCAGAGGGGGTGTAAATGGTAGATTTAAAAATCATACGCAGCAGAAACAATTAAACCCCAACCCCTTCAGCAGAAAAATGATCTGTTAAAGAAATCGTGTGTGAGACTAATCTAAACATGTTTCACCATGAGAAAAGTGATAGATTTCAGAGAGAATCAAGTCACTAAAACAACACAACAAGAATCACTCAAATCTGTCGAGAAACACTTAAGTTATGATCAAAAGATAAAACAAAGGTCAATCTGCCCTACCCGAGAAAAAAAACAGTTCTGGAATGCTGCAAAGAAACTCATGTAAATCATAAACCACAAATCCAATGACCGTGAAATTTTGACAGATGATAGATAATCAAGTTGTGAAGACAACCCAAAAAGAATCACATCAATTGGATCTGTAAAACTCGAGTTATGATAAAACCACCGACTAAAGGTAGTGCTGTTCAGAAACTCGACGAGTAAAACTTGTCTGGAACAAGTCAGACGAACAAGGCACAAAAGTTCCTTCAAACTACGAATTTTATTCAATAGAACACAAGAGTAAACAGCCCCAAAGTCGTGCACCACGAGCTCTGGGCTCCCTTGCTTATATAACCAGCTCGAAAGCCTACTCAACTCCAATCAAGAACCTAATCCTACTCTATTCACGAATCGTAACTTTCCGTAACTGTTTAGGATTCTTCTATACGCAGATAGAAGCAATCTTAAAACTTCCAAATACCTTAGGAACGTATCCCACATTCCTAAACAACTCAAATTCGTGATCCACACAAAATCCTATCATAACCAACTCAAATCTTTCCATATTTGAGTCAAACCTGACTCAGCCGCAGCCTGAGTCCATAACCTAGTCAGTTGGACCTTTCCGACCAACTCTTTACGTCCACATCTCTTCATCACATCTCAAAACCATTTAGCCACGTCCATGCACTCCTTGTACACGTGCAAACATCTTCCAATGACGTCCATGATACCATCACATGCATTGTTCTTGATTCAATCATTGAAAGTGCATCTAGGACTCCCTTGTGGGTTTTGGATGATTTATGATAAGCAATTGGAATCCTAATCCTTTTGTTGAGATGAATGCAGAAAAATGATGAAAAATGAGCAAAGTACCAAAAAGAGGGAAATTGAGAAGGAAAATGAATTTGAGCTCAAGGAGAAGAAATTAGTAGTTTAGTATGTATGGAGTGTGTTAAGGAAACACACCCAAGAGCTCAATATCATTTAATCACACACACACAATGCACAAAGCTATACAGGACCAGACTAGTCCGATATTAGCCGGACTAGTCCGATATCACATTCTGCACCAGATCGGACAAGTCCGGTCACCACCGGACTAGTCCGATATCTTTCTGTTCCACTTCGGACTAGTCCTCCCAGTGCGGACTAGTCCTTATCAATGCACAAGTCACACAAAATCGGACCAGTCCATTGTGACCCGGACTAGTCCGATATTCATTCAGATCCACTTCGGACAAGTCCGGTGTACACACGGACTAGTCTGATATACACACTGATCTAAATCGGACAAGTCCTCCAAGTGCGGACTTGTCATCCTAAACACTTAGGGTTTCATATGTCCGGACAAGTCCGATGACAATCGGACTAGTCCGAAGCTTTCCAGTAGCGAAATCGGACAAGTCCGTTTTGAATCGGACTAGTCCGAGATTCCTGGACACTTAGGGTTTGCTTCACACAGCACACCGGACTAGTCCGGTCACCACCACGGACTAGTCCGATCTTTCTGAACCCTAACGGTAACTTCTAGAAACCCCATATAAATAGAGGTGTACGGCCCACTTTCACCCACTCTCGAACCCTAGCGCCGTCACACCTCCCAAGAGACTCAAAAACCATCTCTCTCCACGAAATTAAGTGCAAAATCAATCAATCCATTGAAGATCACTTGTAGATCATTGGAGAGGCACTTGGCACACGATTGAGCTCTTGGTTTGAATCTCTAACACACTCTTGCATCTCAATTTGTATATTTCGAAGTGTGTTATTGGTGGTCTTGAAACTTGTAATCAAGGGAGCTCTCAACTTGTGAGATCGCCCCTTCAACTTGGTGATTTACCCCTGTGTGTTTAGTGGAAGAGGATTGGCCTTCGTGGCGATCCGACGAGGGAAGGGTTGGTGAAGACCCGGTCCTTTTGTGGGCTCCTCAACGTGGATGTAGGCTGCCTTCGTGGTAACCGGACCACGGGATAAATCTTGTGTCTTGTTCGTTTGTGTTCATCATTCTAGTTGATCAACATTATCTAGGGTTTGATTCATCTTGTTGAATTGAAGTTAAATAGTTGAACAAGAATCATACTTGCAATAAAACTTGACCTACAAACATTGAACTGTTCATTGAAGTTTATATTTCCGCTCAAACGTCAACGAAACAATCAAATTGACCTAACTTGATCAACCTAGTCCGTGAAATCCGGACTAGTCCGCACTTTACCGGACTAGTCCGATATATCTGGTTTTGACCTTGTTGTTGAAGTGCTACAGGAACCGAGAAAATTAAAGAAGGCCTATTCACCCCCCCTCTAGGCCTACATTCAATTGGTATCAGAGCAGGTTCTTCAAGAAAGAGTGCAACCACTCGAAGAGATCATGTCGAACATGAAGGAAGTCCAGAAAATCAACAACCAGGAAGAAATGAACAATGACAAGCATCAAAAGCTTGAAAAGTATCTCGAAGCCATTCAAGACTTCGATGATGATGAGGAGGAGACATTGGAGCTGAAAGCACTGCTCCGAAAGAAAGCACTTTCCAAAGGAAAAGCTAAAGTTGAAGAAAAGAAGAAGGGGAGTAGTCACACCGACTACTCCCGATATCCTTTTAATTATGACCGTTTAAATTCTAACAACAGTCATTATCTATCTATTCCTCTCGGAAAAGCCCAACACTTCGATGGGAGTGATTACTCCATGTGGAGGCAAAATATGAAGATGCACTTCATTTCCCTTAACCCAAGTTTATGGCATATTGTGTGCACAGGAATAAACATCCCTGATGACGATGAAGAACTCACACCAAGTCAAGAGCAAGCCATCCACAGGAATGCCCAAGCCGCAGCCGTTATCACCTCATCTCTAAGTAGAGATGAATTCACAAAGGTGGACGGATTGGAGATTGCCAAAGAAATCTGGGACACACTACAGACAGCACATGAAGGTGACAGGCATGTGCGGGAGGCAAAGATTGAGATGATTGGAGGCGAACTGGGAAGGTTCGCAATTGAGGAAGATGAGTCTCCCCAGGACATGTACAACAGACTGAAGACTCTTGTGAACAAGGTTCGATTATATGGTAGCAAAAAGTGGAATGACCACGAGGTTGTAAAGCTCATCCTTAGAGCCTTTATGCCTCGCAACGTCACACTTTGCTCTATGATCCGAGAAAGTTCCGGGTACAAGAAAATGACTCCGGATGAACTGCTTGGCAAAATCATCAACTTTGAGATGATGGAGAAGCAAGCCAAGCACGTCAAAGAAATAGCCGACCTCACATCGGCCAAGAAGAAGGGAGTTGCCTTAAAGTCCTCACTCAAGCCTCTATCCAAAGAAGCAAAAGAAGCACAGCTTGAGGAGGACAGCGATGATGAAAGCAGCGAGCTGGACGAAGAAGATATGATTTTGTTCATGAAGAAGTTCAAAAGAATTATGAAGAAAAGACAAGGAACAAAATCGAGTCAAGGAAAATACAAGGAGAAGACAAAGCCAAAGATGAGGCGGGCATGCTATAATTGTGGTGAGTACAATCACTTTATAGTTGATTGCCCATATGAGGACAACAAGAAGAAGAGTAAAGAGTCCAAGCCTCAACCGAAGAAATTCTTCAAGAAGAAGAAACAAGCTGAACAAGCACACATCGGAAAGGAGTGGGACTCAAATGATGAGTCCTCATCGTCCGATGAAGAAGAAATGGCTAGCATAGCCATTGAAAGCATGTCCAAGAAACCCACACTCTTCCCCACGCTCGGTGCGAAGAAAGCAAATGGAACTTGCCTCATGGCTAAGGAAGGTAAACGCAAGGTAAACATCAAAACTCCTTCCTTGCATTCTTACTCGAGTGATGATGATCTAGATAGTGAAAATGAAGATATGCTAATTGGTTTAGATAGAAAAACTGCTGCTAAAATGAAATTCTTGCTTAACCAACTTGTTGAGAAGGAAGAGCTAATTGATCGTCAAGAAGACATGATTATCTCCCAAAAGGAGAAGCATGTCGAACTTGACAATCTACTAGCTCTTGAAAAGGAGAGAAACCACTCACTAGAGCTTAAGCTAGCTTCAAGCAAGAAAACTTGCTTGGAGTTAACCAACTCAAACGTTGCAATCAAGGATCAACTTGATGACCTAATCAAGGTCAACAAGATCCTTGAAGTGCAGGTTGAGTCACTCAAGCTTAGGGAACCTTCCTCCTCTTCAACCCTACCTTCTCAACCCACTTCAACTAATATCGCTCATATTTGCAAATGTGATAAAATTAACAACAGGTTGAAGGAAAATTCTACCTCCACAAAGGACAAAAATCCTACCCAATGTGTAATATTTGACAAGGAGAGGATCAACTATGCACGTAGTGCATATTTGGTCCAAAGACCTCCAAATGTCAAGTACGGCATTGGTTACTCTCATGATGGAAAGCAAAGAGCTGGAAATCATAAAAATAACAAGGGAAGGATTACCTTTGTGAAGGGAGGACCCTCACAACCTGGTAACTCGAAAACTAAAAATCTGAACTCTCATGAAAACCGGACTAGTCTGTTTGTGGTCCGGACAAGTCCGGTCATCCGGACAAGTCCGGTCACACAGACTAGTCCGACCCATAATCAACAGCAACTCTTGTTTAAAACCTTTGATGCTTCTTATGTATTAATGAAAAATAATGTTGGTAAAGTGTATGCTTATTATGCTGGGCCACGCCATGGGAACACAAAATCCCATGTGTGGGTGCCCAAATGTATTGTTACTAACCTCCAAGGACCCAAGCAAGCTTGGGTACCTAAAACCAAGGCGTAATTTGTTTTTGCAGGCCTACTCCTCCGGTGGATCCAAATGGGTGCTAGACAGTGGATGCACCAACCACATGACCGGAGAAAGGATGATGTTTGTGGAGTATGAAGTGAACCAAGACCCAAACGAAGGCATCTACTTTGGGGATAACAGTCAAGGAAGGGTCCTCAGTACCGGTAAAATAGCAATATCCTCTGGACATACTCTTTTGCATGTTTTACACGTTGAATCTTTAGATTATAACCTGCTGTCCATATCTCAGTTATGTGACAAAGGTTATAATTGCCTGTTTACTAACGAGGGTGTGACCGTCTCAAGGAGAAGTGATGGTTCCGTTGCATTCAAGGGTATGTTAAAGGGAAAGCTTTACCTTGTTGACTTCAACAAGGATAAAGCCGAACTCGACACATGCTTGATTGCAAAAACCAACATGGGTTGGCTGTGGCATAGACGGCTAGCACATGTTGGTATGAGGAACCTTCAAAAACTCCTCAAGGGCGATCACATCCGAGGTTTGAAAGATGTTGTGTTTGAGAAAGACAGGCCTTGTAGCGCGTGCCAAGCAGGAAAGCAAGTCGGAGCACAACATCCTGCGAAGAACATCATGACCACGACAAGACCGCTCGAACTACTTCATATGGACTTGTTTGGTCCAATTGCTTACATAAGCATCGGCGGTAACAAATACAGTTTAGTTATTATTGATGATTTTTCCCGGTTCACTTGGGTGTTCTTTTTGCATGACAAGTCAGAAACACAAGGAACACTCAAGAAATTCTTCAAGCGAGCGCAAAACGAGTTCTCACTATCAATCAAGAGTATTCGGAGCGACAACGGCACGGAGTTCAAGAACATACAAGTGGAGGAATATCTTGATGAGGAAGGAATCAAGCACGAATTCTCAGCACCATACTCTCCACAACAAAACGGAGTTGCCGAAAGGAAGAACCGAACGCTCATAGAGATGGCAAGAACAATGCTCGATGAATACAAGACTTCGGATCAATTTTGGGCGGAAGCAATCAACACCGCTTGCCATGCCTCAAATCGACTCTACCTTCATCGACTACTAAAGAAGACTTCCTATGAGCTACTCACCGGTAACAAAACCGAACATTTCATATTTTCGAGTTTTCGGTTCTCCTTGCTATATTTTGAACAAGAAGCCCAAGACTTCAAAGTTCGCTTCGAAGTCCGATGAAGGTTTCTTGCTTGGTTATGATTCGAACACTTACGCCTACCGTGTTTTCAACAAGGCCTCCGGACTTGTTGAAGTGGCACGTGACGTGGTGTTCGATGAAACTAATGGCTCCCAAAAGGAGCAAGTTGATCAATGTGAATTAGGTAAAGAGGAAGCCCCCTATCAAGCATTGAAGAGAATGGCTCTAGGCAAAGTACGACCACAAGAGTCATCGGCACAAATACAAGAGGAAAGTGAACCACGAGAGGAGATCAACAATCAAGGGGGAGCCTCGATACAAGATCAATCACAGGAATATGAACATGATCAACAAATCAATGAGGACAACAACTCAGGGGGAGAAGAAGATGAGCACCAACATACGACCCCCCAAGTGCCACACCCAAGAGTACACCAATGCATTCAAAGGGATCATCCAATCGACAACATCATCGGCGACATCCAAAAGGGAGTAACCACTAGATCTCGTATATCAAATTTCTGTGAACATTACTCGTTTGTCTCCTTTTTGGAACCCCGCAGGACTGAGGATGCATTGAAGGATCCGGACTGGGTGGTGGCAATGCAAGAAGAGTTGAACAACTTCAAGAGAAACGAGGTTTGGGAACTTGTGGAAAGACCCAATGCAAACATAGTGGGCACCAAGTGGGTCTTCCGCAACAAGCAAGACGAACACGGAGTGGTGACAAGAAACAAGGCACGACTTGTGGCCAAAGGTTACTCACAAGTCGAAGGTTTGGATTTCGATGAGATTTTTGCTCCAATAGCTAGGCTTGAATCAATTAGAATATTACTTGCATATGCTACTCACCATGATTTCAAGCTGTACCAAATGGACGTAAAAAGCGCCTTCCTCAACGGTTCGATCAAGGAAGAGGTGTACGTGGAGCAACCACCCGGATTTGAAGACGAAGAGTTCCCCGACCACGTGTATAAACTGTGTAAGGCTCTCTATGGCCTCAAACAAGCTCCTTGAGCTTGGTATGAGTGTCTTAGAGATTTTTTTAATTGATAATGGTTTTCAAATTGGCAAAGTAGACTATACATTATTCACAAAAAATCTGGACAATGATCTTTTTATTTGCCAAATCTATGTTGATGATATAATTTTTGGATCAACTAATCAATCTTTCTGTGAAGAGTTTAGTAAAATCATGACAGACAGATTTGAAATGTCAATGATGGGAGAATTGAAGTACTTCTTGGGATTCCAAGTGCGGCAACAAAGGGAAGGAACATTCATAAGCCAAACCAAGTACACACAGGACATCCTCAAGAAGTTTGGCATGGACAAGGCAAAGCCCATAAAGACTCCCATGGCAACGAATGGCCATTTGGATCTCAATGAAGATGGACCGAGCGTCGACCAAAAGGTATATCGCTCCATGATTGGATCCTTACTATACTTATGTGCATCTAGGCCAGATATTATGTTGAGTATATGTTTGTGTGCAAGATTTCAAGCCAACCCTAAGGAATGTCATTTGGCAGCCGTAAAGAGAATCCTAAGATATTTAGTTTATACACCCAACCTTGGTCTTTGGTACCCAAAAGGCTCAAAATTCAATCGCATTGGGTATTCCGATGCAGACTATGCCGGGTGCAAAGTTGATAGAAAAAGCACTTCCGGCACCTGCCAATTCCTAGGAAGATCCTTAGTTTCTTGGTCATCCAAGAAACAGAATTCCATTGCATTATCCACTGCCGAAGCAGAGTATGTTGCAGCCGGGAGTTGTTGTGCACAACTCCTTTGGATGCGATAAACTCTAAGGGATTACGGTTACAATATGAACTGTATTCCTCTCCTTTGTGATAATGAGAGTGCCATTAAAATAGCCCACAATCCAATTGAACACTCTAGGACTAAACACATTGACATAAGACACCATTTCTTGAGAGACCATTCCATGAAAGGAGACATATCCATCTCTCATGTCCATACCCAAAAACAATTGGCCGACATATTCACCAAGCCACTTGATGAAAAACGTTTTTGTGAACTCCGAAATGAGCTAAACATTCTTGATTCTCGGAGTGTGGCTTGAAAATTTGCATAGCTGTATGATTGCTTCAAAATATTGATTGAATTGTGAAAATCATCCCTCTTTATTTTTCTCTTAAAAAACTATGTCAATTATTAGATCTTGATGAATTTTTGATCATAGTATGATTGTTGTTTGCTTACTGGTCGAATTCATCAAGATTATTTGAATTGTTTTGCCTCTCTCTACTCTCAATTATTGGACCTTCAAATATATATGAATGGGCTATGCAATTCTTTCCTGGTGACCACGGACAAGTCCGTGGTTACCCGGACTAGTCTGCCATTGCAGACTAGTCCGCAGTGTGCCGGTTAGGCCGGACTAGTCCGACAGACCACGGACTAGTCCGACTTAGGTCTCTGGAGGACTTCGGACTAGTCCGATCATGTCCGGACTTGTCCGATTTTTCGTGTCCATAACCCTAGCCGCCACCAAACCCTAATTCCCTCACCCCACACTCGCCCCCAAGCTTTCTCTCTCTTGCGCTCGAGCTCCCAAGGCGAATCCTTGATTCCTCCGTCGGAAAGCCTCAATCTTGGGCGGAGATCAAGCTTGAAGACTCGGGGATTGAAGTTAGCAGACAAGTCCGGCCTCCAACCCCCAAAATCTCAAGCTTCCTTCGATTTCTTGGTAAATTTTCTTCAAAACCCTAAGAAATCACAAATTTCTCTATTGCTTATCGTTTGGCCTAGCATTCTTCACTAGTTACATGTCTAGTTGATGTACTATGTGTATGCTAGACTATTTTTACCTTAGGGATCAATTTTTGTCCAGTCTGTTAGGTTTTTGCGGTTGAACACCGGACTAGTCCGGTCCAGGTACGGACAAGTCCGGTCCCCCAGACTAGTCCGTGCCTGTGCACCGGACAAGTCCGTTGTTTCTGAACCAAAACCTAATTCTTTAATTCCCTAATGCCTTCCATTGCCATCTTACCTCACCAATACCTTGTATAACTTGTCCTTTCTCTTGATCACTCACTCTCAGATCATGTCGAGCTCCGACAACGAAATCTCCAATTTCGAGGCCGAGTTGGACCACGAGGTGGCACCTCGGTCCTCGGCGGGTCTTGGCAAGAAACGCCAAGAGAGACCCTCCGAGCCTGCTCCCTCACCTCCCCAGGTTCGGAGGAAGGTGTGTGTCAAGAAGCCCGCCTCGAAGGCTGCTACTCCTTCAAGTGGCCTTCGCCAAGCTAAAGGGAAGGGCAAGGGGGTTGCCACAGGGCCTGTTGGGCCCCTAAAGCTGCATACTCCCAGAGAAGGGGTCCGGAACCCCAATGAGGAAAGATTCAATGGCAAGGGCAGCGATGTGGCTATGAAGTTGAGAAGTGTTGATTGCTATGCAAGGCCCAAGCAAGCAGCTGATGGCAGGTTTTGGTCAAATTTCCATGCTGATTTCTACAAGCTGGTCTATTTGCCGATGAAGACCCCGGTGGTGCGCAGTCAATGGATTGACTGGGCCCACCTTGAGAAGAGGAAATGTGCAGCTTTTGATGAAGTGATAGCAGCTGCAGGGAGACATGGGCTGAAGGATCTGTTTGCCTTCAGATATAATTGGAATGATGAAGTGATTGCACAATTCTATGCAACGTGCCACTTCTCAAGCGAAGACGAAGAAAGTGTGACTTGGATGACTCATGGATCCAAGTATTCTATTACTCAGGAAGAGTTTGCCCGCCTGATACACCTTGAATCTGAAGGACATGACCACCTCATTATCCACAACATTGGGGTCATTGAGAGGGATGGAATGAAGTTCATGTATGAGCCCACCTCCAAGTATGTCCCTCCCTCCACAAAGAATATGAAGCCTTTCTTTGTGGTCCTCAACAGAGTCCTCAGGAAGACGATTGCCCCCAAGGATGGGGATGCAGGGAGTGTGCAAGGCTACCTCCGGACCCTGATGAGGGTCATTAGCAAGAAAAGGCAATTCGATGTTGCAGACTATATTTGGAATGCTATGGTCAATATCTCAAGTACCCCCAACCGATCCTGTGGCTATGCCCCTTACTTGATGTTCATGATTGAGAAGGTCACAGGAATCGAGTTTGTGAAGGATGTGGAGCACACTCCACTGAGGCCTCAGAAGCCTCAGTCAGTGAGTGTCCAGGCTGCTCCATCGCCGGCCTCAAGCCCCGAGGCACCGGCAAGGCAAGAAGAAGCTGCTAGGGCTACTTCTCCCTCCCGGGAAGCCCCTCAGAAAGGATCCGCCAGTGGGATCCTCAAGTACTTGGCTGCAATTTTCTCCTCATGCAAGAAAACTGAAGTGAAGCTTCACAAGCTAAATCAGAAGAGGAAGGAGAACATGAGATACATAAAAGCCAATGTGAAGCAGCTGAGTGAGAAGCTGGAGATCAACCCAAGTGGATCTCCAGTACTTTCTGAAGATTCCGATCTGGACATCACCGAGCTCAGCCCCTTGACTCCCTCCTAGCTTGCCTATTTTGGCATTGGGGGCTCGAGCAGCTCCGCTCCTCCTCCTACCTCTCAACCTCATCAAGCGGAAAGCGATGAAGACGATGAAGACGAAGAGAGGACTGACAGCGAAGAGTGAAGCCCTAGGACCTTCCTCTCTCTCTTTTTGGTGTCTTGATGCCAAAGGGGGAGAGATTGAGGGGGAGTTTCTAGTCTTAGCTTTAGCTGCATAGGATGCGAGAAGAGAGCTCTCTCTGTTTTCTTTAATTGTGATTGCATTTGCTTAACTCTATTTCCATATCATGTTTGGTCCTGTTATGAATTGCTCTATTAATTTGCAAGTGTGTGATGAAATCTGAGTTTTTGCCCCTGAAGTGCCATATTCACTTGATATTAGTTAATAAATGCAAATTCGATCATTCTTAATGCACTCATGCTCTTAGTATGCATCCCACCATAAAGAATGCACATATGAATAATTATCTTGTTGCTTGATGTATTTTTGAGTCATATGTGCATACTTTATGAAAATCTCATTTTATACCTCATTTTGTGAAATCTCAATTGGTTGTCCTCAATCACCAAAAAGGGGGAGATTGAAAGTGCATCTAGGACTCCCTTGTGGGTTTTGGATGATTTATGACAAGCAATTGGGATCCTAATCCTTTTGTTGAGATGAATGCAGAAAAATGATGAAAAATGAGCAAGGTACCAAAAAGAGGGAAATTGAGAAGGAAAATGAATTTGAGCTCAAGGAGAAGAAATTAGTAGTTTAGTATGTATGGAGTGTGTTAAGGAAACACACCCAAGAGCTCAATCTCATTTAATCACACACACACAATGCACAAAGCTATACAGGACCGGACTAGTCCGATATCAGCCGGACTAGTCCGATATCACATTCTGCACCAGATCGGACAAGTCCGGTCACCACCGAACTAGTCCGATATCTTTCTGTTCCACTTCGGACTAGTTCTCCCAGTGCGGACTAGTCCTTATCAATGCACAAGTCACACAAAATCGGACCAGTCCGTTGTGACCCGGACTAGTCCGATATTAATTCAGATCCACTTCGGACAAGTCCGGTGTACACACGGACTAGTCCGATATACACCCTGATCTAAATCGGACAAGTCCTCCAAGTGCGGACTTGTCATCCTAAACATTTAGGGTTTCATATGTCCGGACAAGTCCGATGACAATCGGACTAGTCCGAAGCTTTCCAGTAGCGAAATCGGACAAGTCCGTTTTGAACCGGACTAGTCCGAGATTCCTGGACACTTAGGGTTTGCTTCACACAGCACACCGGACTAGTCCGGTCACCACCACGGACTAGTCCGATCTTTCTGAACCCTAACGGTAACTTCTAGAAACCCCATATAAATAGAGGTGTACGACCCACTTTCACCCACTCTCGAACCCTAGCGCCGTCAAACCTCCCAAGAGACTCAAAAACCATCTCTCTCCACGAAATTAAGTGCAAAATCAATCAATCCATTGAAGATCACTTGTAGATCATTGGAGAGGCACTTGGCACACGATTGAGCTCTTGGTTTGAATCTCTAACACACTCTTGCATCTCAATTTGTATATTTCAAAGTGTGTTATTGGTGGTCTTGAAACTTGTAATCAAGGGAGCTCTCAACTTGTGAGATCGCCCCTTCAACTTGGTGATTTACCCCTGTGTGTTTAGTGGAAGAGGATTGGCCTTCGTGGCTATCCGACGAGGGAAGGGTTGGTGAAGACCCGGTCCTTTTGTGGGCTCCTCAACGTGGATGTAGGCTGCCTTCGTGGTAACCGAACCACGGGATAAATCTTGTGTCTTGTTCGTTTGTGTTCATCATTCTAGTTGATCAACATTATCTAGGGTTTGATTCATCTTGTTGAATTGAAGTTAAATAGTTGAACAAGAATCATACTTGCAATAAAACTTGACCTACAAACATTGAACTGTTATTGAAGTTTATATTTCCGCTGCAAACGTCAACGAAACAATCAAATTGACCTAACTTGATCAACCTAGTCCGTGAAATCCGGACTAGTCCGCACTTTACCGGACTAGTCCGATATATCTGGTTTTGACCTTGTTGTTGAAGTGCTACAGGAACCGAGAAAATTAAAGAAGGCCTATTCACCCCCCCTCTAGGCCTACATTCAATCATGCAGCACAACCTCCTGATCAGCTCAACCACAATTCCTCCTGAATTTGGTTGTTGGAACCTCATCTCCTCCTCGAGACCAGTACAATGGATCCCATCACCAGCCATGTCTTGAACTCAAGCAACACCTGCACATGAATAAACAACCAAGCCATATGAGCCCAAGTCCTCCACTTGACTAATGTTAGTTCCGAACACAACACCTTACGTGAGAACCTCACATAAGCATGTTGCAAAACTACAGTAACACGATATCATCCATGTAAACCAAAAATGCAGCAAAGACATAGCAAATGAATACTAAGCAATCTTTTCCAGAGATGTAAAGCAAGTACGAAACATGCAAATGAAAAACAGAAGCATTGCGGTCAAGTTCCGGACCTTGCCTGAGAAACCTGGACCTTGACCCGGAGCTAACAAAAGCTAGTAGGACCTAGCGCCGAAGCTTACCAAAACTAGCACAACCAAGCTCCCGCCGAAGCTTGCAAAACTAGTCCAGCTTAGCAAAAACATGCCGGAGCTATCAAAAACATGTCGGAGCTATCCAAAACAAGTCAGACCTTACCAACAAGTTGGACCTAGCTGTAGCTCGGTGCTAGAGTCGCACCTTGATAAAAAGGTGTTTTGGTGATATTCAAAACTTTTATCGTCAAAGCAAGTGTATTCACTACAAGCCAATGTATTTAGCACACATAGGTCTTACACTCATGTTAATAAAATTAAACATGAGTAGAAAGAAAGATTTTTAGTGAGGTCAAGTTCATGTGCACAACTATATAGATCTCCATTATGTTTGATAAACAACTTGTAGCTGAACTTCACATGAAAGGAAAAAGTGGGATTTTACATTCCTCCCCCCTTAAAAGAATCTCGTCTCGAGATTACAAAGAAAAGACAAAAAGTAAAGATATATTGAACATGTGCCTCTAACAAGTCTGGATAGTTCGTTTTAAGATACTCCTCGATTTCCCATGTGGCTTCTTCAGCACTGTGGCTGCTCCACAAGACCTTGTAGAAAAGCAAGGTGCGGCTCCTTGTGGTGCGAGTTTTCTCATCAATGATCAGGGTTGGATGCTCAGAATAAGTAATATCTGGTTGGAGAGCCTCCAAATCCTCAATACATACATTCATTGGGGCTTTGAGACATTTCCGCAATTGAGAAATGTGAAACACATTGCGGACCCCTGCAAGCGACGGCGGTAACTCCAATTGATATGCCACAGGTCCGCATCTTTCTATTATTGCGAACGGCCCAACAAAACATGGAGCTAGCTTCCCTTTCACTCTGAATCGATGAACTCCCTTCATTGGGGATACCCGGAGATAAACTTGATCCCCAACCTTGAAGTGAAGAGGTCGACGTTGTTTGTCCGCATAGCTCTTCTGATGACATTGAGCAGCTTTGAGATTTGCTTGAATAAAGTGTACTTGTTTTTCGGCTTCATTTGCCAAGTCGATGCCATATACCACTCATTCACCAGATTCGCACCAGTTCAAGGGTGTGCGACACTTACGACCATAAAGAGCTTCATATGGCGCCATCTGGATGCTAGCCTGATAACCGTTGTTGTACGAAAACTCCGCCAAGGGTAGTTGATCATCCCAGTTCCCAATGATGCTCTGATACAATGCTGTGGGGATCGGAATCCCAACATCCAAGGATCTCATTGGGTGGTCTCGTGTGATGCGACACCCAATAGCATACAAGAACATAACGAGCATAATGTACAATACAATGTCTTTTATTTATAATACAGCAGAAGTTTTATAATACTAGCGGAAGGAAAGAAACCTATAGATCATAGCTACGCTCTCAGCACTAGCTATGCAAAAGCAAAGTCATCCATGCCCTGGATACTTCGCACTAGCAACACACAATTCACGGCGGGGTGCAGGATTCCCACTCGGCTGTAAACCCTGGAGGGAGTGCAGCCTCGTCATCAAACCCGTTATCAGTCTTATAACCTGCAAAAACTCATTAACTGCAAACATGAGCATAAGGCTCTGCAAGACTGACCCGTCTCACTAGACATATGCAAGGGTGAATAGTAAGCATAGGTAAGGTAAAGCATAAATAACTTGCCTACAAGTGGATCCTTATAATCATATTTTAAGTAGCAAATGACATTCTTCAGGCACGGCACATCATAGACTCCACAATCAAAAAAGAAACACTTTGCCAATGATATGACATGCCCAAGGCACATAATGCTATTACAGCTAAAGTATGGGGAAAATGTAAACTTTATATTTTGCTATCTCTAAGCCACACAAGTTTGCAAAGAAATTATAATTCAATACATCATATTCTTATGGCTTCTTTAGTATTTACTACATCACAACTCAGTGAACAAGTGGTACTCTATTACCGCGAGAGACGGTGATTGCAATCAGGATACACCCGGACAACACAACACATACGCACGGTCGGAAGTGTCAGCGAGTACATCAGTACCTACGTAAAACTTCAAGACTAGTCGTATATGAACACCTTTCACAAGAAACCTGACTGCCAAACTCATCTCACCTCCGTGAACAGAAGGTCTCCGCACGGAACACATCTGTGCCCGCTGACCGATTTACACCTTACTGTCCTCAACCCACCCCTATCGATGGTGAGTTAATGGCCTCGACATCCAGTTATCGAGTTACGTCAGTTTACTGGAGCCCATATATCCAATATGTCACCGGTACAAGTCAAGCCTGTTCAGCGGGGCCGCATACAGACGGGCCTTAATCGACACAGGCAAGGCTATGCGACTGAGACTCCAATGCTTGTCGCTTCCTATCCATTGAGCCATTATCTATCTAACCAATCCTGTGAGATATGTTCTACATCTCTCGCGAGTAGATTCCAGCTACTCGACTTCTACCGGATCACCTACAACATTAGCATAGCAGTTCTACACGTCTAGCTATCAACCTACCCAATTAACCATTGGGATTGAGCGTCATGCATCTGGAGTATTCAAGCATCCTGCACGTAATGCACAATATCAACTGAAGACGCAAAATGAATAAAACTGGAAAACTTTGAAAAGCTCTTAAATGCGAACCAGGGCTTACTTGGATGCAGGTCCGAGTCTGTGTTAGTATCTGGCAAGTGTACCTCCAAGGCCTCTAGCTCCTCCTCGACTTCGGTCACTATACGATATGCATATAATATGTATATGAATGACTTTGAAAAATAATTACTACTAAGACCATAATCTAATCTCTGGTGATCATTATATGATAATGATCTTAATTGGCTTTGGGACTTTGATGGTAGATACTAAGGAATATGATATAAGTTTTGGCAAAGAACAGAAGATGATCAAAGTAGTTTGTTGTCTCTAAAATTATGGTAAGCAATAAACTTCCATGAATTTTAGAGAAGAAATTGTAGCTTGAACATAGCTGCCAGTTTATGATTATGATAGAGGAGGTTGTCCTGGTTCTAGCAAAATTGGTTTCATAAATTTCTAAGCCTTGGTGAAGGAGATATTGAATTTCCAAGTTGGCAAGAATTTCTGGAATTATTTTATAACTGAATTTTAGCTTTTCAATTAACATTCAGTTGGCAACTGAATTAAGACCAGGAGACTAAGTCAATTAAATACCAAATTTTTTTACAGGAACTAGTGTATGACTAAAGGAAGGTTCAATCCAAATCTGGGACATAATAAAGCAACTGAACTTCTGTAATAATTCAATGACTGAAAATGGTACTTGAGTTATACAGAGGGTTATACAGGTGCAATGGCTCCCAAACTTTTCCTGGTTATCAAGAATAAGACAATGTATTTATGTGAATTTTGGGGATTTTTCCAGTGGAAAGTTCATCTGGAAAAATTGTATTTGTATTTGGAAAGATTGTTTTCTACAGAATAAAAGTAAGTTTATCCAACCCTAATTGGTACTAACAGAAACAAGAGCTCAAGGGCTATGCGACCGAGACTCCAATTCTCGTCGCTTCCTAACCATCCCCTGCCCGGTCTCAGATTCATTATATTAAGCCATTTTCTATCTAACCAATCCTGTGAGATATGTTCTACATCTCTCGCGAGTAGATTCCAGCTACTCGACTTCTATCGGATCACCTACAACATTAGCATAGCAGTTCTACACGTCGAGCTATCAACCTACCCAATTAACCAATGGGATTGTGGGTCATGCATATGGAGTATTCAATCATCCTGAACGTAATGCGCAATATCAACTGAAGACGTAAATGAATAAAACTAGAAAACTTTGAAAAGCTCTTAAATACAAATCGGGGCTTGCCTGGACGCAGGTCCGAGTCTGTGTTAGTATCCGGGAGGTGTACCTCCAAGGCCTCCGGCTCCTTCTCGATTTTGGTCACTACACGATATGCATATAATATGTATATGAATGACTTTGAAAAATAATTACTACTAAGACCATAATCTAATCTCTGGTGATCATTATATGATAATGATCTTAATTGGCTTTGGGACTTTGATGGTAGATACTAAGGAATATGATAGAAGTTCTGGCAAAGAACAGAAGATGATTAGAGTAGTTTGTTGCCTCTAAAATTATGGTAAGCAATAAAATTCCAAGAATTTTAGAGAAGAAATTGTAGCTTCAACATAGCTGCCATTTGATGATCATGATATAAGAGGTCGTCCTGGTTCCAGCAAAATTTGTTTCATAAATTTCTAAGCCTTGGTGAAGGAGATATTGAATTTCAAAGTTGGCAAGAATTTCTGGAATTATTTTATAACTGAATTTTAGCTTTTAAATTAACATTCAGTTGGCAACTGAATTGGGACCAGGAGACTAAGTCAATTAAATCCTAAATATTTACAGTAACTAGTGTATGAATAAAGGAAGGTTCAGTCTGAATTTGGGACATAATAAAGCAACTAAACATCTATAATAATTCAATGTCTGGAAAATGATATTGAATTATACAGAGAGTTATACAAGTGCAATGGCTCCCAAACATTTTCTGGTGATCAATAATAGGACAACGTATTTTATGTGAATTTTGGGGATTTTTCCAGTGGAACGTTCATATGGAAAAATTGTATTTGTATTTGGTAAGATTGTTTCCTACAGAATTAAAAATTAAGTTTCACAAAACCTAATTGGTACTAACAGAAACTAGATCTCAAGGGCTTTCAAAAAAAATTTGTTTGAAGATTTTTGGAGTAGTCTACAGAGAGATATTGATTTTTCAAGTTTGGAAATGGTTCTGCATAAATTTGGAATTTTCAGCTTTTAAATTTGGCGCCCTGGCCCACCAGATTTAAATAAGCCAACCAGGAGGCAGGCAACCCGGAAGCAACAAACATTTCCACGTGGCCACACTCTGGTAGGTGGGACCCGCGCCCCTCCTTCTTCTTCCTCTGGCCACAGGCTCGGGCGGCGGCGCCCACGCCGGAGCGCGGCGGCGCTCTCGCCGGCGACGGTTTCCGGCCCACGGTAACCCTCGAAACTCGCCGCCCCACCCTACCTTCGCATGGGAAACACGTTGGGGTACCTCCCGATGGCGATGGGTGACTGGAAGTCCACTCCCGACGGCGGTGGCAGGTGCTAGGGTTCCATTCATGTCGAAACCCTCAATTTCCTAGCAAAAGCTCTCATACGAAAGCTCGGGAAGCATCTTGGGAGCATGGGAAAGATGTTAGGAGGGTCTAGAACTCATGTCTTAGCCGACAACACTAAGGTCGATGGTGAACCGAGCTCCTTTAATGGCGGAAGGGGAAAATCTGGATAACTCTATAATTACTGGATGGTTCCTTCTGGTTTTTGTAGGGAAGGTGCGCTAGGAGACGCTGATCATGTTGTCTAATTGGATCAAAGAATTATTGTACATACAATCGGAATTAAACCGATGAACTAGCTCCAAAGCTACAAAAGTGCTTCGGTTTTTCATGAAACCGGTGTTCAAACTTTATCAGCAGCTACACAAGATCATGGCGCACCTTTTTCCTAAAGACTGCAGAGGACGAGGAAGCTTGTAGCGGTGGCGAGGCTGAGCAGCGTCGGGCGAAAACGAGGTGGTCGCGGCGGCGAGAAAATGAGCAGCGCGAGTGAGAGGCGAGCGGAGAAGCAACTGAGGTCAACGATGGAGTGAAGAAAAGATATTTACCGCGGTAGATATGGGGGCTGGCGCAGCTGGAGGCGACCCACGGCCGAACCGGCGTGCTGGCGGCATGCAAGCATCGTGGTGTCGAGCGGAGAAGGAAAAACAGAAGCGGTAAAATGGTTCACCGACTGACATGTGGGCCCCACTGCCCCCTCTTCTCTGTTCCTCTAAATTTCACCTCAAACATTGCCCAAAAATTCCCAAAATTTACAGACAGGCTAAGAAAAATATGAGGAACCCAAATCTGCAATAAGATTTCAATTTGGACACAGTTTGTTTCAAATTCAAATTTGAATCCAAACTTGTATATAAATCTTATTGAAATAAATAGTAACTGAGGTCAATAAATCCTCAAACTTTGAAACAAAGCTTACTGAACCATAAAGGGTCTTTGGAAAAATTGTGAGTTGATTTCGACAATGTTAAGCGCAAAGCTAAATTTTGAGATCGACGCGAAATAAACCCTCTGTACGTGTCCAACTAAGTGGAAGATGTGCTTCAAAAATCTTGAAACTTTACCGAGAATCTATTTAGAATATTAAGAGGCCAATGAAAAGTTTGGAGCCTTGGATTTGAATCTTTTTGTCAGGGCCAGATATACATAACAACATAATCAATTTATATTTGTTTTGATTTTATATAACGCTGCAATATAATTTGCCCTAGCCATTCCATTCAATTAAATTCCCAACTTTGCAGAAAGGTTTAATTAAATTGTTCTAGGATTAGTGGTGAAGTCCAATCCTCATGTTAATAAAATTAAACATGAGTAGAAAGAAATCTTTTTAGTGAGGTCCAGTTCATGTGCACAACTATATTGATCTCCATTATGTTTGATAAACAACTTATAGCTGAACTTCACATGAAAGGAAAAAGTGGGATTTTACATATGGTAACCAGGCTTTCAACTCACGACCTCTGGGCAGAGCTTGATCACTGTTACCGCCAACAGGATGGCCGTGTCCACATCGAGCGTGCTCGCAAGAGGCGAGACGCTCGGGACAATCCTGTTCCCGAGGGAGTAGGAGGAGGCTGTTCTGCCCTGGCCATGCACCTACGCATTATCAGATGGTCGTATGAGTAGGAGGAGGTTGTTCTGCCCTGGCCATGCACCTACGCATTATCAGATGGCCGTAGAAGTTCCGGCCTCACCTGCCAGAGAAATTTGACGGGACTGTCAATCCCGCTGAGTTTCTCCAAATCTACTCCACCGCAATCCTTGCGGCTGAAGGCAATGAGGCCGTAATGGCCAATTATTTCCCCGTGGCTTTAACTGGGACCGCCAGGTCCTGGTTTATGAGCCTCCCGCCTGACTCCATCAACAGTTGGGCGGAACTGTCCCAACAGTTCACTGCCAACTTCGAGAGTTCATACACCCGACCAGGCACCGAACTGGACCATTTTGTTCTCAAGAAGAAGGGGGGAGAGTCCATGCGATCCTTCGTCCAGAGGTTCTCCCAGGTACGAGACACCATACCGTCTATCTCAAGTGCTTCTGTCATTATGGCATTTAGACAGGACGTACGAGACAAGAAGATACGAGACAAGAAGATGCTAGAGAAGCTGGCGACCAAGGAAGTCACTAGCATCACGGAACTCGTTCACTTGGCAGACAAGTGCGCCAAAGCTGTGGAGAGCCGTGAAATGCACTCCCAACCACATCCGGAGGACAACAAAAAGTCCGCCAAGGGTGAAGCCACTACCTCCGGGAGTGGCAAGAAGAAGAAAAAGTCCAACGGCAAGAAAAAGCCGTCGGCTGGTGCACCTACAGCCGCTATCGCAGCTTCAGGTGGTCGGGAGCCACACCCCGAGAAACGACCTCGGCCGTCGTCTGAAGACGGATGCAGCTCCAAGATGTGGTGTCCTACACACAAGATGAACAACCACAACCTGGAAGACTGCCGAGTGGTCCAAAACCTTGCCGAACGCTACAACAAGCGTCGGAAAGAAGTTCCTTTCCGTCAAAGGGAAGGAAAATAGAAACTTGACGAAGCTCCGGCTGAAGAGGAGTTAGGCTTTCAGGAACCTAAAAAGGTCTTGAAGGCTGTTTACACCTCCGTCGACGATGATTCTAACGTCTCCGACAACGAGCGTCGGAGGACCATGAACACCATCTTTGGTGGTTCGTGGAACATCAACTCTCGCTGTGTCCTCAAGACCATGTGGCATGACATCGCCTCAGTAGCTCCCACTGCTAGGGTGGAGCCGCACCAAAAGTGGATGGACACTGCCATCACTTTTGATGCTTCGGACTGCCCTTGGAACATGATCGGAGCTGGCCAACTTCCATTGATGGTATCTCCTACCATCAACAACATCCAACTCCACCATTTGATGGTGGACGGAGGTTTGGGGCTGAACCTCATAAGCTTTGAAGATTTTGTCAAGCTTCAGCTCTGACCTTCGGATCTTCGCCCCTCCTGACCTTTCTCTGGAGTAGGTCCGGGAGCCATAACTCCACTCAGTGCTACTACCATCCCGGTGACCTTCGGGACCCAGGAAAATTACCGCACTGAGAAGTTGGTCTTTGACGTGGCGCAGATCAACTTACCGTTCAACACCATCTTGGGTAGGCCAGCCTTGTACAAATTCATGGCTGCCGCCCATTATGGCTACTTGGTATTGAAGATGCCAACACCAGCAGGTGTTCTCCAAATCCGTGGAGATCGCACTGCCGGGTGACTGCTCTGGAAGAACTCCATGCGCTCGCTACAGCGCAGGAGGAAGAATCAAGAAAGGAGCAAGCTCTGAAAACCCCGAGCATTCGTCATCAAGGCTCAACCTCCGCACCTCGCGTGCAACCAAGTGGCGACACTGACATTCCAGTCAAAGTCGTCCAGATCGGTTCCGACGCTGCTCAGACCACCCGTGTATCGGGAAGTCTGAATGACAAATAGGAACACGCGCTCGTCACTTTCCTCTGGGCTAATGTTGACATGTTTGCCTGCCAACCGTCACAAATGCATGGATCCCTAGGGAAGTGATCGAGCACAATCTGAAGATCTATCCCGATGCTCGGCCTATACATCAAAAACCTCGGAAGCAATTAGTAGAGCAATAGAACTTCATACGTCAAGAAGTGAAGAAGTTGCTCAAAGTTGGATTCATCCGGGAAGTCTGCGATCCAAAATGGCTAGTGAACCCAGTCGTTGTACCTAAGGCCGACGAGAAGTTTCGGATGTGTATTGACTTCACTAAAATGAATAAGGCATGTCCAAAAGATCCATTCCCACTACCTAGAATAGATCAGATAGTGGATTCCACATCCGGGTGTGAATTACTGTGTTTCCTGGACCCATATTCCGGGTATCATCAAATCAGAATGTCTAGGGAAGATGAAGAGCATACTTCCTTCATCGCATTAGATGGATTATATTGTTATACTGCCATTCCATTCGGTCTCAAAAATGCTGCTTCAACGTTTGAACGAGCTATGTAAAAAACGTTTGGAGAGCATATTAAAGATGTAGTGAAAGTGTATGTTGATGACATCGTTGTCAAGATCAAGAATGAGGAGTCATACCTTGACACCTTTCAAGCTATCTTCGACAAGTTGCGAGTCACACGACTAAGTTGAACCCAGACAAGTGTGTCTTCGGGGTTAGCTCCGGAAAGCTTCTTGGATTCTTGGTGAACCACCGAGAAATAGAAGCAAATCCGACGAAGATTAAAGCTATTGAAGACATGTGACCACCAGCTCGCATCAAGGATATCCAGAAGCTGACTGGATGTCTAGCTACCCTCAGCCGGTTAATCTCGAGACTAGCAGAACAGGCGCCACCCTTCTTCAAGTTATTGAGAAAGTCCGGACTATTCCAATGGTCTGAAGAAGCAGAAAAGGCATTCCAGGAGCTGAAGTAACTCCTCACCACTCTACCAACCATGGTAGCTCTGAATCCTGTTGAGCCACTTCTGCTTTACATTTCGGCAACTGACAAAGTTGTCAGCATGGTCCTGGTTGCGGAAAGACCAGAACCATCTCCAGTTCAGGAATCCAGACCCCTTCAGGAGGGTCCGGAGCTACCTGAAGGCGATTCTGGGTCCCAGCTCCCAGACCCTGATCCTCAAGGCGAGACCCCTCCGGGAAGGTCCAGGTCACTATAGAAGAAGCTCCGGGTTCCTCCAGCCGGAACTCGGAGGTCCCCGAATAAGGTCTGAACCCCTCCGGGAGGGTCCAGGTTGATGAGGAGGAAGCTCCGGGCCCCTTCGGGGGGGGGGGGGGGGGGGGGGTCCGGACAGTCCAACGCCCAGTGTACTTCATTAGCGAAGTACTCCATGACGCCAAGTCTTGGTACCTGGAGGTGCATAAGGTTTTTTATGCAGTTCTTATTGCTTCTAGTAAGCTCCAACACTACTTCCAAGCTCACAAGATTTCAGTGGTAACTTCTTATCCACTGCGTGCGATCTTGCATAATCCCAACTCTACTGGGAACATTGCAAAGTGGGCAGCGGAACTGGCTGAGTTCGATCTTGAATTTGTTCCAAGACAAGCAATCAAGAGTCAAGCACTGGCGGACTTCGTGGCGGAATGGACCCCCTCTCCATCAAATCCCGGGGGCCCCAGTGAGCAGAAGTTGGAACCCAAGGTTCGGGTCTTCACCGATCCTCACTAGACTCTCTACTTCGACGGCTTTGTGCAAAAGCAGGGGGGGCGAAGCTGGAGTCTTCTCCTTGCCCCGACCGAGGAGAAAATTAAATATATGGTTCACCTTGACTTCAAGGCGACCAGTAACATGGCGGAGTATGAAGCACTAATCTATGAGCTCAAGGTGGCACTATCGTATGGTGTCAAGCAACTGTTGGTAAAGGGTGATTCACAGCTTGTTGTAAAACAAGTCAAAGGTGAATGCTGCTGCAATAACCCTCAACTAGCTGCATACCTACTTGAAGTCCAGAAGCTTCAAAAGGACTTCGACGTCCTGGTTCATTGCCACGTCCAGCGTCTCAACAACGCTGAAGCCGACGAACACTCGATGAAAGCTTCAACCGGAGCTTCGGCTCCTGATGGAACCTTCGTCCGAAGATTGTCAAGACCAACAGCTCAGCCTGCCGAACTGAGCAAAGGGGGCGAGACCAGAACCTCGAAGCTGGCGGTCGCGATGGCCCTGTTACCAAGGCGTCCATCAAGGGTCATAGGTGCTGCAGGAAGCTCCGAGCATCCCAGCACGCAAGACTCAAATCCTCAAGTTAGCTCTGATGCATGGATTTCAGAGATCCGGAGCTACTTGAATGACAATTTCCTTCCTGAAGATAATGTATCCACTGACCAGATAGTCAGATTGGCTAAAAGATACACACTAGTAGAAGGGGATCTCTACCGGCGTGGTTCCAACGACGTCCTATGCGGTGCATTACAAGGGAAGAAGGTTGTGAGATCCTCACAAAAATCTATGGAGGCGAGTGTGGGAACCACGCGTCTTCCCGCACGCTGGTCGGTAAAGCCTTCTGGCATGGCTTCTACTGGCCTACAACACTCCAGGATGCAACTGAGCTAGTGAAGAAATGCGAAGCATGCCTGTTCCATGCAAAGAAAATTCATATACCACCTCAACCTCTACAAATGATACCTCCTACATAGCCATTCGCTGTGTGGGGGATGGATATCTTGGGTCCTTTCCCAAGAGCCATCGGAGGTTACAAGTTCATGTACATTGCCATTGACAAATTCACCAAATGGGCGGAAGCAACTCCAGTTGTGACAATAAACAAGCAATCAGCTATCAACTTATTGCAGTCCATCGTATGCAGATTTGGAGTCCCAAACAAGATCATAACTGATAATGGGACCCAATTCACAAGCTCTGCATTCCAAGGATATTGCGAAGATCTCACAACCAAGTCAGCTACGCCTCAGTAGCTCACCTGGCAAGCAATGGCCAAGCTGAGAGAGCAAATGCAGAAATCCTAAAAGGACTCAAGATGCGCACATATGAGCGCCTGAAAAAGCATGGAGCCAACTGGATCGAAGAGCTTCTGCCCACATTGTGGGCCCATAGGACAACTCCAAACCGGTCAACTGGAGAGACACCCTTCTTCCTGGTGTACGGAGATGAAGCAGTCCTTCCTCCGGAAATAACCTTGGGGTCACTTCGGGTCCGGACCTTCGATGATGCCACACAGGACCAGCTACGGCGTGAAGACCTTAACCTCCTTGAAGAGGGAAGGTGCCGAGCAGCTGTTTGGAATGCCCGATACTGCCATGCTCTTCGTCGCTACCACCAAAGGCATGTTCACAGCTGACAGCTCGAGGAAGGCGATCTGGTGCTACGGAGAATACAAACTCGAGAAGGGTTAAACAAACTCTCCCCCAGCTGGGAAGGACCCTTCCGAGTGATCAAAGTATCCCGTCCCGGGTGCGTTCGCTTGGCAACCGAGGATGGGACACCTCTCCCTAATCCTTGGAAAATTGAGCACCTCCGTAAGTTCTATGCTTAATATCACGGAGGTGAGTCTGTAGTTACATGTGATGTATGATATAGAGTCATTGTACGGAGTCGGGTAGCTCCTTTGGGAGAACAGCCGGACCTTCCCCGGAAGGTCCACAAAGTTCAGACAACACTTGTCACAGTCTCAGAACTAAAAGTATAGCTAGGTACTTTGGGTCAAACGAGAAATGCAACACACTTAGCCTAGTTCCATACCCTAAGAGTGTACTTGTTTCCCCTGTACCCTGGACCTATAATGAAAGACATCATTTTGTGGATACAGACTCCACATGCCTTTATTTTGTACAGGCTCAATATTTTCTATTTTTCTCTTTCTTGTCTATAACAAAGTTGTGCAATTCCTAAGGAACTTTAGCTCGACCAAATCATGTATAATTCAAGTTGCATTGTCAATTCTTCTGGGTCTAAACATTGTTAATGGTCTACTCGTCTAAATGCTGCCAAGCCAATCTAGGTCCGGAGTGTGCTATCGACTTAGCCTGGTCCTGCACCCTAAGTACGTCACTTTACCTACACCCCGGCATGTCGAAGTAAGGCGAGTCCAGAAACGATCGGACCTGGAAGAAATAAGCCAGTGCACTTGATTGTATGTAGAGTTGCGTTCGACATAAAAATTTCTTTTGGGAATAGTAAGAAGCAAATGAGTTATAGATAGGAAATAGTTTTTACCGTTTTTCTTGACTTCATTGTGTAGGAAAAATAAAGATCTCATGATGATGGTCGATGAAGTCGGAGCTATCAAAGCTCTGACACCCCCTAAGGTTGTCTACTATCGACGTTTCAAACATTGATAGTAGACATCGCTGGAGCTACAAAGTTCTGGCAAATCCAGGGGGCCAGCCGTCAACACGAAGAAATGATGGTAGGAAGACTCCCCAGTGGGGTCTGCTGTCGACGCACCACGTGTTGACAGTGGTCGCTACTGGAGTTACCAAGCTCTGACATTCATCAAGGACTAACTGTCAATGCTCTACGTGTTGACAAGGGTTACTGCCGGAGCTACGAAGCTCCGACAACCTCAGGGGGCCCCTACTATCGGTGACTTCGGACCTACAAACTACAAGTTTGAAGCGCGGAAGTCTTCAACAAAATTCTACGTCCTCTTGGTACATATTCACAATCAAATTGTGTACATCTACCAGGGGGCCAAGTGGGACAAAGGTGTTGAAGACGAAAATAAAATTCATAAAATTCTTGGATTTCATTAATATGGAGACAAGAGGTTACAAAATTGGAGAAAAAGAAGAGTGAACACAAGCGGGAGCTACAAAGAGAGAGTCCTAGACCCTATCGAAGAACGAGACGACCTTCAGGGCAACCTCCGACACGCTGGCTTTGGCGGCTTCTCCCTCTCCATCGATGGGGCCTTCAAGCACTGGGTCCAGTGGGAAGTGAGGGTCTCAGCTTGTGTAGCACGTCAGCATGAACTCTGCGATGTTCTTCGCCAGGGATTGTACCTCGGTTTACAGCTGGTCCGCGATGACATCGCCCGTCTCGGTGAGCTTGTTGCCTGCCGAACTCAATGCCTGCAACACCTGGTCCAGCCCTGGCTCCGGATCATCCGAATGCACGGAACTAAAACCTATCAGCGTCAGCGCGTTGTTGGCTTCGCCCAAGAAGTCCGAAACTTGTTGGTGATAGGAAAAGATGAGTCCCGATCTTCCGAAAGGTAATGGATAGGTCGATTGATGTGGAGATCTCGACGTTGATGATCCGAGGCTCTCGAGTAGAACACGAACAACCCCTGCAATCACTACACCACCGCACCGTTGGTTATCAACCATGCTGCACACGATTGACCTCGCCAAGAAGGCTAATCCCTGCAAGTTCAACCGAGAACACAAGCAAGAACAAGGTAGAAGCAATCCGAATTGCTAAGTTGGGGTCTCACAAACTGATGAACGGCGAAACTGTATATAACAGATTAATCTAAGCAAAACCCAATTGTCTATGGCGGCTAACATGGAGTATATATAGGTGGGAGGACTTCCAAGGGGGTGTTAGGGTCGTGACCTAACCCTAAGACACGAAAATAATGGACTTAGACTTGATACAAGGCCCAATGGCCCAATACGGTGGCGCAGCACCCTGACAGATTATGTACTTGATTTGTTTCGACGATTCCCCTCGACTCCGATGGAATTTTGACATGGGACCGGCGCCAATTGAAAGGTTATCCTCTCCCCTTTCCGTTCATATGTAGAACGTCCAAAATGGAGTTTGTATGGGTCCTGGGCGCCCGTTTTAGTGCATACTGCTCCTGGACTCCGAGTTTGATACGATTTGGAGTTTGGTTCGGTTTCCATCTTCTTTGAACGAATTCTCTGGTCTTCCACGTCCTTAATACTCCCTCCAAGTATTCCTTGAACCTCTCCATGGATCCTAATCACAAATAAAACATTAAGTAGCAATCTATGCTCAAAAACTTATAAGGAAATATATAAGAACGAGTTCACCTCTGAATTTAATTGTTGTGTATGAACTCTATTGATTGCTTCTTGTATGTTAAATGGAGTATTGTTTGTATCCATAGAAGTGATGTCCTCATCATCCTCCCCTTCTTCAATTGGAGTCGTCCTCGACTCAAGTTCATCTTCTCTAATGTGTTGGTCCAAATGTGCAACGCCATCAAATCTTTTTGTATGCATGAATGGAGGAGCCCAAGGTTGTGGACGACATAGTGCGCCATCTTGATCTTGTCCATCAAAAAAGAGTGCACATTCACTTGAGCCAGGATCCCAAACAAAAAAACATTGTGTCATGTTTATAGGTGCAATAATAATATGCATGATCTTATCATTCTCCCCTTCTTTATGACAAGCCATCCTCGGCTTGCTCGTATGTCCCGCAAAGAGGTTTGGTTTGGAGGTAGAATGAGTGTTGTCCATAATGCACAACCACAGTGAATAATGCTTTTGTTGTCCCTGCTGCAAGGAAAAAATACTAGAAAAACTTGATAATGCATTATTAGTGTTAGTGCATCCATTCATTTCACCATGTTGTTGCAGCACAAAAGGAGCTTCCTCATTTGAACATATATAAACTTTATGCATCATAAACATACCATTATGTTCATATTTGCCTATAGCATGAAAAATATATTTACTTAACAAAGGCAATTCAGATTGAGAAAATATTATCTTCTCTACGATATCTAGATCACAAAGAGTGTCAAATTCAATATAGCCCAAAGTATTTAGAGAAGATAACAATTTCAGCTCATCTCTTTCACATGTAGTTGGGATCAAATGCTTAATTTCAACACAAGTGAGTGATAAAGTATCAAATTCATTTGGTTGTTCTAGCATAGGTACAATATAATTATCAGCACGTAACTCATTTTTGTTGTAAGAATTAGTAGGAAAACCAACTAGTGGTAAAGGTGTATTATGAAAAGGTTCATCTTATTGCTGCTCATCGATAGCATGATTGGTAGCAAAATTCAGCACATCTGAAAATGTCATACCTTGGTGAACTGTATAGCATTGTCCATTAACACTACTCTCATTTTCATCAAGAAATTCAAATGCATTATGAGTTGATTCATCAAAAAATTCAGAAGAGTTATTCAACACCTCACTCTCATTTGCATCTATATTTATTTGTTCATGTTCCCGCAAAAGGTTAGGCAAAGGAGGAGGTACAACAAGAAAATTCTTCTCAAGTTCATGTATATCATCTTTGTAATTAGATACATTAGCAAAAATTTCTCGCATAAGAATTTTCATATCTTTCCATGTTCGAGATTTTTCTATATCGCTTAAGTTGTCCCACAAAGTTAATGCACAATAAACTAACGTACTAGAAATATTTCTAATCTTTCTCCTCTCACACATATGCAATTTTCCAAAAATTTTATCTAACTCTATTTCCCAAGCAATATATTATCGTAACCAAAACCATCATAAGAAGGAAGAGATGGGAGAATGTAATTACTTCTTGTGGAAGGTGTTGTAAAGGTGGTCTGAATGTCATGTGAATTCTTGGTTGATGTTTGATTTTTAGTGAGCAACTCCATCGGCGCCTTCATCATGTCCATCATCTCAGCATATAATGCATGATTCTTGCTTTTACCTGACATTGTTAGTAGCAAACAGAAGACAACACAAAAAATATGTTATCCCTATCAACTACAAAGGATAATGGCAAAGTGGAAGTGGAATCACACACTCTCAAGCGTCTTACCACGCTCTTACAAGTGTTCTTACCGACACTGCAGGTGGCAAACGGTGGACGGTATGAAGAATCCAATGAAGCGTGGGATGATTGCAAAGGTGTATCGATTCTGCTCAAGAGTAAGGTGTAGCTTAGATGGCACTTTCTATGTAGCAAGGATTAGCAACAATGAAATCAGATAGTAAAGTTGAATAAGTGTCCAAAGTATTTGTCAAAGTTGCTGGCCTAAATGTGTTCCTAGTAGTTCAAGCTAGCAAGACATGAGACAAAACTAGATGACACAAAGAATGCAAGCACTTCTTTTTTTTGTTGTTTTTTTCCTCTTTTTTTTGTGCGGCTTTTCTTTCTTGTTTTGCACTTGCCTTTTTCTTTTTTCTTCCTTTTTTTTCAGAATGTGCTGCAAGGGAAGAACACAATGAAAATAAATCCAAGATATCTCGTGTGTCTGTCGCAGATTTTCTGCTCAATCTTCCAAGGACAAATAGACACACTTATAGGCTCTAAATTGGAGAACTTAGAACAGAAAGATTGTAGATATATCTCTCCTCTTTAATTTAAATATATGGAATACCTATTTTGGAAAAGAACATTAGGAGATATTGCCCCCGAAATACAGACTGTTCAGAATTTTTAGGTCAATAACGGATTCGGATCCAATGCAATTTAGACATCGATAACTATATTTTATGGGCAAATGATGAATACGAAAGTTATAGAAAACTTCTTAAGCTTTCCATAAAGTACAAGAACACCAAAATCCGAGTTCGTATGTGCGAGATATGATTAAAATACCAAACTGGACAGAGGTGAATCTAATCTGGACGTGATCATGTGATTCAAAAGGATGAATCACACAATGCAAAACTCAAACTAAGACCAAAAACACTTTCTAAACCAGCAATATGACTCAACAACGGACACAAAATCAACAAAACCAAACTGAAAACGAAAGTTGCAAAGGCTCAATGGTGGTTTGGACAAAGTAATGAACAGATATACTAAACTGCAAGTTTTTTTGTGGTTTTTTTGTGGACTCTAGGTATGAATAACAAAACTAATGTAATAGATAGATGAATTACCTAGCGGGCAACCTGGAAATCTGATACCAATTGATAAGTAAAAGATTTGACCCGATCTTCCGAAAGGTAATGGATAGGTCGATTGATGTGGAGATCTCGACGTTGATGATCCGAGGCTCTCGAGTAGAACACGAACAACCCCTGCAATCACTACACCATCGCTCCGTTGGTTATCAACCGTGCTGCACACGATTGACCTCGCGAAGAAGGCTAATCCCTGCAAGTGCAACCGAGAACACAAGCAAGAACATGGTAGAAGCAATCTGAATTGCTAAGTTGGGGTCTCACAAACCGATGAACGGCGAAACTGTATATAACAGATTAATCTAAGCAAAACCCAATTGTCTATGGCGGCTAACATAGATTATATATAGGTGTGAGGACGTCCAAGGGGGTGTTAGGGTCGTGACCTAACCCTAAGACACGAAAATAATGGACTTAGACATGATACAAGGCCCAATGGCCCAATACGGTGGCGCAGCATCCTGACAGATTCTGTACTTGATTTTGTTTCGACGATTCCCTTCTACTCCGATGGAATTTTGACATGGGACCGGCGCCATTTGAAAGGTTATCCTCTCCCCTTTCCGTGCATATGTAGAACGTACAAAACGGAGTTCGTATGCGTCCTGGGCGCCCGTTTTAGTGCATACTGCTCCTGGACTGCGAGTTGGATACGATTTGGAGTTTGGTTCGGTTTCCATCTTCTTTGAACGAATTCTCTGGTCTTCCACGTCCCTAATACTCCCTCCAAGTACTCCTTGAACCTCTCCATGGATCCTAATCACAAATGAAACATTAAGTAGCAATCTATGCTCAAAAACATATAAGGAAATATATAAGAACGAGTTCACCTCTGAAATTAATTGTTGTGTATGAACTCTACTGATTGCATCTTGTATGTTCAATGGAGTGTTGTTTGTATCCATAGAAGTGATGTACTCATCAGTTGGGACTCTGCAGCCTTCGAGCCTCGCATCTCTTCCAAGGATTTTCTGGTCGCCGCAAGCTCCGAATTCTCCTGGGCAAGGCGCTCAACCTCTCTGGTGTTCTGCTGAATCTTTTCAGCAACCTGCCTTTCGAGTTTACTGAGCTCCTCCTCCCGGAGGTGGATCTTGTTTCAGCGGTCGACCAGGTCCTTCTCCCGGCCCTGCACTTTCTTCTCCCTGGCAGCAATTTCATCCTCCCTCTTGTGGAGGTCCTGTCCTCGCTGCCAGGACTTCTTCTTCTCCTTCTTGCAGCGCTCCTCTATCTTCTTGGTGCGCTCCGCGAGACTCTTGTCACCCAGAGTCAGCCTCTGAGTAAGCTCCTCCTCCATCTTCAAGAGTTCATCCCGCAGCTCCCGGAGTTTTAGCTCTTCATCTTTGAGCTTTTTCTCCCGCTCCTCAAGGGCCTCCCGGTGCTTGACGAGGTTGTCGTGAATGGCGTTGAGCTTCTCTTGGCGATCACTCGCTGCATTATTAGCATCTACGGCTTGTTCATAGATGGCCCGGGACTGGTTGTCAAGAGATCGCGTCATGCTTTCCCTCTTATCCAGCAGCTGGACCCAGTACTCCATCCGGTCCTTCACCCTCTTCACCCACTCCCTGTCGTCAGCCAGCCTGGTTTGCACCAGCTTGGTCTCGAATTGGAGCCGGTTGCGCCACCTCCTAAGGGTTTGGTGCTCCTCCTCAGGGGCCTTGCTGTCGTGGTAAAAGGCCAGCTGCACTTGATGAATGCTGGAGCAGGTGTTGTCGATAGACAACGATAGAGGGATCAGCTCCGGACCTGCCAGGGTCCTCTCCGCTGGCTCCAGCGGGTTGTCTACAACAAAAATTGGGTCCCACTCTACAAGAGTGGTCCCCTGAGCCTCCACGGCACTGAGGACGCCCTCCGGGATAGCCTCGGGCGCCACCGAGGAAGGTCCTGCAACAGAAGTTTCGACCTCCAGAGTTCGCTCTGAAGGTCCCGCCGCCAGGTCATCAAAAACTGGTCTCTCACACGGGGGACCGGCAACTTAGTTTTGGCACCTTGGATCGGGCGCGGGCACCTTCGGAACCACTACGTCCGGGGCATGCATTGAAGGTTCAGCTGGAGCTGAAGCCACTTTCGGCTCCAATGCTGGTGCCTCCTCCACCGCCGGTTCAGGCGCTGGTGCCTCAACTGCCATTGGCTCGGGCACTTGCACTTCTTCGACAACTGGCTCAGGCGCCGGAACTTCATAAACCACAGGATCTACCACCGGGGCTTCATCAACACCCGGCTCCACCGCTGGGCTTCATCAACCATCGGCTCCGCTGCTGGGGCTTCATCTACGTCTGGCTCTAGGGTCGAGACTGCAGCTACCTCCGGCTCTGAGGCCGTAGCGTCCATCATCTCAGCATCAAAACCTGGAGCTTCAACCTCCAGGGCTGGTGCTGCTGGTACATCTTCATTCCTGTGGTCCAGCGCTACCACGGGAGCTTCAGGGGATTAGTCGAGGTCCAGGACCACGACAGCCGGCGCTGGGGCTGCCGCGGCCTCAGCCACCTCTTGGGGCGGCGCTAGAGCTAGAGCCGGAGTCTCCATCTGCACAGCATCAGTTGCTGCTGCAGGAACCAGAGCTTCAGCCCCTTTCTTGGGCACTCTATGGATGATGGACGAAGAAACTCAAAACATATTTACAACAAAAAACAATCAATTGAGGTAAAAAATCAAACTTACCTCGGAAGGCTTCCGCTACAGCTAGCGTGGAACCTCTTCACTGGACACTCAGGACCGGGCCCTCACGCCATTGGTTTAGTAGCTCCAGAATGCTCCCCGGAGCTTGATGCCACCGTCGACGTCGTCTTGGTTGAGGCCCCCCTCGACTGAGAAGGACCTCTGGACCTAGAGCCCTCAGCTGGCCCTGGTACTGGAGCCACATGGTCGGAGCTAGCATCCTGAGGAGATGCTGATGCTGGAGTGGTTGCCACTATCGAAGACCTCCTCCGCTGTGGAGAAGGAGCCCTCGTGGAAGGAGCAGGTCTGATGGACCTCCCGTCGGCATGCTTCAGCTTCCTCTTGCGGCTCTAAGGCTCGGCCAACTCCTTGCCCATGCCTACAACTTCGGTACATGGCTTCGGGGCGGGAACGGAGCCATCCTCCAAAGCTCCGGGGATCGCCACCCCGGAGGTTGATCGCCTCTCCATCAGGCCCAAGTCAACCAACAACGGCATCTTCCTCCGGAGCTCTCTGCACCCTTCTAGCATCATATTCAGAGGAAGGAATGCTGCCAGTGGAGACACGTTGCCAGGGCCGATGTTCCAAGGTTGGAACTTCTTGAGATGGGTCTTCAAAGCTTCACCGGTCAAGTTGGTGTCCAAGCCGACCTCAATACGATTAGTATCCATCTCACTGTTGAAGGCCCAGGTAGGCCGGCTCCTAGCCCTTAACGGGGCCCACCTGTTCGTCAAGAAGTTGCCGAAGACCATCTAGGGGGTCACCCCTCATTCGACACATTCCTAGATTCTATCCATAATGGGCTTGTACTCCCTCGACAGCTCCAGCACGTCACTACAAATGTCGGTGTCAATGCGAGGGAGGCCTTCAGGCAACTCCAGCCTCTCGTGTCCCTCGACGGTGATGACCACCCAGTCTTTCTTCCAGTCATCCCACTTGTCGGAAAGGAAGGACCTCAAGTACTTGAGGGAAGAGTTTTTCCGCTTTGCGAAGTAGTAGAAGCCGATGAACTCATCGCTCTTCCCAGTCGGGTGGACAGTGAAGAAAGTCCAGAACAACTCCACGCAAGGGGGCACACCCACCCACATCTCGCAAAAGTGGACAAAAGTCGCCACCAGCAAATTGAGTGGGGGCCAAGATGGTGGAGCTGCAGACCATAGAAATCAAGTAGCATCAGGAAGAAAGTGGAGAAAGGCGGGATCAAACCCGCCATGGCGTACCCAAGGAAGTACACCATATCTACGGCTCGCTCCTTCTCGAAGGGAAGCTTGCCGCAGTGAATGTCGTTGTCAAAGGAGTCGCTGGACCATCCCATGTAGGTCCGGACCCTAGACAACTCCTTCTTGCTCCCAATGCGGCTCTTGGGGAGTCCCAACTTCATCACGGCACAACGGGGATAGATATGAAAAGCAGGCTAAAGTTTGGAGGATTTGAGTGCAAGTTCAAATGAAGGCATAAAGAATCCCCAAACAGTGCATGCTTTCCTTCTTAAGTAAGCTTCCGCAACGCTTGGATGGAAACCACAAAGGAGCCGACGATACAGTTCAAAAACTTCACCCTGCCAATCACAAGGGGGTCCGGGGCCACCCCGATGATCAAGTCAAGGTCCTTACCCCAGGCGAACGGTTGTCATCATGAAAGAAGGGAAGCGCGAGGGCGGCGGCCTGACAGGGCGCACGTAACCGATATGGTTTTCATATCGGGAACCGGCGACCTTCAATTGCGTGAGATCCGCACGCTCAGATCTCACCTGCTGCACCCTCGATATGCCATGCGACGATGGTTTAATTGCGAATTACTGCCAACGGCACACCCAAATACCCTTGAAGACACAGCTCAAAAACCAAAGGATGGACCCACCTCCGGCATAAAGACTTCATCCCAAAAGGTCTCTCCCAGAGGTGGGCCTAGGGGGCCACTGTCAGTACCCTGCGTACTGTATATCCCTTGGGACTGCAAAAAGACTAAAGGAACTTCACTTGTCTGAGTTGAAGACCTCCGAAGGCCCCACGTGTCATACGGGATTGGACCTGTCTCCCTTCTATGGTTAATCCCGGTGCTGCCACGTGTATACTTCAACCGGAGCTATGTCCCACACATGGGAAAGCTCCAGGTTAAGTACCTGCGCGGCACCCCCGGACCTAACCCCTGACAGAGGGAAGCACCGGTACCGACATGTGTACAACTACACCGGACCTTCCCGTCTCAGACAGTATGCTCCGTAGCTACCACGTGTTCAGCTACCGGACCATCATCTTCAACAAGCAAACTGGAGGACCCCCAACGTCTCGGACCTTCAAGGGGTAGTCAAAGACTTCAAGACCCGATTAAGTGTCATTAATACCATCTTAATGACACACGATCGGAAGACCCTTAATACCAGTAACGGCACTGACAAGATCTGTTACCACACTATTAAGGGTAATTAAGCTCATTAATTGTGTATTAAGCATCAGTAACCGCCAGGGCCACATGTCGGGCTAGGCTAACAATATAACGACCAGTCCTTGTACTATAAAGGACTGGTCGAGCGATACACAGGGACTCTTCTAGGCTCTCTCAACCCCTGGACACTCTCAAACTCAGCTTTGACACACGCTCACAAGTGCTCATACGATCAATGCAATAGCCACACACCTCGTGGAGTAGGGTATTACGCTCAGGCGGCCCGAACCACGTAAATCCTTGTGTCAATTTACCATCGTGTTCTGAATCTCTGTGCGCCCATTACCGAACTACAAACTCCGCGAGCTACCAACAGTAGTACTGGAAGAATTGCCGGAACAAGACTCCAAAAGCAGTGATCACTACATAATGATCTTCATCAAGCCAACGCAGGGAATGGCAACAGTCTTGGACTCGGTCGATTACCCACCAGATTGTTACAAAGATTTCCTTTCCATTTTGAAACTGTACGTTTATTCAATAATTTTAATTTACACACATTTAGAATGTGTTGACAAGTTTTATATGACATTTCTTGTATTACAGCGCTTGGCGGTTTTACGCGGAACAACTTGGTGGTGAGAGACCTTCTAATACGAATACATTGGACATTAAAACGTATTATGCTTGTCTGAAGCAGCCTGATGGGAGTGTCTTATGCGGGTATTATGTATGCGAGCATCTTCGAACCGCCAGCGAATATAGAGTGAATCGTGAGGATGTAAGTTATCCTTAATGTCGATATCTTATTTTTTTACTTTTGAGTTTCATTTTCATTGTAACTAGCATAGTTTAATGCTTATATTCTGTGCTGTTCAATATTACCAGAAAAATTATTTTCATATTTTGATTCCAACTTCAAAATTCAATTGCTCATAGTACAACTGCTCCAAAAATTCCATATAAATTCCTGTATACTCTCACTTTGATCTATACTTTGAGATTGTTCAAACCAACACATTCTAAACCTTGTTATGTTTTTCATTGCAGCACACGAAGAATGTGAATGAAGAATGGCCGGTTTGTAGAAGTATTCCTGGTGGAGGAGCCGACAAGATTGCTACTGAACTCTGTCAATTCATTCATTGCGAAAATTTGCACAAAAGAGGGGAGTTCTTTGATGAGAATGGTGCAATAGCAGATCTGCCAGAACTTTGCGACTATGCCAATAGAAACAGTTTTTAGTGAAAACTTGTAAACTATGAGATGAATTGTATGTGTAACTTGTACATATGTATATTGTTTTAGTGAAATTGACTTCTGTGAGATGACTTTTGTGATGATATTGTTGACTTCTGTGATGACATTGTTGACTTCTATTATGTGATTATATTGAATCGACCCAGAAATTAGAAATAACAACAACTAGTACTGCATAGATTATACCTTATCACAGACGGTTATTTACCAACGGCTAGACCTACTTGTGAAAAACAATTATCACAGTCGGCTAGATATAGGTAAAGAACCATCTGTGATAACCTAATTATCACAGGCAGTTACTGTTATGGTAGAAACTGGCTACAATAAATTGTCTTTACAGACGGCTTGATGTAGGTCATGATTCGCCCGTGATAACACTATTATCACAGGCAGTTATATATGTTGCACGACCCGCCTGTGATAACACAATTATCACAGGCGGTTATATATGTTGCACGACCCGCCTGTGATAACTTATCTTCATAGGCGACTAGCCTAAGTAAAAAACCGTCTGTGATAATGTGTCTTCACAAGCAGTGTTACTTCTCCGCCTGTGAAATTGCGGATTATCACAGGCTCTTTGTTTCAAGCGGTTTTGAAAACCGCGTGTGATAATAGGTTTGGAGCCGCCTGCGATAAAGCTTATTGTAGTAGTGTAATGTCCCTGGCATGTTGTGAGGGCAGGCGTGAGTAGGATTATACTAACATTAAAAGGCCATACAGGACACCTTCAATAATAGTGAAGATGGAGAGGAACAATAATGGGGTTAGAAAAGTAGGATAAATGAAGAAAAAGGTAGAGATATATGATAAGATTGATTCTAATCAATTGGAACAATATTGGTCGTGGTCCGTTATATTTATAGAGTGGGGAGGTCTTTCCCATTAGAGTTGAAGTTTTCTACAAATTGCCTGACAAAATACAGCTATAACTTGATCTGGATCATGGAAACAAAAAAACTTTCTGATTTCAAACCAGAACATTTGTTTTTTCTATTGTGAAAATCTATAAAAAAACAAAAACTTCAAATTTTATAAATCGGAACTTCCAGATCTGTAGCCCTGAGCATTTTCGAATCGCTGCAACTTTTTCCTTCTGACTCCATATTAAGCATTCCATGTCCATTTCGATCATTTTGACAGAGGCTTTGTCATGGATACTTTAAATGTGTTGTTTAAATTTAATCCACTAATCAAACAATTAAACATTTAAGCAACCAATAAACAATTAAATTCAACTATTAATCTATTAAACGAATTAATCACGTAATTAAAATACTAATAAAATTTTTATTAAACTAATACAAAATTTAACCCACTTATTAAACATTTAAGCAACTAATAAACAATTTTATCAACAATTGTTCAACTAATTATTGAATTAATCAACAAATTGATGAATTAATCAAATAACTAAGGACATAATACAGAACAATTTAGCAAAATTTAATCCACTAATTAAATATTTTAGCAACTAATAAACAATTTAATCAACGAATTAAAAAATTATTCAACTAATTAACGGATTAATCAATGAATTGATTAATGAAAAAATAATTGATCACAAAATTGACCACAAATCGGGGTCAGCTTGGGTGGGGGGATCCTCGGGGTGGGGTGGGCGTCGGCGGCGAGGCAGTGTGGAGCATCGGGGATCGAGGGAGGCAGCATGGCGGCCATAGGGAGGGGGAGGCGGCGCGTTATCTTGTGGTTTCAGGGTGGCGCTCGACGATGGCGGTGGGGTGGAGCGACATGATGGCGGCGGAGGGAGAGCGACCGGCATTTCCTTCTTTGAGCGCGCCCGATGAAGTCACTTGCGAGTAAGAAGGAAGAAAGCGGCACACGGGGTTGTGGACCAGGGTATATGGGCTAACCTACGATGGCTCGATTATTTATGATGGTTGATTAGTTAACCGTTGTAAATAGGAACTTATTTACGACACCTTAGGTTAACCTTCATAAATAATCTCTTATTTACAACGGCTAGATTTGGCCTTCGTAAATAAGTTTATTTATGACAACATGTCTTGTGGCCGTCATAAATTAATTTAGCCATTGTAAATTCATCATTTTCCTGTAGTGTATATTCCTTCCATTGATATACAAAGACCAATCACAAGAATGAGAACACGACAACTAAATAATCGGGTGAGCCCATTCCAACGTTACTCTACATGTGAATTAGAGAATGGAGTGATATTTAATGATGTATTATTCTTAGAAATCATAGGGAGGTTCATGGATGACTTAGAGATCAACAAAGAAGTGCAGGGGAGCAGAACAGACGTTCAAGTCAAGTTGGCGGCTGAGCCCAACTCCGAGTCCATGAGCAGTTCGCCTAGAAACTGACGCCCAGAAAGCATACAAACTCCATTTTCATTATTCTATATATGGATGGAAAGCTAAGGATATAACTTTCCAATGACAGTGGTCCCGCATCCAAATTTCATTGAGTCAACAAAATCGTCAAAATGAGGTGGAGTCCAAAATCTGCCAAAGTGTTGTGTCACCATCTATTGGGCCTTGTATCGAGTACATGTCTTATAGGAACGCGTCCACATGTCTTTGCTCGAATCCTAGGCTTACTAGAATTTTGCTTAGACTAATCTATTTTATACATGTTTTTTTTCATTCTTCTGTTTGTAGAACCCTAACTTCAGCAATTTTTTATTGCTCATTTTTCGTTCTTGCTCATGTTCTCATTTGCACTCACGGATATTAGCCTTCTTGACAAGGTCGATTGGAAGTGTGCAAGGTTAATAACCAACAAGCGGTAGTGTAGTGAATGTAAGGGTTTTTGTGCCCTGCTCAGAGACTCTTATCATCAATGTTGAGATCTCCACCCTAATATAATATCTGTCACAGATTGGATCTAATACTCAGTAACAACAATAAATAATAATAATAATACGTCAATCAAGAATTACTCTTTAGTTTTAGGAACTTAGCTCAGAGGTCGTTTGACCTTGGTTTTGTCATGACCTTTGGCTTCATTGATGTTCCAGACACCAACCTTATGATTTTTTGGCTTCAACATATTTGTCTTGGTAATAGTTTTGCTATTGTGTTTCCTCTTGATTGTATAAGTTGCTGATTTGGCTTCTATGTTTATCTTAGATTCAGCTTGAGATAGCCGTACTTGATCTCTTTCTTCATGCAAACAACATCAGTACCTGGCCTGTCTTCGCAAGTATCAATAATCACCGACTTTTTATCGATATTAATATTAGTCTGCTTTTGAATAGCTGATTTCAGATCTAGATTGTCCTATCTATCAATTGACTTTTTGAAATCGAGCAAGAGTAAAATTATTTATATATCAACAGATAATGTACCTCACACTTGCATCTATTTTAATATGTTGAAAATAGATGATCACTTCTTAATCTTATCAACACCTAGATCTATTTTCTAGTGACGGGTCCTTAAGAGGTCTGCAACTAGAAACTGGAGTGATTTCTAGTTGCGTGTCTTAAGCGTCCCTCACTACAGTTGGTTCTCCAGTGATGAGCTAAGTGGGGTGGTGGGGGACCCTCGTGATACTGTACGTAGTGAAAGTTTTCTGGAACTTCTCAAGATGATGTCCGTCACTAGAACAGTGCAAGCATGGTGGAAAATAATTTTTAAAGTGTTAGATGCACTTAAGAGATCCAATTCATACATTGTTCATATGTTGAAACAAAGGGATAATAGTATCTCCAAGTCTACTTCTATGGCGTACAACCACTATACATATCATTCCCTCAAACTTACATATCCATGATATTCTATTACTATCTAGATGATAAGCAATTTTTCTCTTCTGTAACTCACCCCAATTTTTCCTTTGGGCTCCAGTACAAACTTACTCCAGTCCGTATGAGGAAAACATGACACCAATTTAATCTTGAAGTTCCTAAGGAAATGGCTCCATATCACCTTAATTTGTACGTAGGCAAGAGTCTCACCAATGCATGCATGCATGCCTTCCTCCACCAAACAATGTGTAAGAGAACTTGCCACCAGTTACATCCTCCTCTCTTTCAGGACCGAACCGGTCTGTGTCGTGCGCATCAGGGTGCTTGTAAATGTACGCTTTATTGTTGTTGAATATTACAGGGCTTGCAATCATGTGTCCTTTCGGGATCTCATACTCGTTGCCTTTTTTTATTATTACAGTGAGGTTGTTGTGCACCATGCGAAATAATACAGGAATCATAGGGTGCATTCGTAGTGCCTCCATGATGCATCAATGCGACACGTCCATCTCAAGCTCTGAATTGTAGTCTATACGATCACCGTACTTGCTAATAATTCTCTGTTGCTCCTCCATGGCAGCTGTCAACCACCTTGCATCACTCAGGAGGTGTACTTCGGTCCATGAACTGACAGAAGAGCTGGCCTGTTGTCCTGCAAAGAGTAAGGATATTATCGTCCCGATGACTTCTGCTTCGGTTGTGGGGCGGCCATTTTTGTACTTTGAGTCTACAATGTTCTGCATCACATTCTCCTCAATTCTGTTTGAGTTCTTACGCAATCTATACACTTTAGAAAACCTTTATGAAAGATTCTGTCGCGCTGTATCACGCCGACGGTTTGCTGCAGTAGGGGCGTGTGGGAACAACACACTAGTCAGGCACACGCCATTATTTGTAAGCTCTTGAAATCATGTGAAGAAACTCTCCATCATCATCTCTTTTACATCCTTCCCAACGAGGCACCGCCCTGAGATCAGTAATAGTATCTGCCTGAGCTCTTGTTTCAGGTCAATCGTGTCCTGCTGGCCCGATTTCCCAAAATAGTCCTGTAGAAATATGCATGATTAAACTGTTAATCAACTATTGCATAGTAGAAAACACATTTTCTACTACAGTGTTTTTATCTTACCTCCACTTCTTGTAGCATAGGATAAATGTGACTCCTACATCTTGATGGCTTCAATGCATCCTGGCAGAACCGAATCTGCTCATTCCGGGTGGTGATATCGACGCCATGGGCGACCTCTTTACCCAACATGGGTACAGTGAACTCAAGCATATTTCCATGAACAATATTTGAATCCAAACCTTGGTAACAATGACCAGAAACCTCGGGCCCGACCAAGCATGTTACCTTCCATCCAAAGAATCTTATCGTGAAAAGGCCACCAAACCTTCTATGTTGCTCATCAATCATGCCTCACAGATCTTTTATTAAAAGTGTATAAAGAAGTCCTATCAAAGAAAACCACAGAACGCATGAGGTAGTGGCCTGTTGCATCTTTGTTGGCATAAAATTCTTGCACTTGTGATCTTTATGATTGCTGCAGTGATGAAAACAAGAGCTTTTGCAGACCAGAAAGCATTACTCGTCAGGTGCATTTTGCAGTAGTTAGTTTGGAGGAGACTGGCAACATGAACGGTTCTGCAAGAGCATGGACCTGAGATAATATAGATTTTAATCAGACCCCTAAACATAAAGAAAAACATATAGTGTTGCAACGACATAATTACACGTGTGTCGTGTGTTACAGAAGATGAATTTCTGGTCTATTAAGGTGTTTTTCTTGCAGAATTCTTGTTTATTGCAGTAGATCAAAGGCAAGTGACATAAACTATGTCTCTTCAGGAATCCCGATAATTTGCGAAAGCCGGGGTCGTCACAAATAAGCAAAAAGCCGTCACAAATAAGCTATTTGTGATAGTTTTCCTTATTTGTGACGGTATCCGGCCGTCGCTCAAAATTCGTCAAAATTTAGCTTATTTGCGATGGCGCCCGTCGCACATAAGTTAAGTTCCGACGGCCTGGCATTTGCGACGACTGTCGGTGGCTGTCGCAAATAACTTAGGTTTATTTGCGATGACTTCGATACAGTACTGTCGCAAATAGTGGAGGTCTTAATTGCGACAGTATTGTATAAAAGTCGTCGCAAATAAGATTTTTTATTTTTTTTAAAATAGAAAATGTTGTCCAGCTCTTTGGCCAGAAACACGACAGACGTAAAACATCTATAACAGCACCAATACAATCACATAGCTATAACGTCTCCATCACAACACAAGAACATAAAACATATAGCGTCTCCATCAAAACACAAGAACACGAAACAAAGAGAGAGGCTGTCCACTAGCCCATCTACTACCTCCCGTGCCGCCAACGTCCTCGCCATGCGTCAGTCCAGGCGCTGGTATAGACGGCAACGGAGTTTGAGCCTCCATCGTTGGTTCCTGCAACACATAGAAGTTATTTGACATATTGATTAGTTTGGACCTTCGTTTTTTACTAGAATAGATTAAACAAGCCAGAATTGATCATATTGAACTTACTTTAGATAATTTGAGTTAAATTTGGCGATATTTGATTTTATAAGACTAAGTAACACTACAATAGCTAATTTGAATTAGATTTGCCTCTGTTCGATGAATGAAGACAAAGTAAGAATGTTTTTGATTACCTGAAAACCCGGAGAAGTGTGCACCGGCGGCCGTACGTGCACTGCTGGCGGTAGAGTTGGTGGTGCCAGTGCAGGTAGCTACAAGCAACAACCCTTGGACTGCGTGGCCTTGAAAGAAACTCTGTCATTGCAAAAGTTACATGTTATTACATATTATTAAGAATGCGATGAATTTAAATTACTTTAACTTACCGTCATCGCCCGCCATAGCACCTTCATCGCCTCCTGGATCTGCTCCATGCAGGATTGCTGGTAGGAGATGGTGGCCTGCATCATGCCTTCGCCGCCTCCATCTCTGCCTTACCCTCCTCGACCTAACGGGTGAGAGTCTCCACCTGCGAAACATGGCAACTCGGTCCCGCCGATGAAGCTTGCGTGGAGCTGCCTCTCACAGGTTGCGCCACCCTCGAGTCGACAACTACATTGAATATGGTGATCCTATAAAAAAAGAATTCATAATATGGAATTGAAATGTCTTGAATTGAAAATGATAAAATGAATTACAAGCTCACCTTGTGTGGGCTTTTCCACCTCCGCTTGCATAAGCGGCTTGAGGATCGATTGGTTCATGTTCCCAATCAAAACCTTTGTTGTGTATCCTCCTAGCCTGCTCCCCGTACCTATCTTGAAAAACAAGAACACCATGTAAGTTCAACAATCCATATAGTTATAATTAATATGAATGATTTCTAAACTTACCAGCCGCTCAGCTGCGGCCTGACTGCACCCCTGAGGCTAAGAAGGGTCCCTGTGACCTCACTTCCAGACCTCAGCATGGGTCGGTAGCACCCCCGTCTCACGCTCCTGTCAATACGTGTTAGTACGAACAATATATTATTAACATATAAACATAAGTTAGATACACTTACCATGCATTTGGCTAAACGCAAGTGGTTATCTTGGTTGTGGTTGTACTTCCTGTTGACCCGTCTGCACCCTCGAGCCTTCTTGGACATAGCCTTAAACACATCGCTAGCCTAGTACTGACAAAGGTTCCGGTATGCATCGGACCGACCCTGCAACCAGCGCACGTGGCCCTGCACATAGTTGTAGGTCGTTAAAAATACCGTTAAGAAAATTATAAGAAAATATATTTACTACACCCCACATACACTACAATGATTCCGCCCTGATGCAACGATTGTACTGCAATAAATACTAAATTGTTGCAGTAAGCTTGGTCTTTCGCCACAATTCACTAGTTCGTGGCATTAGCATCTATCGCCATGGAATACGATCGTTGCATTAGGATTTGTTGCCACGATTGACTAAGTCATTGCATTAGGATCTATCGCCACGAGTCTTTTGCCACAATTCACTAGTTCGTGGCATTAGCATGTATCGCCACAGAATACAATCGTTGCATTAGGATCTGTTGCCACGATTCCCTAGTTTGTGTCATTGGGATCTATCGCCACAAATCTGTTGCCACGATTCACTAGTTCGTGGCATTAGCATCTATCGTCACGGAACATGATTGTTGCATTAGGAACTTTTGCCACGATTCACCAGTTCGTGGCATTAGCATCTATCGCCACAGAACACGATTGTTGCATTAGGAACTTTTGCCACGATTCACCATTTTGTGGCATTAGCATCTATCGCCACGGAACACAATCGTTGCATTAGGATCTGTTGCCACGAATTACCGGTTTGTGGCATTAGGATCTATCGTCATGGAACAGAATTGTTGCATTAGGAACTTTTTCCATGAATTACTCGTTCGTGGCATTAGGATCTATCGCCATGAAACACAATAATTGCAGTAGAAACTTTTGCCACGAACCACAAGTTTGTGGCACAAGGATCTATCACCACGGAACACGATAGTTGCATTAGGAACTTTTGCCGCAAATTACAAGTTCATGGCGTTGGGATCAATCACCACAGAACAGAATTGTTGCATTAGGAAACTTTGTCACGAATTACAAATTTGTGGCATTAGGATCTATCGCCATGGAACACAGTTGTTGCATTAGGAACTTTTTTAACGAATCCAAAGTTCGTGGTGATAGGATCTATCCTCATGGAACACAATCGTTGCATTAGGAACTTTCACCATGATTCACTTGTTCGTGGCGTTAGTATCTATCGCCATGGAACACAATCGTTGTATTATGAACTTTTTCCACAATCCAACAGTTTGTGGCGTTAAGCTATCGTCACGGAACACGATCGTCACATTACGAACTTTTGCAATGATTCACCAGTTCGTGGCGTTAGGATCTATCGCCACGGAACACAATCGTTGCATTACGGACTTTTGCCATGATTCACCAGTTCGTGGCATTAGGATCTATCGCCACGGAACACGACCATTGCATTACGAACTTTTGCAAAGATTCACCAGTTCATAGTGTTAGGATCATTCGTCACATAACACAATCATTGCATTAGGAACTTTTGCCACGATTCACCACGATTCAATATCGGCTTGCTTCTAAGCTTGCTGCTAAATAGAATAGCGGCTTCTATCTTTTCAAAAAAAATCAAGTTCACGTATAGCTAGCTCACACAATACTTATATAAAACAAATCACCATCTTTGCTGTCCCCCCCCCCACAATATTGGAGGTACAATACCATCATTGATAAATGTATCATCATCGTCATCGTCGTCGTCATCTTCCTTTTCTAATGGAACTCGATGTGCCTCAGACTGATCACATGTCCTCATTTGAAGAGCGGAAGCATCACCAGTTGCTCCCTCAATGTCATTCCTATCCAATGCAGTCCTATCCTCATTTATATCAGTAAGTCGTCGATCATCAAATGTCTCAGCCTCCAGTGTCTTAGTGACATTACTTTCACTGTCTCCATGGGGCATGACAAAAAGGTTCCGTGGCTTCGTTTTAACAATTGTAGCCCATTTAGGTTGCTTCACACTTCGAACGTAAAAAACTTGTTCTGCTTGGGTGGCTATAATGTAAGGCTCATACTTAAATTGAGAAAGAGTAGTGTCACTATCTATCATTCTGTATCGATCCGTTTTGTAGCTTCTGCTTTGGCTCTGACCGGAACGAGGCCGATCAAACCAGTCACATTCAAATAACTGACATTTTTCAAAAACAACAGAAATCATTTTTTTGATTACTCCATACCACTCATCATCACCATCCCGAACAACAACACCACTGTTTTGCGTCCGTAAATCTTTTTCCACCTCTGCTATTCAAAAGAAGAAGCCATTTATGAATGATCGACTAAAAAAACGTGCCTAACGATCAGGTCCTCTAGATAATGCATACAAATAATCGGTTACTCTGCCTTCTTTGTGTAATGTCATAATCTATACACATTAATTAGTATAAAAGGGATCATCAATAAACCAATACTAGAAGACATATTTGTTCAATATTTAATCAAAGTAAAAACTTGCATGTACTTACTCGTTTCTGAAACCAATAAACAAACTCATCTCTATGGCGTTTTTCAACATCACGAGAATGAATCTTTTTCAGCTCTTCAAAATACTCATTGAAAAGGGTACAAAATTAAATTAGCCATCTACAATAAGCATGATCTAATATAGTATAGAACATCTGAGTTATACGTACTTGATCCATGGAGCGGCCTCTTCAACATTAGAAATAATATAATGCCTGATGTTATGTAGTTCCACCATAGTAAGTGGGCCCCATTTAAACCCTTTTTTATAATTATCAACTTCTGTAAATATATTAGACTCGAGAGAAGGTTCATTCCTAGTTGCAGCTTCATGACATTCTGGCCTATTAAGCTTGGTGCTGATGTTATCCAAAAACTGACTACAAAAAGCAATACACTCTTCCATAATATATCCCTCAGCTATAGAACCCTCCAGGTGAGCTCTGTTACGTACATAACTCTTCAATGTACCAAGGTACCTCTCAATTGGATACATCCATATGTAATAAATAGGTCCACCCAAGCTAGCTTCTTCGGCAAGATGGATTGGAAGATGTACCATGATATCAAAGAAAGCGGGAGGAAGCAACATTTCAAGCTTACAAATTGTTTCAGGAAATTGTTCAATCATCTTATCCAAATCTGGTTCCGCCAATTCTTTAGAACAAATTCCAGAAAAGAATCTGCTAAACTCAATTACAGGTTCAACAACCTTTTCAGGCAATATGTCACGTATTGCAATAGGAAGGAGCTTCTGAAATATAATATGGCAGCCATGAGTTTCTAGACCGGGTACCTTATGTGTTGTTATGTCCACACATCTGTTGATGTTTGAGGCAAAACCATCGGGCATTTTCACATCCGCCAAAAACTTGCACAAGGTGGTCTTCTGATCTTTTTTGCAAAGTATATGATGCTGGACAATCATACTTCCCTTTCATACCCATCGAATGTTGGTTTGGCCGTATACCCATTTCCTTCATGTCAATATGAGCTTGTAGACTATCTTTTGTTTTACCATCCATATTAAGCGATGTCCCCAATACTATCACAAATGTTGTTCTCAATGTGCATTACATGCAAGTTATGCCTTATTAGCAATGTCTTCCAATACGGAGGCTGAAAAAATATACTTTTCTTCTTCCAACTATGCCACCTATCTTCCTCAGTGCGCTTTCTCTTATTATTCATCTGTCCAAAACTCACTTGATCAAAAGTCTCGTATTGTTGGAGTACTCCGTGACCACAGAGTGATGTTGGAGCCTCTCTATTCTCTATCTTGTTGTTGAAAGAAGCTTTGTCCCGACGCCACTGGTGATCTTGAGGTAGGAAACAACGATGACCCATGTAGCAATACTTTCGTCCATGTTTCAACCGCATGGCGTCAGTGTTAACTTGGCAGTATGGGCATGCTAGCCTACCTTTTGTGCTCCATCCACATAGCATTGCATATGCTGGAAAATCATTTATTGTCCACAATATAGAAGCTCACATGAGAAATGTCTCTTTCTTTGAACTGTCGTATGTTTCAACACCATCAGTCCATAATTTCAGTAGCTCATCAATCAAAGGTTTTAGATACACATCAATGTTGTTTCCAGGTGACTTTGGCCTAGGAATTATCATTGAGATGAACCAATAAGGTTGCTTCATACACAACCAAGGTGGTAGATTATAAGGGATTAGAATCACAGTCCATGTACTGTAAGAAACATTCAATACACCAAAAGGATTGAAACCATCAGACGCTAGCCCAAGTCTTATGTTGCAAGGATCAGATGAGAAATTTGGGTGCATTCTATCAAAATGCTTCCATGCTTTCGAATCTACAGGATGGCATAATATTCCATCATCAATACGTTCTTCTTTGTGCCAGCACATGTTTGATGCCGTTGATTCTGCCATATAAAACCTTTGAAGACGGGGCATAAGAGGGAAGTATCATAGAATCTTGCGTCCTACAAGCTTCTTGCCTTTTCCACAAGGTAAAGCCTCTCTTGCATCCCCACTAGTACTATTTTTCCAACTTAATTCCCCACATTTTGGGCATCGATCCAATAGAGAATAGTCCTTCTGGAATAACACACAGTCATTGACACATGCATCAATCTTTTCATAGCTCAGCTCGAGGTGACGAACAACCTTTTGAACTTTACCAAGTGTATTAGGAATGCAATGGCCCTCTGGAAGCACATATGATAATAGTTCAAGGATCAACTCACATGCTTTTTTGCTCAAACCAGTTAAACACTTTATATGGTACAACCTGACAATGAAGGATAATTAGGTCATCTTCTCACAACCTAGATACAACTCCTTTTTGGTATCATTTAATAAGTCATAGAATGCCTTTGCACACCCAGTTGGCTCCTGCTGGTTTATAGCATTTTTGGATCATCAACATCTGTTAAAGTACCACACTCATCAGTGCCTCTAAGTAGACTGGACAACATATTTTTCATGGCAGCATCATCAGAAATTATCTCCTCATTATTTGCTGATTGCTTGGCAATATTTTTCTCAACTCGTTTTTCTCCATGGTGTACCCAACAAGTATAATCAAATGGCATCCCATTACGAAGCAAGTGAAGATGAACTTCCTTGCGTATCCTGTGGCAAATATTATGACATTTAGAGCAAGGACAAGGCTTAGTTTCTTCTTCACGAGTGCCCTGGAATGCTAAATTTAAAATGACTTCATTCCATCCTGCCACTCCTTCATACGCCTGTCTTTTCCCATCCATGTCTTATCTTCTGACATCGCTTTCTACAATTCAATTAGCGTATCCGCAAGAGGATTGAACTACAATAACATTTTGTGAGCAATTGTACCTAGCGCTGTTGCTCCTCCACGTGCGGCGGCCGTTGGATGCTCCTCCACGTCGGTGGATGGCAGATGATCTTCCAAGAGCGTGGTGGCCAGCGGATGCTCCTCCAAGAGTGTGGCGGCCGGCGGATGCTCCTCCAAGAGCGTGGCGGCCGCCGGATGCTCCTCCAGGCTCATTTCGTGCAATCGAGAGAGGGGCCGTTGTGGATCGAAGGCTCCGGCGGGGAGGTAGCCAGGACAAAGCATACGTGAAGCTATCGGAGTAGGCCCAACACTGAAACTGCACTAAGTCACTTTGTATTCCTGGGCCAAAACTGTGCTGGGACGCTTGGTGTTCGTCCCCATGATGTGTGAGCCCATCTACGGACGCATGTCTCGCTCTGGCAATTTGTAATCTCAATAAGTTAATGTAGCAATGGGGGTGGTATTCCGTTCAAAATAAAGCATACGCTACTATTGCAGTCCTTGCAATAATAACATCGCGACTGTTCAGATTTTGGCAGCAAAACAACATGACAAAACATGAAAAGAAAAAATATCAAAAAGTTCCACAAGTTATGACAACAAGTTGCATTGTCTCAACCAAACACACGTACAACAACAATGACTCGGCGGAGTTGGGAACTGGCCAATTAAAATGGAAGTCAGTAGTCTCACGGTTCATGGATCAAAACACGCGCCATCCTTTTTCTTCTTCCTTTTTTTATCCATAACCGTGAGACTGTTGAGTTCCATCTTCACCGGCACATGTACGGTCCGGGTGTGCCAGTGTACCTTAACCCCTGTTGTGCATCCCCAGTGGTGGTTGGAAGACCCCTGCAGGTATGTTCTAATTCATGTCCTCCAACTCCATCTAGGTTTCTGACGATGCATGCGGTTCACCACCAGAAAAACCAACAAAACCTCAGTGATGAGCGGCATGCAAGTTTCTTGATGAAAAACTGACTGCGGGGCCGTTGATGGGTGACATGCAAGTTTTTTTGTTGAAAATTTGACTGCGGGGGCCGCAGTCAGTTTTTCATCAAAAAAACTTGCATGCCCCTCAACACTGAGGCTTTGTTGGTTTGTTTGGTGGTGAACTGCGTGCGTTATCGGAAACCTAGATGGAGTTGGAGGACAGGAATCAGAGCATACCTACAAGGCTCTTCCCAGCCACCACCGGGGATGGACGACGGGTTATTAAGGTACACAGGCACACCCGTACCGTACGTCTACCCAACCAGTCGTGTACTAGTTTCCTTCGAACCTCCGGCTGGCTGCCTAGATAGTATACTCCCTCCTTCCCATAACATTGTCATTTTGGACAAGATTTTTAGTTGGAAATGAACTAAAAATCTTGTCCAAAACGACAATTATTGTGGAATGGAGGAGTACCTTTTGTCCTCAAACCCTCTAGGGAACATCCTTCCTACGTAACATGCATGGCCCAGGGGCACTTCCACAGTCAGTTTCTCATTAAGAAACTTGCATGCCACTCATCACTGAGGCTTTGTTGGTTTTGGACTCAACGTCATGGCAGAAGAAAGCGGAAGCATGCAGGGAAAGATTTCTGGGCTCAAGACTATTCTGTATGGAGAATGTTTGTTGTGTATTCATCAGGGAACACATATACACTTTATATAGGATAGCTAGTGTAGTGTGAAACCAAAACTAAACCCTTCCGCACTACACAGATTCAAAGTCTAGTGTTAACGACTAAACATAGGCTAACGCAGTTAAACAATGACGTTAGACCAACACAGTCAACAATGACTATACATGTGTGCGTGCTTATCCTTTCTATAGTCTGGTGGTGAACCGCCTGCGTCATCGGAAGCCTAGATGAAGTTGGAGGACAGGAATCGGAGCATACCTGCCTGGACAAGGATCGCGTGACGTAGCGACATTTTACTGCATGCGTGCAGTAAAGACTGCATCCAGTGTTTATTTTGATTTGACGGTTGTACTTCCCAGCTATCCAACTGAGGGGATATAATGATGCATACTTCAAACATCTAAATAAAACAAACTTCTATAACAATTATGATATTAACATTAATATTTGCTAGTAATAAGATAATTAGTATATAAATAATTAATATAATGAAATTATCAACTTAGATGATTTGATAATCCAATCAAGTTTCATCCAACCTACATACCAAAAAAAATTGGATCGTCTAGTCCAGCCAACCAAATGTTAATTTGGATGATCTAAGACATAAAGAAATGGATGATCCTATATCTCCAATCCAACTTAGACGTCAAACCAAATGCAATTGATGACTGAGCACTTTGTCACATGTCACTAGAGTGTACGCACAAATGACAAATACACGGCCTCAACACCGGGTTTAGGGTTCATTGTGGACTAACCACATGACCCGCCCAAACATGACCCACCTGCAAGAGCAACATCATGGCCGCATCCTTCGCGTACAAACAGCAACGCCGACCAACTTATACTTTTTGTACTACGTACAAAGAATTTTCCTTGCACTACAGGAATCGGGCAGAAGGCCGTCGGCCATATAGACGTCGGTAGCCTATTCCTCTTTTCTTGCAGTGTTGTCCATGAGCCAATAAACAAGCTCTTCTGATGCGGCTTCGTAGTTAAAAAATAAACTACAAAGCGACAAGTTCATGGAGACGGGGGGAGTATATATATATATATATATATATATATATATATATATATATATATATATATATATATATATATATATATATATATATATATATATATATATATATATACTCCCCCGTCTCCATGAACTTGTCGCTTTGTAGTTTATTTTTTAACAAAAAGAGAAAATATGTAATGTCAAGAAACAAGATCGAGGTCTTTTGCGTGACAAACTGAAAAAAAAACAGGAACTAAAAAACTCAAACACTACCGGACGGAACTACAAAGTATGCCAGGTGGGCCACTGCATACCCTGGACCCTTTGCGTGTCAAATTAAAAAACTGCATGTGAAGCGGAGATGGGACGCGTCGAGCCGTTGTGATAACTTAGAGGAGGCCAAGCGTGGTATGGATTAATTTGAAAGCGCAGTTTTTGAAGCGTCCGATCCTCTCCACTCACGCGCTTAGACTGCTATGCAATCAGAATTCCTATGCAAGCATGCAATCCGTGAATCTCAACCATTCGACGGACATCCAAGAGTGGCTGACATTTTACACATAGATCCTTCACTTCACACAGGATTTATGTGTAAAATGTCAACCACCCTTGATTGTCCGTCCAATGACTGAGATTCGTGGATTGCACGCTTGCACAGGAGTCCAGATTGCACAGTAGTCGTTGCCCTCTTAGACAACGACCGACTATAAAGGCACACCCGTCCTCTTGCGTCTCCGCCGCACCACTCCATCGATCGTAGCCTCCAAACTTCTCTCGCTTCACCGTTGCACCATCGCTGACCACCTCTCGCTCTTTCTCTGCACCTCCTTCACCGCGCAAATTGGTGGCCCTGCACTGAAGCGCTCCAGGCCATCGACATCCTTCGAACCTCCTTCTTCTCCATTTCCGCCGCAGCCAATGCCGGTGGAACTGGAGGCGGAGCCCGCACCTCCTCTGTCCCCTTCTCCGCTTGCAGCGCCCGCATCTCCTCATCCCGTTTGGGTTTAGGAGACTGTGTGCCTCCTCGAACACCGCTTTGATGAACTCGATCGGCGCCTAAAGGAGGCCACCGAGCACCTTTCCGCCATCGCCAGGCATGCAAAAAAGCTTGACAAATTGGCACGGGATGTATTTTCTGATACATATCGCTCGTGTGACCGTCTGGGTCTTGGGAAACTTCGTGTCTGCACCTGCATGGACACCACCGGCCACTACTACTTTGGGTTAGGGTTTGTGGCCGGTCGCCTCAATGTCCTCTACGAGACAATCGGGGAGGTGGCTGGGGTGGAGGGCCGCCAGCATCTTCTGCAGATCGTCACCCGGAAGCTTTGGACTCAGTTGCCGGAGGATACGGCAGCAGCGGCGACAGCGGAGGAGGCGGCGGCGGCGGCGGCTGCAGCGGAGGAGGAGGAGGCGGCAGCGGAGAAAGAGGTGGAGGAGATATCCTCCGACTCCGATTAGAGTAGTATTTGTAATTTTTCTTTTTCTTGTTTTCTATGTGCTTCCATAGTTCTTGTTTGCAATATATGTGTTGTTTTTATGTTAATGAAAAATGTCTTCTCTGTTCATGAACAATGCGTCCTATGCAGTATCGAAAGAAACTCCTTTCTGAAAAAGGCGCGAGATAACTGTTGTTCAATGTCTAGCCAAGAATTCGTTGTGTCAATCGATGACTCTCAGTTGAAACTCCATTGAGATCGTGGTTGAAGCTGCGTTTCTCCTCTTTTGTGTTCTTTCACTCAATTTTTTTTTTCATTTGTAGTCGGCGGATGCGAAAATGTATTTTTAGTAGTAATATATACTAGTACAAGTTATCATTTCATTGCGATTAATGTTACAGAATGTTGATTGTTTGCCATCGTCCTTTCGTGGACTTGGGTGTTTTGTATTTGCATATTGTTTGCATTAGCACATATACATTTGGCGATTCATATTTTTGTTCGTATTTTTTTGGATTGTCCCACTAGCTAGCAGATGACTACTTTTAGATTTTGATCTCCATGCATGGCAACAAAGATGAATTAAGAAGCGAGCAAGTTGTTCTAAGAAGACTACCCCTCTAGCTACACGCACCATGTGCAGGAATCGACGCAACATGACATGTAATTAATCACGATTGCATGCGTGCACAAGGAAACGACTTGCGTCAAATTCTCCACTCCCGCAAAAAAATTTTCGTTCTTCTTGGAGCGCCATATTTGAGATTTTGACAATTCAATTTTCACTACCTACGCCTCCAATTTCAGTCCCGCCTATTATTGTAACCCTATTTCATCCACGATGAGTATAAATGGAAACATTGGCCTCCGTTCCCGACACACCACTGGCCCGCCCTTCCGGTGATCTCGCAGTACTCCAAATGTGTTGTCTCTCTGTCCTGTGTTCCATACTTGTATTCCTAAGAAATTTCCTTTTTTTTTCATTTCCCACGGTTTTTACAATTTTTTCCCCCATGGATCTTGTAGTGACGCATCGAAGCTCTTGGCGGTGTTGACTCCTGGGTACAATGCCTAGCGACCAAGTTTGACGGGCTGTACCGAACCTCTTCGTCACCGACACCTCCCTGCGACATCGCATCCCGTACTCCAGTTTTGTGCTAGGTAAACTACACGATCCATGCCATCTTTTTATAGAGCTATATTGGCTTGGTTCTACACGATCCATGCAATTTTGGGCTAGTTAAGTTCAACACGATCCATCCTGATATACGAAGATTAAATAAATTAACAAAGAAGAAATGTGGTCTTCTGTTTCACGAATTTAGTTATATATATATATATATAGCATATACTACATCTGTCCTGAAATAAATGTCGCTCCGACAGCTTATTGTGGTATTGTATTTATAGTTCAATTCCTCGCCGGGAACAACAAATACTAAAAACCAAATGTAGTATGTAATTTTTGGATTTAGAAGTAAATGACGCACGGGTTATCTAATCAACCACTCCAAATGTTGTACTCTCATTCCTGTTTTACAAATTTGTATTCCTAATATTTTCTGTTCCCACATTTTTTAGACTTTTTTCTTTCTTGTGGCTTTCTTGGATCGTACATTTTTTCTATTCCTTCATTTCTAATTCCTCCGTTCGTAACAAGCACTGCAGTTTATAGAAACCACACCATCTGATCCAAAATCTACGTCGGTCATATAATCTGACGTTATCACTGTTATTTGGAATGACTACTTACAATGCTCTTTACATTAGAAACAAGACATCAAACCGTGATGTCATCTACAAGAATTCATGGAACTACGATGATGTTCAAGAACCCCGAGGTTCTTCACTCCCTGGTACTACGATGCATGAATCAACAACAGGTATAGATATACAAACCAGAAATACTGCTTTCGCCCGAGCGTAATTTTTTGGGGCTTAAAAAATGTCACACTCCAACTCTATCGGTAGCTTCCAACTACCCATATCACATCACATTACTACGTGCCTCTCTATCGTGTCATTTGTTTTGGCAGAGCGTGTTACTTTTTTACTCCTTTGGCATTGGATTTGGAGCATTTTGAGAGACTACGTTATGTCCTTTAGATGTTGTGATGATGGGTGTATCATGGTCATCTGCATTCTTTCCTAGGCTCTACTAATTGTTTTAGCATGCCTTGCGATTCTACTTTTTAGTACTGTAGTCTTTATAGTTAACAATTCATCGGCGTTTGTGATGGCATGATTTTTTTATGCCTCCACGCTGTGCTCTCTCGCCATCGGCTACTCCGGTCGGCACAGGCGCCCACACCCTGCTGCTGGTCACTTCAGTGTCCTCCCCGATGCGTCTCCCTCGCCCATCGCCACGTCCCATCCTTCGCGTACCATGATTACCCCTCCGCCCGCAAATCCCTGGCCATTACTCGCCCTGCCACCAATCCTCCTCGAGAGTCTCGGCAAGACCGAACCCTCGCTTTGTTGAGCGTCACAAGCTGGAACTATGCAGTACTCCACCTGCAGTAGCTGTCACTAACAACTGGACCTAATATCTCATGGGTCCACATGTCAGTGGAAGCTAATGCAGGTGCAGTACTACGGAGGATTTCAATCCTGCAAGCTACCTGCCTTAACAGTCTTGCATTCACCACCTGCTACCGTTGACGTTCATTACTTGCCCTGCAACTAATAATTCTATTCGAGATGCGCTCTGACTGATGTCAGTCAGACCAAACCAATGAACCCTATCTTTGTCTAGTCTAGCATTGCCAGCTGCATGCCCCCTCACAGTCTTGCCTGCTTCGCTGCTGGACTGAAAATCCTCTGCAGTACTACGAGTGCGTACCGCCACTGACATGTGTACCTGATGGCTCATTTTATGGTATTAACAGCAACAAAGAAGTCAACAATGTACCCCCCCCCCCCCCGATTAAAATAGTTGTCGTTCAGACAACCCTAACTAGTTCATTTTCAATTCATTTGTTGGTCTGATATGGTAGCTAATATAAACCAGGAGGGAGTAATACTGAACAAAATGGTGTTGGGACAACGCAGTCATCCCACGCTTGTATTTGCCGCACTCGTCCTAAAGATGGTATGAACATCAGTCTTTTCTTCTTTTCACACTATTTGTACATGATACTAAACTTGTTCAGGCAGTAATTTGCTTTAATCATTTACTGTTTGAATCAATATAATAGAAGGAAGGAAGCTAGTAAGAAGTGTCTCTAATGGACTTAAGGTTGCCAGAATAAGCTATGCATCGCAAGTTAGTAGAACGGAGCATGTCAAGCTACCAATTCAGTTCTCCGCTAGGTTGGGTGTTGCGATTGGTATTAATCAGCGCCACTTTGTCGATTATGTGGTTATGTTTACAAAAAGACATGCATCCCTCAGAGGTGCAAGTAAGTGGGCAGAGGTTGGCCATAGTAACAAGAGAGATATAGTACGAGACATTCTGGTTAGTGTTGACACACCCCCACACAAGTATTTTTTTCTTTCATTCTCCATCCTCTACATTTATAGCAACTTGTTATACAATGTACAAGATTCCTGGGACATGGAGGACACACAGGAGAGCGCAAGAAAAATTTTGAAAATTGCTGGTGAGCGCTACAAGGGGTGGCGCTCAACATTGCATGCCACCTATAAGAGTTATTTTATCGATGAAGAACATATGCGAAACAAGCCTGCTGATGTAACGGCGCCCGAGGGTTGCACCTAATAGAATATTTTGGGTCTCAGCGATTCAAGGTGAGCAAACTTTTTAATATCTTCGCATCATACAAAAAATATTTGGTTTACTTTCATTCGTGGAATTAATTCTTAAAATTATTGCAGTCAATAAGCAGGACCAATTCTCAAAATCAAAGAAGACAAAAGGCGAGTCACTTGCTTGGCTCTAGATCTTACGCCCAGCTTAGTTACAAGAAGGTATGAAAAATAAATCACGCTTTTACTTTGTGCTGCAAACAATATGTATACCGACATGTTGAATTTTACTTGTATTTTATGTAGGGAGACATGGAGACCGGAGAAGAACCCGATGACATACAACTGTGGGAGGCAAGCCATTTGCTAGAGAACGGTAACTAGGCAAACAAGCTGGCAGAAGCTGTACATGTGAGTAACACTTCATACAATCCCCAATTAAATAAATATTTTCAAATTACCTGTGACTTTTCTTTTCGTATATAGATCCAGGCACATGCCCAAGTGGACGAAATGGAAGCTGAGCAGGGAGGCCCAATTCCAAACGAGGAGAGAAACCACATCTTCCTGTGTTGTTATAGGTCCTCAATCGGTTGTGCAGGATCATAGGTTCGGGGGCGTGGTTATATGACTAACCCAACTGGTCCTCAACGTGAACGTATGCATATCCAGATGTCTGAACACCAACGACTGAGTTCGAAACTTAGAATATAGAAATGCAGGCCTCAATCACCAAGTGCATGAGTTGGAAGGAAGAAATGATAGCTTAACCACCCAGATGGACTGCATATACCAGAAGAATGAAGAGTTAAACGTTCAAGTACAGAACTTACAAGGTCAGATAGCAGCTGATCGTGAACATACAGCTAAGGAAATGCAGGACATGCACGCCTCAATGGCTGAAATGCACAAAATGGTGATGGAGACCACTCCATAAAACGTCCACCTTAGGAACCGCCAAAAGCCACATGCTCCAACAATTAGTCCCGCTCAGCTTAGGAAAACTCTTAGCATGCAAATATGTCGCTTTAGAACTCTTTGAGTGTTGTTATGCGTGTTGCAATATCAATTGATAGATGTTTATTGTTAAACTCGTGATTCTATTGCCACTAATTTTCAAACCTGGTGCATTCGGGCTTTACTGCTGTTAATTATAAAACGTGGCATTACAAATTTCTTATCACGAATGACAAATTGTTGCAATAAGAAGCTATTGCCAGGAATTACAAAATGTTGCAGTATAAAGATTTGGCAACGACTCACAAAACGTTGCACAAGACTGCTATTGCCACCACGCAGAAAATATTGCATTAAAATACTATTGTCACAAATGAGAAAATATCGCATTACACCCCTATCACCACAAATCATTAAACGTTGCATTACAACCGTACTACCACATATTAGAAAACACTGCATTACAAACCTATTGTCACATATCAGGAAATGTTGCATTAGAAACCTATTGCCACAAAGTAGGAAACGTTGCATTACTAACCTATTGCCAAAGATAATAAATCTTTGCAATACCAAACTATTCGTCATGGATGCAAAATCGTTGCAGTACCATACTAGTTCTCTTGGATCCGAAATCGTTGCAATACAATACTATTCGCCACATTTGTGAACTCGTTGCAATAACATACTATTTGCCACAGATGTTAAACTGTCGCAGTACCATACTATTTGCCACGGTTGCGACATCATTGCAGTACCATACTAATTGCTTGAATGTGAAATCGTTGCAATACTGTGATATTCATTGCAATATGGTAAATCGTCGCAATACCATAAATTGTTGCAATACGGTACTATTTGCCATGGCTCTGAAAATCGTTGCAATACTGTAGTATTTGCCACAAATGAAAAATCATTGCAATCACATACTATTATCACGAATGCGAAATTGTTGTAATACCATGCTATTCGTTGCAATACGTTAAATCGGTGCATACACTAAATTGTTCCAATAACATACTATTTGCCACAAATGTGATATCGTTGCAATACCGTATTATTGTCATGGCTGCGAAATCGTTGCAATCACATACAATTACCACGAATGTGAAATCGTTGCAATACCATGCTATTTATTGCAATACGTTAAATCCTCACAATACGCTAAATCATTGTAACAACATACTATTTGCCACAAATATGAAATCACTGCAATTCCGTACTATTTGCCACGATCGTGAACCCTTTGCAATACCGTACTATTCGTTGTAATACGTTTAATCACCGCAATACATGAAATCATTGCAGTAGCGTCCTATTTGCCACCGATGAGAAATCGTTGCAATACCATACTATTCGCCACGGATGTCAAGGCGTCTCAATAACCTATCACCATAGGAATTATTACAAAAATTTGTAAAAAATATCGCCACGCCCTTTTTCGTTGCAACAGTGACCTATTGAGACGAAAAACAACCTATTGTGATAAATTTTTTCGTTGTGATAAACCAGAATCCTTGCAGTAATACCTGCACGTACTCCTCATCTGTTAGTTGCCTCTCGCTCTCCTACTGGAAGTGTCGCACGTCGTGCTGGTTCACCTTCAAATGCTCATTGATAACTTGAATACGGGCGTTCGACATAGCTTGCCGAACAGCCTTCGCAACGTTGAAGTAAAACACTTTCCTCGCAAGCTCAAACATGCGAGGGTCGTTCGGGTCTTCTAAAATATACCTTTTCCTGTGATAAAGAATATATTGAAGAGGTGTTCATTAAATGAGTTTAAGAGTTAAAACATAGAAACTTTATTTAACATACTTACCATAAGATCGGCCCATACGACCTCCCGAACGTTGTGGTGCTCCTAGTGAAGGGCGCATGTGTAGACCTCCCATGAAGTAGGAAGCATCACGTCGATGACCCCAGGATAGTGCATACGCACTAAGGACCCGAGGACACCGTTCATTGGTGTGTGGTGTCTGTCACCGGTGAAAGACGCATCAAACAAAACTCTGCCAGATATTTATTTATTAAATATTTAAGTAACAAAAAAACAGAATTGAACACTACATTTAATTACTTGTCTCCAACCGTGTGAATCACGATCCTCTGTGAAGGGACCGGAGGAGGATTGACAAAGTGAGTCCTCCACGTCTGCCGCATCTGCTCGGGCACCACGTCTAGTGACCCAGTAGGCTCGTCACCAGCCAAACCAAATGGCTCCGGAACAGAAGGCTCACCAGCCAAGGGCTAGTTGGCCGAGGGCTAGCTCACCAAAGGGTAGCCAGGCTCAACTGGCACCCTAACACATCAATTTTCTCATAGTACATACCAAGACCAGATATCAATTTCTTCGACTGATACATATCTTTAGGTGCTTTGTGAGGTTGTGGAAGGATATCGCAGATGAATTTTGTGAGATCATTATAGCAGTTGACGGAAAAAAGTACTTAGAACTAATTGCTATAAATCTGGTCATGAAAGCAAGGACGGTCACATCCGTGTGTTCATGCAATGACTGTTCTTATTTCTTGAGCTCATCGAAGAACTTGACTGCCTCCATTTTAAGAGAATCTTTCGCTTCCATAGCCTCTATCATCTCATCCATCCTATGAATCCCTGTTCTACCATCATCCTCATCCACTTCTTCTATGACTCGATATTTAGTCTTGTCATACAAGGTCCACACCTCATAATGTGGCGTGAAACTATTTCGAGATAAGTGAAATGAAAGTTCTATTCTATTCAAAAACTTGGTGTTCTGACATTTCATACATGGGCACCGCACCTTATCATTCATTGACAACAAAAATGCTCGATCAAAAAATTCATCTAACTTGGTGTACCACTCATCCGAATGAACATCAGTTCTGATCTTCCAACAAGTATACATCCAATTGCGACCTTCACCCATGTTTGACTCTACAGTATAAAGTCAAGGAAATTATCATTGACTTATACAGGATTTATCCTGCTTATGACGAGACATAAAACCCGAATCTGAATAAAATTTCGGCAGCATAACCTTGCTCGTTTTACACTAAACCCCCAAAAATGGTGCAATTCTTCAAGCTTTGGAGTCAACTGTCAAAGAACGAGAGAGGAGGTATGAACTGGAGGAAACCACCCATTGAGGCCTGCTGTCCATGTGCGGGAGCTTGTCGTCGTCACTATTGCTTTTTGGTTAAACCCTAAACCCAAAATGGCCCGTGTCGGGCCGGGCCGAAGCCCATTTAAACCTAAACCTAGCTAAGAAAACTTAATATCAATTAACCAGAAAATGAACCTAGGCATAAATAAACCTAAATATAATTAAATCAAAACCTAGCTAAGCATATTAACATATCAATTTATTATAAGTAAATAACCAAAACATGATTAACATAAGTAAATAACCTAAACATATTACATAGTCCTAAAAGTAATTATTGCAACTTAAATAAATTGCATAGTCCTAAAAGTAACTATTGTGACGGGCGCAAGAGCGTCAGGGGCGGGAGCAAGGGAGGTGGCCAACATCCGATGTCTAAACAATTCTAATCTAACATTCTAAACATGACAATAAACATTTACATAGCATGGCAATTAGTATAAGCATGGCGATGAACATGGCAATAAGCATAAGCATGGCAATAATCATAGCATGTCAATATACATAGCAACTAAACATAAGCATAGCAATAAGCATGGCAATAAACATAAGCAAATGTGCATCGCAAATATAAACCACAAAGCCAAAATTAACATAGGAGATCGAGCTAATCATTTGCGATGCACAAAGCTTAATCACAAGCCTAAATCACAGAGGCTAAATGAACATGGGAAAGGAGGACCTTGCGGGAGGCCCTCCCATCAGTGAGGCAGCCGGTGAGGCAGTTGGGAGGTGGCGTGGGGGAGGCGAGCGGGCGTCGGGGAGGCGGCGGGTGTTGGGGAGGCAGCGACGGCGGGGCGGCGCCGAGCGTAGGGGAGGCGACGGGCATCGGGGAGGCGGTGCGGCGGGCGTCGAGGAGGCGGCGGCGGCGAGCGTTGGGGAAGCGCGAGCATCGGGGAGGCACCGGCCGCGGCGACCGTCGGGAGCGACGAGAGTGTGGCGACGGCGCGTTAGTGTGTGAGTCAGACCGATATTGGGTCTAGATATATACCTTTTATTTGCAATGGCTATGTTAATTGCGACGACCCTAGTGTTGGCTCTTGCAATTTAGTTTACTTGCGACGGTGTTTTCTCTGGCCGTCGCAACGTCCTATTTGCCATGGTCAATTAAATTGCGACGGCTTATGATGAAGTCGTCGCAAATAAATGCCTATTTGCGACGGTTTCAACTTTAGCCATTGCAAATAGAGGCCAATTTGCGACCGCTGTCTATATTCTGACGGTCAAGGGCTGACCGTCGCAAAAAACTTTAATCGTCACAAATGATCGTGTTTCCTGTAGTACGTTTAGTCTAGTCTCCTGTGAACGTCAGTAACACGGGACAGCTTATTTTTATACGGTTATATGGATGAAAAAGGTGAAACCGTCAAATTACCGTGGCAGACAAAAAGTAATAAAATTCAGATTGAACAGAGCAAGTGCAACCGTTGTTTTTGTGGATAGCTGGAATACGAGAGCTCATCAGAATCATGTTGCAAAAGTAGACACCTAACATGAAAAAGTATATGATGTATGTAAGGTATGGTTTTGACATATCAGTTCACTTATTAACGCAGCTAAATATTAAAATAACTTGATTAACAACTCTAGAAACGTACCTATGTGTTGGCTTTGCTCTAACCGGGACAGCACGAAGTGTTTCCTAGACACCTGTGTTTTCTCACACAGAGTGCTAGTTTGTCACATATATAGAGTAGTAGATTCGTATTAATGGCTTGTCCTGGTAGTTGCTGGGAGTCCAACTGACGCCTACCAGAAATTATAATACATCTCATATTTCTAGACACAAGGTACTAATGAATTATATAAATTTCGAAATGTGAAAGGGGGCTTGACCTAGTCGCTAAGAACTCTGAGTAGCACTACTCAGATTCTGATTTCGATTTTCGATAGGACCGAATTTCATACTGAATTTCACAATATTAAATGTGGGTACTTTATAAAGGAAGTCATGAGCGTAAAATCTGAAGTGCACTTACGAAAAATGTGAAGGGATGAGTGTGCCGTAATATTGGCTTATGAAGTTCGGTCTACAGTCGTGTGCTTAATTATCCAGTTATCGTCGACTTCGACTTATTCTAGACAATAGGTTGTGAATGTCTGCATTTGTACTTGTTTGTAATAAATTGGTCATAACCTCCTCGAATGGGAAGGTTGAAACTTTACCCATCATCTAAAAAATATAAATTTCGAAATACGGATGAGTGGGATCATCAGTGCCATTGCTTAGTTAAAAGAATAGCTAAATTGTAAACAAGTATTTCATTTACAATGTAGCCTGACTAGAGATCATTGCTCTAACTACACCCAAAACGCCCCCTCCCATTCATTCCGAGTATACCGCTGAAAATGGTTGACCACCACATTATCTAAGTTTGCTTCCAGATCCATAACTCAATTTCTTATTACCTGATTAAGTTGTATGCGAGGTGTAGGTCATCTCACGAGCAGAGTCGTCAGCAGCTGGGTTCCGTTTGATAAAACAGTGGTCAACTTAATATATTCTCTTCTATATGTATATTCTTTGGGGCTAATTCTTCACAATCTATTTTATGTTTTCCTCTAGTTTACTTCAATTTTCCATCAGATCCGGCCCGATTCACCATTGTTTCATTCTCCCCCATTCCATCCACCATTGTGCCTTCAACCATTGGCCCGTTCACCACCCAAACATCGGCCAACACGCCATCTACTGCTTACCGTCGACCCGAGCGACATGAGCAACATTTGCTACATCATCCTACACAACCACGTTGTTTTCCGTCCTGACATTGAACAACTTATTATCTGCCACCTCATTGTACACCACAGCGCCACCTGCCACCTTGTTGTGATCACCGCGTGGTTTGCCACCTCGTCGTACACCACAAAGCCGTTGGTGATAATGTTGATGTTTTTTGATCTCGGTCACGTGAGCAACAAACACAACCGAGACCGACTCCTTCTACACATCCTGATCGGAGGAGCAGCTGATTCTGTTTAGTGCGGCTCCCTCTCGCCTGCGCAACATAAATTGAGGGGAGAGATCGGGGCCTTAGATCACCTGTTGATAGAGTGCCACAAACTCTTCCCACAATTCTAACCCGATCTATTAGACCGCGAAGCGAGGAAAAGGTCACCGCCACCGCGTCACGACCTCCCTGCACTACTACAAAAAGCATTTTTACAGGCGTCTCAATTTTTCAAATATAAGCGATCCGTAAATAAATGCAACCGTGATGACGAATGATACAGTGATGACTGAACATCACATGCGGATTTTAAGAAACAACCGTCTGAGTAAGTACATTATTTACCAGACAGTTATTAATTAAGAACCACCTGTGATATATCAAACATCACAGGCAATTCTTAATTAATAATCGTCTGGGTAAATACATGATTTTCACGGGCGGTCATTGTTTAAGAACCGTATGTACTGGTTCAATCATCACAAGCGGTTTTTATTGATGAACCGCCTGGGGAAAGTCATTGTTTTCACAGGCTGCTTATTAATTAAGAACCGCTTGTGATGCTGATAAGTTAATCTCTTCACAGCAAGATCTTGTAGATGCAAGTAACACCCGTGTCTCATCATTTGGATTGTTGAAAGCATCAATTTGAAGTCTGACAATTCTTGGAAGGATTTTCCCATTCATTTGAAAGATTTCTTTCCCTCCTGTCCATTTAAAAACATAGGAAGATGTTCCTTACTCAGTTTCAATGCCTAAATATATTGACTAAAAATTAGTACCTACATTCTTAGTGCTTCATACAAGTGAGGAAGCGAACAACTTCAATCACAAATCTTGTTTTTACACGTTCATAGGGATTTAAACTTAATCTTTAATACTCCCTCCGTTTCAAAATAATTGTCACCAGCTAGTTCATTTTTGAACTAATCAGTGACAATTATTTCGAAACGGAGGGAGTACAAGCCTAAATTTATCAAATAAGGGAAGCTTCCTTATCACATATGTTAATGGCAGTTATAAGTGAAGGATGTGCCGAAACTAACGAAATTTGAACTGGACTGAAGATAAAGACATCAGTATATGAGTGGCAATGTCCAGGTTACGCAGCGTGAAGCTATGATGGCAACCTTCAGCAACATGAAAAGTAATATTAAGGTTATGCTTGCATCAACCAGAACATGTTGTGAGGGTATAACACTTGTTGGGTCAAGCATAACCGTTATGCTCCAACAAGTGTTATGTCCTCACAACATGTCTTGGTTGATACAAGCATAACTTTGGCATCACTTTTCATATTATTGAAGGCTGCCATCATAGCTTCATATTGTGTAACCTGGACATTGTCACTCATATGCAGCATCTCTTTGTCTTTAGTCCCGTTGAGATTTTGTTAGCTTCGACACACCCTTCACTTGTAACTGCCATTAACATGTCTGATGAGGAAGCTTCAGTTATTCTTAAATCTATGCTTGAAAGATTAAGGTCAAATTCCTATAAAAATGGTAAAAACAAGATTTGTGATTGAAGTTGTTCGCTTCGTCGCTTTTGTGAAGCACTAAGAGAGATGGTACTGATTTGTAGTCAATATATTCAGCCATTAGAACTGATAAAGTAGCATCTTCATAAGAGTTGAAAATGGAGAGAAGAGAAAGAAATCTTTAGGGGCTTGTTTGGGTGTACTCAATCTAATTGTATTGAAGTGGATTGAAGTGAAAAATAAACTAATTTTCTCCTCAATCCACCTCAAACCCCTTATATTAAAGTGAATCCACTCCTATCCAAACAAGCCCTCAAATGTATGGGAACTATTGTCACACTTCAATTGAAGCTCTTAACAATCCAAATGATGAGTCCCGAGTGTTACTTGCATCTATAAGAGCTTGCTGTGAAGGGATTAGCTTGACAAAAGCTTCAAGAGTTGTGCTTCTAGATTTTGTTTGGGACCAAGCTTTTCGAAGGCAAGCCTGATCATCATAAGTGAGAAGAAATGTATATACACATACAATTTGATAACTTGTGGAACAGGTGAAGGTGATAAATATAATAATGTAATAATGTTCGAAACATAAGCTGAATTTAATAATGTTCGAATTATGCTATCTAAAGATAAAATAGAGCATTGTTCTAAGTTTATTTCAGAGGATACAAATATATACAATATATATCATACATTTTTTCCAGCATTGACATCTTCTCGCATATAGGGATTCAAATCCTTTGTAATACTTCTCTCTACAAGCTTGATGTTTTCTGGTTTGGCGAAAAAGTACATCTCTTCATACTGATTATATTCCTCTTTATTATCTCCCACATTCTCAACCCCAAAAATATTTTGCTTTCCAGAAACAACTACGTGCATCTTCTCAGTTTTTGGATCTTGAACATAAAAAACTTGTGCAACACTATCGGCGAGAACCCACAGGTCATCTTTATAACCCACTTTATTTAAGTCTACCAATGTTAGTCCGTAATTGTCCACTTTCACACCATCAAGATGTTTGACCCATTGGCACTTAAATATGGGCATTACCATTCTTTTGCCATAATTGATTTTCCATATTTCCTCTATGAACCGAAGTATGTGGTCTTTTGCCCTTGTGAATCATAAACCTCAATTCGAACACCACTATTTTTTGCAACACTCTTACCGTCTGTAAAATGTGTAACCGTTGATGTCATATGCTTTCCATGATGTCACCAAAGTAGATGGGCCAGAAGCTAACTTCTGCATTGTTGCCTCTTCTATAGAGTTTACGTATGGTATATTTTTGTCTGTTAACCATTCTATGAAACATCTTTTGTGCTCTTTCATGATCCAATCCTCTGTGCGGTCTTAGTTTTTTTTCACGAAGCTCAATTTGATGTTCCTTGATGTACGACTCAGCTATTGCGAGCTGTTGTAGTACACCAAAATGTGCACAGTGTATATTCTTGTAATCTTGAACGATAAAAGTTTTCTTACCCACTTTGCCTCTCTCACGTAGTCTACCCTCATGTACTGGTATAGACACACGTATCAGTTTTTCATCTTTGATGTAATCAGTGCAACCCTCAATCACATCTTATGTCGTGTATCCTTCCATAATTGAACCCTCTGGGTGAGCACGGTTCCAAACATAACCTTTTAATACTCCTAAATATCTCTCCAACAAAAACATATAATGTAAATATAGTGGCCCCAATGCTTTTATCTGATCAACAAGATGTATGATTAGGTGTACTTGCATATCAAAAAAGGATGGTGGGAAACACATCTCAAGCTTGCACATAGTCTCGACGATGTATGTTTTCAGATAGTCTAAATCTTCACGTGCTATCACCTTTTGTAATACTGCATTGGAGAAGTAACACAAACGTGTGATGACAACTTTTATATGCTCAGGTTTGATGACTCTTATTGCAATTGCAAGGAACACTGTCATCATCATGTGACAGTCGTGAGAATTATAACCGAATAAAGAAAAGTATTTCATCGAGACTAGTTTGCGGATATTGGATGAGAAACTCGTGGGCACTTTGATCCCACGCAATCATTTGCAAATTGCTTTTTTCTCTTCTAGCGTGAAGTTGTAGCTAGCTAGGGGAAGGTAAAGCTTCCCGTTGGCCTTTTCTACTAGATGAAGCTCTGGTCTCAAATCAAGATTTACTAGGTCCATACGTGAATTTAATCCGTCATTCTTTTTCCTTGGCATGTCCAGCAAGGTCCCAATGATGCTGTCAAATACATTCTTTGTAATGTGCATCAAATCAATACTATAGCAAAATTATAGATTCTTCCAAAACGGAAGAAACTTGAAAAAAATTGATTGTTTCTTGAAAGCCATGTCAGTTGTATCACCGAAAGATGTACTTTTCTTTCTCTTGATACCTTTATATTTTTTGCTCTTACCGAAAGCAATATGAATGTTCTTGACCATTTTGAACACAAGTTTTCCACTGTATGGTTTTGGGGCAGTATCTTTTTCGATTTTGTTATCAAATTGTTCCTTCATCTTCCGATACTTGTGTATCTGTCAAGAACCGTCGGTGTCTCATGTACACCGTCTTTCTGAATGAAGTGAGGTATAGAATTACAGTTCTATCCACGCACCTTACACAACCTTTCTTCCCTTTCATTTGTCCTGATAATGTAAGCAGTCTGGGATAATCATGCACAGTAACGAATATCATTGCTCTTAGTGTGAAATACTCCCGCTTGTACTCATCTCATGTACGTACCCCTTCATTCCACAATTTCGCCATATCTTCCATTAAAGATTCCAAGCACACATCAATTTCGATGTCGGGATATTTCAGACCTTGGATAAGAACAGATAACAAGATATATTTCCTTTTGTGACACAACCACGTCGGTAGGTTGTACATCGTTAAGACAATGGGCCATGTGCTGTGTATGCTCTTTTTTTCACCAAATGGATTCATTCCGCCTGTACCCAAGGCAAACCTCACATTTCTGATTTCCATTGCAAATTTTGGATACTGAATATCAAAATTTTTCAACTGCGTTGCATCACCAGGGTGTCGAATATGTTTTTCATTCTTCTTGCGTTGCTCGGAATGCCAACGCATAAGTTCAGCCTCCCTAGGGTTTGAAAACAAATGCTTCAAGCGATCAATTACCAGAAGGTACCACATCACCAAGGCAGGAATTTTTCTCTTATTCTTCCCGTCTGCATCGCCAGAAGTATCGTCATCGTCACCTTCAGGACCAATAATAAACTTCTTATTCTTCTGAGACTTTTTCATGATGGTAACATACTGGTGATTGTAGTACTTCTTATATCTACTGACACCACAGATGGAGCATCTAGTTGCGAGCTCATGCTCTTTGCGATACATAATACAATGGTTCACACAAGCGTGTATTTTTGTCAAACCTAGTGCCATCGGGTAAAGAAGTTTCTTCGCTTTATAAGTGCTTCTGGGCAGTTTATTTGGATTTGAAAGAATTTTTGCCATAAGATTCAAAAGATCAGAGAAACTATAATCGTACCATCTCTGTGTGGCTTTCAACTTTAGTAGTTCTAAGACTGCACGCAATGTAGTAAACTCTTTATCACAACCGTTTGATTCATCATATAAAAGCTCCGTCGCCGCATTCTGCAATGTCTCCATTTTACTTAAACCTTTGCTTGCTCTTACAGATGTCAATATATATGGTTCAATGTGACGCAACATCTCCTCACAATCGAACTCATCATCATCATCACTATCTTGATTGTCACTACCATCATCGATATGAACATTATCGTCATCTGAACCTCTCTCGTCATCTTTATCCACATCATGTGTATCTAACTAACCATGCTTTGTCCATATTGTGTAGTTATTTTTTGAATCCTCTTTTCACCAAATGAGATTGAATTACTATAGTATCCATCCAAGCAATCTTATTTTCGCAGTCGACACATGGACATAATATATCTATCTTTTGCAACTTCGCATGTCTCTTGGATGCTTCAATATAATTTGCAACATTATGAATGTACATAGGATCGGGTCTTGGCATGTTATACATCCACGCTTGACGGTCCATGCTTCAATAACAGATTTTTTGTAAGATTTAAAAAATTTGGCCACAAACATTCCCTAAAGGTTTCTATAAAATGAATTTACAAACACATAACAAGCTTGTATCATATGAGTGAATATTAGTATCATGTAGGTCTGTTCATAAGGGTTCCCAGCAATGTTTTCAAGTTGCCTAGTCGACCGTAGTCGCCTAAGGGGCGATAAGGACGACTAGGTCGATTAGTCATCGACTGGGGCGACTAATCGCCCTCTAGTCGACCCTAGTCGTCCTCTAGTCGTCCACTACTTTTTATGGAAAAAAACTAGTCGACAGTATATATATGTACATATATAGCTAGTATATAACTATATATTGGTATATGCTCCTGGATTGAATTAAAGGGGTGAAAAACAGCACTACATGCTTCATATTGGTAAAAACCAGAGCAATAACAGAGCAAGGAGAGAGCATCATTGGAAGAACAGAGACTTATCATCAGAGCCGGGTCGCCATAATGGATTTTTGAAGTTAGGCTTATTCCATAAAACATTTCATCAAACACGTGATGTGTGTGTATTCATCTTCAAGCTTTAATCCTTCAAATCTATTTCTTGTTCTGTAAAATTCATGGGTGAGCTCAAGGGAAGACTAAACTACATATTTCATCCTTTAATCAATCAAATCTATGACAAATCTCAAGTTGTTGGCAGGGGGGCGGGGCTGGACGCATATACAAACACAACAAAACGAAACTGTGGAAAAAAACAAATTAAAAACATGACAATGAAGAAGAAGTCTCTTCTAACCTTTTCTCTATTCGAAATCAACTGATGAATGCCCCGCGCACAATGGAAATTTTTGGAAGCCTGGCGGCGTCGATGGAAAATCTCCAGGGTTAGGTTTCTGTGGTGCCCGAGGGGTACCTTTATATAGGCGACGGTTTTCACAGGCGGTTTTTTACGAAACAACCGCCTATGATAAAAAATAATAAAGTTTAGGTGGTTTTTTTCAGGTGATTTTTAACAGTTTCATAAGCGGTTGGTACTTACCGACCGCTTGAGATAATTCCCCGAGCTTGTTCTTCAGTTTTCCTTTTCCTTGCTTCTTTTATATTTATATTCCCATATAAATACTCAAACATGTATAGATTCTGCAAATTGAGTCCAAATTCGATGATTCTTTCTTCTATATTTTTCATAAATTAACATATACCACCACTTGAACAAAATATTTTAAAACTTGTATAGCTGACATTGTAATGTCTTGGTAAATATCAAATTAATTTATACTTACATATTATTCAGATTTGTGTATCTCCTAAAAAAAGGATCCTTACTAAAATTGGTTTGTGTGAACTTATTTGTATTATCTATACATTTATGAAATTTTTTAATTTTTAAAGCATTCCAACATGTCAAAATTCAAATTATCTATCATTCTAACTAAATTCTCATGTACATATGAGACATTTATCTGAACACACATTGATTCAAAAAAATCTGAAAAAAATCATAGAGGTTGGAATGATGAACAAAAATGTCCACTGAAAAAATAAACGAAAAAATCATTATATTCATCAACATAGAAAAATGACAAATAGCAATTGTTTTATGTTTTTTCTATTCTGACCAATTTCAAAGGCTTTATGAAGTGAAATGTAATAGTAACCTAAAATAATAAATCATATTACAAGAAAGTGGAATTTGGGCTTTTGAAAGGCCGCACATTTAATCAAGAATATTAATTAAGAAGAAGAAAAGATCTTCTCAGGCGGTTGGTACTGAATAACTGTCTGAGAAAAGGCTTATCTCAGGCAGGTATTACTCACCGACCACCTGAGATAATTGCCCGAGCCTATTCTTCAGTTTTCTTTTCCCTTGCTTCTTTTTATTTAGATTCTAATATAAATACTCAAACATGTATAGATTCTGCAAATTGAGTCCAAATTCGATGATTCTTTCTTCTATATTTTTCAAAAATTAACATCTACGACCACCTGAACTAAATATTTTAAAACTTGTATAGCTGACATTGTAATGTTTTGGTAAATATCAAATTAATTTATACTTACATATTACTAAAATTTGTGTATCTCCAAAAAAAGGATCTTTTAATGAAATTGGTTTGTATGAATATATTTGTATTATTTATACATTTATGAATTTTTTTAATTTTTTTAAAGCATTCCAACATGTCAAAATTCAAATTATCCATCATTCTAACTAAATGCCCATATAGATATGAGACATTCATCAAATTTTGAACACACATTGATTCAAAAAAATTCAAAAAAATCTGAAAAATTTCACAGAGGTTGGTATGATGACTAATAATGTCCGCTAAAAAAATAAATGAAAAAGTCATTATATTTATCAAGATAGAAAAATGATAAATAGCAATTGTTATATGCTTTTTATGTTCTGACCAATTTCAAAGGCTTTATGAACTGAAATTTAAAGGTAACCTTTAATAATAAATCATATTACAAGAAAGTGGAATTTGGGCTTTTGGAAGGCCCCACATTTAATAAAGAATATTAATAAATGAAAAGAATATTTATTAAGAAGAAGAAAAATTCTTCTCGGGTGGTTGGTACTGAATAATCGCCTAAAGAGATGGTTATCTCAGGCGGGTGTTACTTACCGACCGCCTTAGATAATTGCATCTTCGCAGGCAGTTGGTAAGTATCACCTGCCTGAGATAACCTTCTTCTCAGGTGGTTGGTACTTAAATTCCGCCTGAGAAGATAGGCATCTATATATACCCCTCGGCTAAGTTGGAAAAACCTAAACCAGGCCAAATCACTTAGACACCATCAGGCTGCCAAAATTTCGTTTGCCACCAAGTCTTCGCCGCTCTCGTCATCGAGATTCGCCGTCGCCACCGAGCTTCGCCGTTGTCCGTTTTCTTCGCCCTCGTCACTTCCAGGTATGCTGAGCGAAGCCCTTGCTGTCGCCAACTAGCTTCACGGTAAACCCTAAACCCTTTGACATTCCCTCCTCTGTCTCCGTGCCGCCTTCCTCCTTGGTTAGGATTCCTTGGTTAGGGTTCGTTGGTTAGGGCGCGTGCACAAATTTTGGTTCGTTGGTTAGGGTGCGTGCACAGATTTTGGTTCGTTGATTGCAAAGCAGTTGGGCCAAGTAATAGCACCTAATTACGTTCGGTTAGTTGCCCTGAACTGTCCAACGAACTGAGCTTATACTTCACCTTGCTAATGTTATTTACTTGGATAATGATGGTTTAGTACATATTCACTTGTCAACCAATTTATAAATATTGATCACAGTTTTGTAACTTAAGGAGATTTAAATGCCATTAGGTTTCTCAAAAAGTTTTTGAATTCTTATTTACTTTTGAAGCAATTCAATTATTGGATAACAAGAGCTTAAAGTTTTCTTGTGATAATTTAGATGTTGCCCTTAAAAAATTTAACGGTAGATGTAGTTAAAGTTGCAAGTAACACTGCCGAAATTATGTTTTGTTCAAATAAACATTATGCATCAAGATTCAAGAGACATGAGTTTAACAAATAGAAATGTTTTTATATAATTAGTTATAGATTTTTAGTCATTTTTATATAAAAATAAACTCTATCTTAATATTCAGTACATGGCCTCGAATTTAGCCAGCTCGGCCCTGCCTAAACTCTTTTACCCCCTTTACGAAATACCAATGAATGTTAAGCACAACTCTTTAGTTAAGTCTGATACAAACCTATGTTTTTTGGGTTTTTAAACCCATAGCTATTGCAAACAATCACTTTCATTTTTAATTATGTTGGTCTTAACCCCCCTGCCCCCTACGCTTATGCACCTCCCTGGACATGAAGTCGATCCAGCGATAAGATCACAACGATCATCAGCTTGATCCATTACTTCCAACATCATGTCTCCACACAAGTGATTAAGAATAAATCTAACTCGCTCTCCTAATGATAAGCGCTTCCATTCTCCCAAACACCAGTTTTTTGCTTGCCTTCTCTACCATGTTTCCTTGGATAGGGTTCCTTGGTTAGGGCTCCACTTTTTCAATTCCTTTGAACAGTTTCTTGAACTTGTTAGATATTATAACTGCGCTCGATTAACAGATTGGTTTGTCCAAACCAAATTGTGTATCAAGTAGCAGGAGTAGCTGATTAATCAGTTGAATAAAGTTAGTTCTTCATTACTAGTTTGATCATACTTGATGAGCTAAAACATCAATCAATATTGATAAATCGTTTGACACGCACAATTGGTTGATGGTTATGCGGGACACTTCATGCAGAGTTAATGTGCCATTCATTATATTTTTTTGTATTATTAGTTCTAACATGGAAAGCCCTAAGAAGACAGGTGCCGGTAGTAACAATAAAGAAGACAATATGAAATTTACTGACTCTAGCAGTTCAGGCTCCTTTCACAGTCCATCGGATCCTTTTCCTAATATCAAAATTGAAAAGACTTCAGAGGATCTCGACCCGGAATATGATCCCGCCAATGAGGTACGGATCACGAATCTTAACTTCAGCAGTTCATGTTAATGTTGGTTGTCAAGTATACAAAGTCTTATAAATCTTTTCTACCTAGATTAATCGCAAAGACAACGAGGTGACTTCAGCTCCTAAAACTGCAGAAGGTTCTCCAATAGATTAATCCTCAGCTTCACTCAAGCGGAAACGAGGGCAACGAGGCCCCAATAAGGGTCCATTGGACCACATCATGTACATTACAAGGATCAGTCCAGTTGGGCTTCCCCAAGAATCACTGGATTCAGTTACCAAGTACCGAAATGCATGCGGTTTTCTTGTTAGGGATCTCATGCCGATCACAACCGAGAATTGAAAAAATTACATGAGGAGACCAAGAATGAGTGGTGGGAAAGGATAAAGAAACAATTCAAGTTCTCCAAAGGCACAAAAGAAGCTTTAAAGAAAGCAACATTGGTCTCTTGTGGTAAGAAGTTTCGTGGCTGGAAGAGTGAAATGAATGCTTATGTTAAGGCCGATAAGGTCCCTAGCCCGAGGAAGATGGGAAAATCACACAAGCTCAGTGGTAAGAGTTTGTTCGTCAAAAGAACACCCCTGATGCTAAAGCTCTAAGTGCAACTAGATGAGAGCTTGCCAAAAAGAACAAATACCATCATCGCTTGGAGTCTGCCGGATATGCCCCCAAAGTCCAGAAATGGAATAAGATATTAGATGAAATTACCATTAAGGGCAATCCTCACACGTTAGAAGGCTGCAATGAGAGAACTCAGTGGTGGGTCTTTGCTCGGTCAGGTTTGACTAGCTAGAGCAAACTTGAAAAGTCTGACTCTGTGAGTGAAGTAGAGGAAAAAATGAAAGAAGTAATTGAAAAACAATAGAAAGGTCTCTTCAAGCCGAAGAGGGAGAATGACCAACGTATCGCTATCTTTGGAAACCCTGAACACAGCGAACGGGTTCGAGCGGTCTCTTCTCAAATGTCTTGGCTAGATATTTTCCCTAAAGATAAAGACACATATAGAAGACGTGAGAAGTTTAAGGAAATACTTGATGAAATGATTGCTCAAAGTTCAAAGAAAATGTGCAAGAAATAATAGAACAACTTAGACAATCGGGACAATTAGTGGCACCGAGTAAACCGATGATTCTGGTGCCAAAGGAGCAATTAGTATCTCCAACTGCCTATCCTAGCAGCGTTGGTTCTGTGCCAGGCTTAGGGTCAACCCATAAGTTCGCTGTCGATGATATTGCTAATGACAAACCTTGTCGTCTTCTTGTCCCGATCGACAGAGCAGAGAACAAAACCAAATAGGTTGCCACTGCTATGGCAAAGCCTGATTGTGACTTCAACGGGAATCTACTTCAAAGAGAATCACACATGAGGGGATTGCGACTCTGGGGCAGGCTGTCAACAAATTAATCCTTTGGCACCGACGCGATATCGTGTTGGACGATGAGCCAATTTCTAGCCCCGTCGCATCTCGAAATACAACAACCCCATCTTCTAAGGCGAAAGTCCAGGAAGATCCACTCCCAGTCCAGGAAGATCCACTCCCCCTATGTCTCAGCAAGGATGATAGTAACCTTGCTAGTAAAGATATCCAAGAGCAACAAGGCTGACAACAGCTTCAAGCAGTACCAGAGCAAGTTGTTGCTAGTAAAGAGCAACCAGTTGAGCAACAGCTCGAAGTAGTACTAGAGCCAGCTGTTGGGAGTAAAGAGCAATCAGTTGAACAACAGGTTCAACAACAAGCCAGTGTCCAACTTCCGATGACTACTCCTCGATCATCAGTGCCTATCAAAGTTAGCTCATATAGAATTAAGAAACCTTCATCAGAAGTGTCAAAGTATTTGGAAACTATAAAGGAAAATATTAGATAATCGAGTGCAGCTCGTTCTTCTCATGAGCCAGCAATAACTGCAAGGATTCCGGTTTATCGCAACGAAAAAATTTATCGCAATAGGTTTTTTTTCGTCACAATAGGTCGATGTTGCAACAAAAAAGAGCATGGTGATAGTTTTTACGAATCATCTTAATAATTCCCGCAACAATAGGTTATTTGTGACGCGTTGGCATCTGTGGCGAATAGTATGGTATTGCAACGATTTTACATACGTGGCAAATAGGACGTTATTGCAACGTTTTTATGTATTGCGATGATTTAATGTATCGCAACGAATTGTACGGTATTGCAATGGGTTCACGATCGTGGCAAATAGTACGGTATTGCAACGATTTCATATTCGTGGCAAATAGTATGATGTTAAAACAATCTAGCGTATTGCGATGAATTAACGTATTGCAACAAACAGCACAACATTGCAACGATTTCACATTCGTGGTAATTGTATGTGGTTGCAATGATTTCACAGGCGTGGCAATAGTACGGTATTGTAACGATTTCACATTCGTAGCAAATAGTATGTTATTGCAACGGTTTACTGTATTACGACGATTTAACATATTGCAACGAATAGCATTATATTGCAACAATTTCGCAGGCGTGGCAATAGTACGGTATTGTAACGATTTCACATTTATGGCAAATAGTATGTTATTGCGACGGTTCACCATATTGCGATGATTTAACGTATTGCAACGAATAGCATTGTATTGCAACGATTTCGCGTTCATGGTAATAGTACGTGATTGCAACGATTTTCACATTCATGGCAAATACTACAATATTGCAATGACTTTCACAGCCGTGGCAAATAGTAATATATTGCAACGAGTTAAGGTGTAGCGACAATTTACCATATTGCAACGAATATCACAGTATTGCAACGATTTCACATTCGTGGCAAATAGTATGGTACTACAACGATGTCACTGCCGTGGCAAATAGTATGATACTGTGATGGTTTAACGTCCGTGACAAGTAGTAGGTTAGTGCAACGAGTCAACAAACGTGGCGAATAGTACCGTATTGCAAGGATTTCAGATCTGTGAGAACTAGTCTGGGACTACAACGATTTCGTATCCGTGGCGAATAGTTGGGTATTGCAACGAGTCCACAAACGTGGTGAATAGTACCATATTGCAACGATTTCAGATCCGTTGGAACTAGTATATGGTACTGCAATGATTTTGCATCCGTGGCGAATAGTCTGGTATTGCAACGATTTCTTATCTGTGGCAATAGTGTTTTAATGCAATGTTTTTTGAGTCATTGCCAAACGTTTATACTGCAACGTTTTGTCATTCTATTGCCAT